>OZ030017.1:41710418-41845418 GCA_964023405.1 Apodemus agrarius
TATGTTTATACCTACCAGGTTTGCTGTATCGGGGGAGTCCTTAGCCCCGATCCTTCTCACCTGGCATGTCCAGGCATGCATAAAGCCCTGGGCTCAATCCCCAGCTCTGTCTAAACCAGGCATGGTGGTACATACCTCTAACCCCAGCACTTGAGAGATGGAGGCAGGAGGATTAGAAGCTTTGGTCATTTTTACCTACAGAGGCTTTGAGGCAGGCCCGGGATACATGAAACCAACCGTCCAGTAAACAAACAAACAAACAAACAAAATAAATAAACAAACAGAAAGAAGTGAGAAGTTCCTCTCCCTGTGCACGGGCGCTACAAGCCTGACTTAGAGAGTTGCTTTTTAGCCGCTTTGGATCTGAGCAGCAGCAAGAACGAGTGCGTTATGAAGGACACGGACTGGAGAGTCAGGGAGGAGGACACGGACTGGAGAGTCGGGGAGGACACGGACTGGAGAGTCAGGGAGGAGGACACGGACTGGAGAGTCGGGGAGGACACGGACTGGAGAGTCAGGGAGGACACGGACTGGAGAGTCAGGGAGGAGGACACGGACTGGAGAGTCAGGGAGGAGGACACGGACTGGAGAGTCGGGGAGGAGGACACGGACTGGAGAGTCGGGGAGGAGGACACGGACTGGAGAGTCAGGGAGGAGGACACGGACTGGAGAGTCAGGGAGGAGGACACGGACTGGAGAGTCGGGGAGGAGGACACGGACTGGAGAGTCACGGAGGAGGACACGGACTGGAGAGTCGGGGAGGAGGACACGGACTGGAGAGTCGGGGAGGAGGACACGGACTGGAGAGTCGGGGAGGAGGACACGGACTGGAGAGTCGGGGAGGAGGACACGGACTGGAGAGTCAGGGAGGAGGACACGGACTGGAGAGTCGGGGAGGACACGGACTGGAGAGTCAGGGAGGAGGACACGGACTGGAGAGTCGGGGAGGACACGGACTGGAGAGTCAGGGAGGAGGACACGGACTGGAGAGTCAGGGAGGAGGACACGGACTGGAGAGTCAGGGAGGAGGACACGGACTGGAGAGTCGGGGAGGAGGACACGGACTGGAGAGTCGGGGAGGAGGACACAGACTGGAGAGTCGGGGAGGAGGACACGGACTGGAGAGTCGGGGAGGAGGACACGGACTGGAGAGTCAGGGAGGAGGACACGGACTGGAGAGTCGGGGAGGAGGACACGGACTGGAGAGTCAGGGAGGAGGACACGGACTGGAGAGTCGGGGAGGAGGACACGGACTGGAGAGTCGGGGAGGAGGACACGGACTGGAGAGTCGGGGAGGAGGACACGGACTGGAGAGTCGGGGAGGAGGACACGGACTGGAGAGTCGGGGAGGAGGACACGGACTGGAGAGTCGGGGAGGAGGACACGGACTGGAGAGTCGGGGAGGAGGACACGGACTGGAGAGTCGGGGAGGAGGACACGGACTGGAGAGTCGGGGAGGAGGACACGGACTGGAGAGTCGGGGAGGAGGACACGGACTGGAGAGTCGGGGAGGAGGACACGGACTGGAGAGTCGGGGAGGAGGACACGGACTGGAGAGTCGGGGAGGACACGGACTGGAGAGTCAGGGAGGAGGACACGGACTGGAGAGTCGGGGAGGACACGGACTGGAGAGTCAGGGAGGACACGGACTGGAGAGTCAGGGAGGAGGACACGGACTGGAGAGTCAGGGAGGAGGACACGGACTGGAGAGTCGGGGAGGAGGACACGGACTGGAGAGTCGGGGAGGAGGACACGGACTGGAGAGTCGGGGAGGACACGGACTGGAGAGTCAGGGAGGAGGACACGGACTGGAGAGTCGGGGAGGACACGAACTGGAGAGTCAGGGAGGACATGGACTGGAGAGTCAGGGAGGAGGACACGGACTGGAGAGTCAGGGAGGAGGACACGGACTGGAGAGTCGGGGAGGAGGACACGGACTGGAGAGTCGGGGAGGAGGACACGGACTGGAGAGTCAGGGAGGAGGACACGGACTGGAGAGTCAGGGAGGAGGACACGGACTGGAGAGTGGAGGAGAAGGTATGCAGCCCATTCCCTAGGGAGGAGCGGCACAGTGTGACGGCTCCGTGATACTCCACAGAGGAACTCTGGGAAAGTTCTAGTCATAAGGACTCCGAGATCCACGGTCACATCTCATGACCTCGGGGGTCGGGTGTGTGAAGTGTAGCGAGCCCCACAGATCTGCAGAAAGTGAAAGCTGCATTTAGACAATCACAGCTAATTATTGGTGGTGGTTGCAGCACACATTGCTTAGCTAAAATAACGTCCACAGCCTACCACGTGCACGATTGGGAGGGTGGGGGAGGATGGAGGGACAGATGGACGGATGGGCGGACGGACAGACACTGTAGCTGAAGTTCCTCTGGTGTCAGTTTTACAACGGTAAGCTGTAAAAGCGACCATTATAATGACTGTTTGGTCATCGTGACATTGATCACATTCAGTTTGTGAATACAGAAAGCCTCTAAGGAACAGTACCAACGAGCGTGCTGAATCCAGCAGATTTTGAGAATAAAGGCCAGAGGGACATAGACAAATGTAGGAGATGCACTCACGGAAAAACTGCTCACACCCAATCCCACACACACATCGCAGGAAAGAATGGGGGAAGGCGGGGTTTGCCAGTATACTAAAGCCTTCAGATCTTCTTTAGGATTTCTTTGTTGGGAAAGAAAAATGCCCGAGAAGCCACATTTGACTTGGAAAACTCGGAGAGCTTCATGGTGAAATGTCCGGTCCTGGAGAGGCCACTGGGGGCAAGACGGGTGCCGAGGCTGGGCCAACGGAGCTAATGGCACAGGAGTCTAATGAGACCTTACATCCTGACCAAAGTCTTTGTGTGAAAAGTAAGCAGATAAAGTAAAACAAACAAGAAAACAGAGCCCCCAGACCTTGCCTGGCGGGTACTGATAAAGCACGAATCAAAACCCATCCTGGGGTTGGCAAGATGGCGCAGTGGGTAAAAGCACTTGCTACACAAACCTGGTGGCTGCAGATCACACTCTGAGACCCACAGTGGAGGGAGAGGGGTAACCCCCAAAAATTAAGTTCTGACTTTCACATGTCACCTGTGCACCCCCACCATCTCTCCCTCTCCCTTTCTCTCTCTTCCCCTCTCCTCCCCCCCCCCCCCCACAAAATGGTGGTGCCAGTGGTGGTGATGATGATGAACTGATCCTAAGATTTCTTACATGCTTGTCTTTAGGAGCTAGGAGTTGCCGCTGAACACTACAGGGCAGCTGAATCTTCTGGTGGAATGGGATGAGGACAGGCACCTCAGCACCTCCAGAGACTCCAGGGAGAATAGGACATTCCTGTGTGGTGAGGAATTGTTAGGGCACACACACACACACACACACACACACACACACACACGCATCGAGTGCAACTGGTTCCAGGACCCTAAGGATGCTGAACTCTAGGACTGAGCGTTTGTTTGTCCCGGCTCTTCCTGTGGGTCTTGCTCTTGGGAGTGTAGAGTGGGAGGGAGGAGTCTGTGCACAGAGCAGGGCTGATTGGCTAGTCTCACTCCTTACGTGGGCAGTGTACCTTCAGACTGCCAGAGTTTAGGAGACAGGGTCACACTGGCTATTCACTGACCAGGCCTGTGTGTCAGGCCTCAGAGGCAGGTCCATAACATACATCCTGCCTCAGCATCCTGCCTGGCCTAGTTTTGATCCTATCTTTTCATCTTACAGTTAAAGATATCCAGGGGAGATGGAGGCGGAGCGGAAGAGAGGAAGCAGGTGGAGGTGACTCTGCTTCCCAAGCACAGGGACTCTGAGAGGAGGATATGAGGCCTGTCGAAGCAGGAAGCAACTTGGCCTTGGGGGACAGAGCACTTATGACCCAGGAGGCAAAGCTCTTGGAAGGGAATGTGGACTCATCATCGTCCCTCCAAGAGACTGAATTCTAAGGCCTGCCCTGCTGACTTCCAGGGATGCTTGGATAGATGCTCTGAGGCCTTAGCCAGACCCCTTCCTGCATGCTAAGGGTGTACAGGTGGGAAGACAGACATGAATTCATCGTTTGGATAGGTTGCTATCTAATGGATGACATCAAGCAAAATATTAGTAGCTACCACATGGGTTGCAGGACCAGCAGAGACCATCACAGAAAGCCACAACTAAGCCAGGCAGTGGTGCTACATGTCTTTAGTCCCAGCACTTGGGAGGCAGAGGCATGTGGATCTCTGAGTTCGAGGACAGCCTGGTCTACTGGGTGAGTTCCAGGACAGCCAGGGCTACACAGAGAAACCCTGTCTTGAAAAAACCAAATCCAAAAACAAAACAAAACAAAGAAACCCTATTTTGAAGAAGAAAATAAAGAAAAGAAAGCTTCAACTATCCAGATTGCACAGAATTTACCATAGAATGTCCAACCCCAATCTACACATCTATACAACCCCTACACCCAAGGCTCAGGTAGCATCTAGGAAGACGGGTGGGAGATTGTAAGTTTGTGTCTTATATATAGGCCAGAAAAGCTGCCCTCTTGAAATCTCAACAATATGGCTTCCTAAACAAGACCTGAACAGTGACAACCTCAGTTGACAACGCCAGTGTGGATAAGGAAATCCCAAGGGTCCCCATCTCTGGATGACGAGCTGCAGGCAATTAATGACTGCCCCTAGGAGAAGCAATCTGTCCTTGGTTATTTAACACCACGTGGTCAGCACTAAAGGCACTCAGTGGGCTGCATCATATGTGACAACATTAAAGAAAAAAGAATACATCGTTTTAAAATAATTTAAAAATACAAACTGAGGTGGTGGTGGTGGTGGCGGCGGCGGCGGCGGCGGCGGCAGCAGCAGCGGCGGCGCACGCCTTTAATCCCAGCACTTGGGAGGCAGAGGCAGGCAGATTTCTGAGTTCGAGGCCAGCCTGGTCTACAGAGTGAGCTCCAGGACAGCCAGGGCTACATAGAGAAACCCTGTGTAAAGGGGAAAAAAGGAAAAAAAAAAGTCTAACAAAAGATTTTTTTTGACTGTATTGAAGGATATGAACAAGTTAATGTTCAGTGACTCACACCTTGTAGGAACTAACACGTTACGAGCAACTGGCAAAAACAGCCAAATAAAGCAAGGAAAGTTAGGATTATAATGATGGTGTATCTCATCGCATCACGAGAGGGCATTCGGGGGTTCTAGTCAGAGGCCTCAACTTCATTAGCGATAAGATCCTTCAAGCTGCACTGCCGGCCTGGAAGGCTTCACTGGTACGAAGCAGTGTGAGCACGCTCGATCAGGGCTCGGAAGCCTGCTCGTTTTCTCCTCACGGTTCAGCACCTCCGCGGCTCCAGCCTCCTTCTGTGTCCTTTGTAGATGGCAGTCAGGGATGCACGGGGCCGCCGGTAAGCATTCCCAAGGGCTCTGCCCCGCGCCAGGAACTCTTCTCCGAGCTTGATCACCACATCTCATCCTTACAACGGTCTTCTGGGATGCGTGTCTCCGTTCTCATTTCTCAGATGGAGAAACCCACTTGACGAGATTCAGGAGCCTGTCCTATCTACACAGCTAGTGAGTGATCGGATCGGATCCCTCTTGGGTTGCTCTTAAAGACTCTTTCCATTGCTTCACACTGCTTCTAGATCGTCGACAGACTCATATTTTAGTGACTTGAAACTTCTTCAGTTTAAAAATATCACAACTCTAGCCAGGCGTAGTGGCGCGTCTTTAATCCCAGTACTAGGGAGGCAGAGGCAGGCAGACCTCTGTGAGTTCGGAGCCAGCCTGTCTATAGAACGAGTTCCAGGCTAGCCAGGGCACAGAGACACCTTGTCTTATAAAAAAAAAATTGAAAATATACTTGGTGGTATATGGTGGGGTATACCTATAAGCCCAGAACTCTGGGATGAGGCAGGAGAATAATGAGTTTGAGCCCAACTTGGGGTACATAGCAAGATCCTATCTTTTTAAAAAAATGAACCCTCCCCCCCCCCAAAAAAAGAGAAAACCAAAGACATAAAGGAAAACATCCACGACTACCACCACCTTGCTCTTTTTTTTTTTTTTTTTTTTTTTTTTTTTTTTTTTTGGTTTTTCTTGAGACAGGGTTTCTCTGTGTAGTCCTGGCTGTCCTGGAACTCACTCTGTAGACCAGGCTGGCCTCGAACTCAGAAATCCGCCTGCCTCTGCCTCCCAAATGCTGGGATTACAGGCGTGCGACACCACGCCCCAGCTCCACTTTGATCTTTAAAAAAAAAAAAAAAAATTCCCCTTACTACTTATCCTCAAACGGTTGCTCTCTATCGCCCCCTAGAGCACACAGCTGTAAGCACTGCTGGGTGATAAAGCGGAGAGCCGGGTAAATCCCCACCGGTGAGCATGGCTAAACCGCTCTCCAGCAGAGCATCCTCTGCACTACTGCGGTTTCTGTCCGGAGGAAAGGCTGGGCCGGAGCTGGTGTGATCAGTCAGGCAGCCAGGAGTGCACTTCCAGGATGGCCCTCAACGCAAACAAACGAAAGCTCCCCCAGCGGGGCTTCCCAGAGGAAACCGACCCCACTGCGCGGCCAGCTTGACTGGGGGTGTGGGAAGGCCCAGAGTTCCGGCCTCGTGTCAAAAGCCTGAAAACCGAATCAACAGCACCTTTTACACGAGATCCGCGAGCAGAAACCAGGCCCCAAATTTCTGCGTCACTGGGCCTGGAGGGGGGTCCTTCTCTTGTGAATTATTCAGCTTGGGTTTTAGCAATGTGGGGACCTAATCCCCCGGGGCTGGAAGAGTCCCGCAGGCTTCCTGCTTCCGGGCTGGAGTTAAGCAGTTTGATAAAAAGTCATCTGAGCCTGCATAACCACATGTTTGTCTTTGGTCCATTTATCCTGGGGCCCTGGGATTTCTTCTGGAGTGGTTAATGCCCCCGGCTCTTCCTCTGTTTATTTTCTTTGGTTATGTTCCCATAGCCGATGTATGTAGGAAGCCGGTTAGTCCGTAACTGGTTGGTTGGGGGCATGCAGGGCACAACCAATGAAAGGAATGTGAGGCTTTGAGAGGTTCAGGAAGAAAAGAGTCTTCATTGGCGGACTTCCGGTGTCTGAAATCACCTTTAGGCATTTCATCCTTTGAGTTAAACTTGCTTGTTTAAAATGGCGATACCCTGAGAATGGCCCGGACAGGCGGTCATTACACTCAGTGACTTGGTCACACTCCATCAAAAGCCAAATCGCTCCTCCGCCGTCTCCTCCCAGAGGCTCGTGCCCATTACCGGGACTTTCATAGCCTCCTCCTTCCGGGAAAACATTTTCTCTTTGTAACTGCTTAGCCCGGGCCAGGCCGTGAAGCAAGCCCTGCTTGTGCCTTCACTGCGCCTGCGTTGAGGGATGTCTGTCATTCTTCCACAGGTTCCTGTTAACTGGTCGGACGATCTGAAGACCCACGTGAGACCCTCTTCTGCCATTCAACAGCTGCTCTATCTAGAACAAGTCCCAACCTGCTTAAGCCCCCTTTTTGTATATATTTTTAAATTATTACGTTTATTTCGTCGGGGCGGGGCAGGGAGCGCACGCGCACATGTGTGGTTGTGTGTGTGTGTGTGTGTGTGTGCACAGGTTATGTTGTGTATGTGGAAGCCAGAGGACAACCCGCCTGAACCGATTCTCCCCGTGTCCCACGTGAGCTGAGGATTGAGTCTTGACAGTAAGCGCCTTTACCCACTGAGCCACCTTGCCAGTTACCTTTTCCTATTTTTCTGTTTGTTTGTTTGTTTGTTTTTGAGACAGGGTTTTTCTGTGTAGCCCTGGCTGTCCTGGAACTCACGCTGTAGACCAGGCTGTCCTCGAACTCAGAAATCCCGCCTGCCTCTGCCTCCCAAGTGCTGGGATTAAAGGCGTGCGCCACCACCACCCGGCCCCTTTTCCTTTTTTAAAGAATAGAGATTCCATCTCAAAGAGGTTAAATCGGATAATCTGTGAGATACAGCTGAATATGATCCATTTACTGTCTGTCTTTCCACTAGAAAGCAAGATGACTAGCTAAACATTTCATTTCTATCTGTTCTCCTAGCTGTAGACCAGTGATTGCTGCCACATAGTAGGTGCTCAATAAATATTTCAACATGAAAGAATGAGCCCAGGCCGGTGAGGCATCCTTTTTTTTTTTTTTTTTTTTTTTTTTTTTTTGGTTTTTTCGAGACAGGGTTTCTCTGTGTAGCCCTGGCTGTCCTGGAACTCACTCTGTAGACCAGGCTGGCCTCGAACTCAGAAATCCGCCTGCCTCTGCCTCCCAAGTGCTGGGATTAAAGGCGTGCGCCACCACGCCCGGCTGAGGCATCCTTTAATCTTAGCTGCTCAAAGGGCTGAGGCAGGAGGATCATTAGTTAAGAAAAATTAGGAAGAGTCTGTCTTTAAAATGGCAAACACACCGTGACAAGCCGGCTCGTCACACAAGTCTGACAGCCTGAGTTCCATCCCTGGCACTCACGCAAAGGTGGAAGGCGAGAACCAGCTCCATCCACACGGTTGTCTTCCGACGTCCGCTTGTGTGCTCTGGCACATAAGTGCCATATAACAATACATAGAACAAAATAATTTTAAGAAGAAAAATACAAAGAGACAGGGCTAGTCTGTAGACAACCATACACTTAAATTCCCAGGACTTAACAGCAACGAAAGGATAATGAAGTAACATCCCACAGTGGCTGAGAACTTTCCAGCTGGGTTCAAAAACTCTTCCACACTTCCTATATGCTTAACTTCGTGTTGGACAATGACTTAGGCTTTAATAACTAGGGTATTTTTAGCCCGTAAGAAGCTCGTGGGCAAATGCGTGCTTACGTTCACAAGGGCGCTGCTGAAAGATGGGTTGAGAGGAAGAGGGCTTGAACCAGAATTAATTTGCCCGCCTTCCGCCTTCCGCTGGATGATGGACAAAGCATCTGGCGTCTCGGAGCTTTGCACCACAGACTGGGTTTTGTTGAAAGGAGGAGGGAGGAGGGAGGAGGGAGGAGGGAGGAGGGAGGAGGGAGGAGGGAGGAGGGAGGAGAAAGTTTCAACCCTGGCTGCTCCAGGAGCCTTCCGCCTTAATTCATTTAACTTAGTTCCTGACCCCTCTGTCTGGATACCAGCACAGGTGCTTCTCTCAGATGCAGAAAAACAAAGGCCTAGGGCACTGGAGGGAAGCCATCAACTTGATCGGATTTAGAATCGCCGTGGAGACACATCTCTGGGCCTGCCTGGGAGGCCACCCTGAGTGTGGGTGGTAGCGTCCCATGGGCTGGGGACCCAGACTGAATAAAACAGAGAAGGTAGAGGAGGGCCAGCACGCATTCATCCGTCTCCCTCGGCTTCCTGACTGTGGATTTAGAGGGACCAGCTGCCTTAGGCCCCAGTTGTGATGCCCTCTATGCAGTGACAAACTCCACCTTCCTCCATGAGCAGAAAGAAGCCCTTCCTTCCTTACAAACTTTCTCAAAAGTTGTGACAATACAAAGTAACAGGAAACTAGCCGGCTAATGAAAGTGAGCCCTGCACGGTGCTAGCTCCTGGGCTCTGAGGCCAGTCTGCGAGTCTGGATCTTGATCCTCAACCCCCTCCACCCCACCCCACCCAACCACCACCACCACCACCACCACCACCACCACCACCACCACCACCGGAAAACAAGAGGAACAAAAATGCCAACCAGGAGGCCGCACAGCAGCTCTTTTGTGCACCCCTTGAGAGAAACTTGATGAATATGTACGGAATTTTCTCTCCCTGGAATGTAAGGGGACGGGGTGTGTCGCTGGTCACAGGAGGTCAAATTTCACTGTGGACTGATGCATCTTTGTGCCTAGCGGACACTGCTGCAGGGGAACTGTGGGGGCCGGGTGTGGAGTCATGGTGGAGAGTTTTGGTTCTGGACTTTGAAGCAAGTGATGTTGACGTGGTAGCAGCCTGGGAGAGGTTGCGGCTGTGCTGTTATGTGTGGGTCAGGCCCACTCAGGCAGTGTCCAGGAGATGCTAACAGTTTCATTTGACACAGTAAGGCTGCCCCCTTTTCAAGCTCCTGTTTTCTTCCCAATCCGTTTGGACGGGGACTCCTTTACATACATCAGAGCCTTGTATCTTTAGATATTACTTCCCCTTTACCTCTGAGCAACGATTCTAAGAACCTCGCAGACGAGGCAGAGTTGGGTGGACGGCATCGGGATGCAGGTCTGCTCTAGGCCGAGGCAGCCTAGTCTGACTAACTCCGATCCCACTGTCTCTGCAGGGAGCTGGGATTCTTATTACTGCCTCGGACTGGGTAGATAGATGCAGGGGGTAGCTAGGATGGATGTCCTAGATCTCCAGGATGACCAGACATCCAAGTTGTCTGTCAGCCTGAGACAGGAAGTTCTAAGAATGTGGGACTCTCAGGTTTTGAACCTTTTTTTAAAAAAACAAAACAAAACAAAAAGCCAAACAAACAATAAAACCTCTTTGTTTTGAGACCGGGCCTCCTGCATCCCAGGCTGGCCTTGAACTCGCTACGCGGTAGAGAACGACTCTGAACTGTCTCCCAATCCTGCGATTAGCTTATATGGCGCTGGGGACTGAACCCATGGTTTTGTGCCCGTGAGGCAAACTCTATCAACCGAGCTACTTCTCCAGCCTCAGTCCTTGGATGTTGTTGTTGTTAGTTTTCATTTGTTTGACAATGCTGGCGTTTCTACCCAGGGCCTCCTCAGGGTAAGGGAAACTCTCTATCACCACACTATCTATCTCCTTAGCCTTGGGATTTTGCACTAAATTCACCTAAGTCCTAGGAAGAGTGAGGCTATCTGGTTACCCTCCTTGGTGCCGGTTTATCCCTGGCTGCCACAAGATATTTCAAAAGTCACCCATCCCTCTGTGTGTTTTACACAAGCACCCCTAAGAGACTGGAATTCTCTGGCCATTCTCAGGAATCCGGGAAGTCAAACTGGTCAGGACTGTGGCATGGCCTTCCCCAACATCATCAGGGACAAAGACTTCATTGTGACATTAGTTTGTTATTCGTGTGTGTGTGTGTGTGTGTGTGTGTGTGTATCTGTCTGTCTCTATGTGTTTCACATGAGTGTGGGTGTTAGGTGTAAGCTCCACTCCACAGTTACCTGGCAACAGCCAGGTATGCCCCTCCCCACAGTCACCTGGCAACAGCCAGGTAGGTCTGACCCACTATAAAGGGGGCTGCTTGCCCCCCCTCTCTTGCTCTCTTGTTTCTCTCTTGCCTCTTTCCCCCTAGGGCTCTCCTCTCTCCCCATTCCCTTCCCCTCTCTCTCCACGTGGTCATGGCCGGCCTCTACTTCTCTACTCTCTCCTTCTCTCTGCCTTTCACTGCATCTACTACTCTCTTAACTCCCCTCCCCATGCCCTAAATAAACTATTCTATACTACACTAGACTGCTGTGTGTGTGGTCCCTCAGGGGGGAGGGATGCCCCAGCAGGGGCCTGCTGAGGCGCCCCCTTCCCCCACACCTCACCACACACCCCATACCTCCCTCACACCCATTTCTCTCTTTATTATCACAACAGCAGCTGCCCTAGGAGGCCAAAAGAGGGCACCGGATGCCCCCGTGTTAGAAACCACCCACATTCTAGGACAAGGTTCTCAGGCCTTCAATGGCTCAACACCAAATGTGGCGTGTGTTTGTCACCAGAGTCCCTTATGCAAAAAAATCTCCCCTTAAAGTTTGTCTGTCCATCATCCTCTCTCCCACCCTCATCCCTCCCCCAGCCACTGGAAGGAGATCTACCCTGTAGAGCTTAACCAGGAGAGACTGGCACGGGGGCATGGGTACTGTGTTTCAGGCTCCAAGTAGCCTACTTCAGGCTCCGGGAGGCTCCCCACAGGTCCCACTTAGTAAACAGCCCCTGGGATTTCCTGCTCACACAAGTGGCTCTTCAGACTACTACACCAGCTGCCAACCTCAACCTTCTAAATTCCCAGACTGCGCAGGCCTCCCTGGAGGGGCCCCCAGACAACTGCTCAGCTTTTGCGGAAATCTCTGCCAGTGACTTTTTATTTTCTGGGCACCTAGTTAAGGGTGGAAGGCGAAAGCTGATTAAGCCACTTAATCCAGAGCAGAAAGGAAGCTTAAAATTTCACCTGCAGGAAATTGCTCGGGGTCGCAGATGAAAGGACTGCCCGGAGCGGCGCTCCTCTGCCGCCCCTCCCCCACAGCGCGCAGCGCGCTTGCACTCCCTGCTCCGGGAATAGCGACTAGGTGCACCGCGGTGCTTGGCTCACAACTGTCGAATTTTCTTAATAGCATTTGTTACAAGCCAGGTATCGTAGGGTTAAGTTAGTCCCAGCCCTTGAGAGATGGAGGCGAACGGATCAGTAATTCAAGGCCATCCTCAGCTACACAGCAAGTCTGAGGCCAGCCTGGGCAAAGACAATCCTGTCTCAAAAACAACAAGCAAAAACCACGTGGTAGGGGAATACCAGGACAGGGAAGCGGGAGGGGGTTGATTGGGGAACAGGGGGAGGGAAGAAAGCTTATGGGAAATCCAGGAAAGGGGAAATCATTTGAAATGCAAATAAAGAATTTATCTAATAAAACAAAAACCATGTGGTGTTTCCTGTTAATTATGTGATAGGCACTGTCACATACACTTAAAGAGTGTCATTTGAGTCTTCAACGATCTATGTGAGGTAAACACGATTATTACGCCCATTTAAAAGATGGGGAAAAAAATGGAAACTCAGACAAAGTGTTGGGGTAAAACTGGAGTCTAAATTCGGATTCTAAATGTCTCTTTTCTCTGATGAAAGAGTTCATGTTACACCATGTCTGCTGATGCTTTTCATTAGGGGCTATACCAGGAAATTCTTTAAAATCCCAGACCACTGTCAATAACATAGCAGACTTTAAAAACCTGGGGTCCAGAGGGGTGCTAAGGGAAAGCCCAAATTAATCCTCTTGCTTTTTGTTTCTGGCTTGCTTTGCATTTGGAAGGGTCCTATTTACCTCTGCCTTGGGCCACTTGCACCCCTCCCCTCCCCTACCCCACCCCTATTCTCTTGCTAAGGGGAGCCTGGGGTAGAAGTTGCTACCTCTTCAAAGGTGGCAGAGCCTCACAAACCACACCTGTAATCTCCAAAGGGCAAAGTTTCCTCCTAAACCCTCCCTGGAAGCTGGTGGCGCCCACCCAGGAGCGTCACTGTAGACGACACCTGACAACGGGGTCACCATGGCAGCGGCTGCCCAAGTGGTGTGGGAACTGGAGGTTGCAGAAAGTAGCTGGAACTACTGACCTATGCAAGTGTCCAGTGGGTGACCTTTGACCCCAGATGGCTGACGCTCCACCCTCGGAGTCACTAATGTCACTGCTTTGGGGACCGTGGCCCAGGTGAAGCACTGATGGCCCACCTTACAGACTTTTTTCACGGCAGTCATCTTTCGCAAGCCTCAGACCCTGCTGATTTCAGACACGCGCCGTACCTTTTGGAGACCTTGGGCACCCGCCTTTTCACGACGGGCTCCTTGTCGATAATTTTTTTTTAAAGAATGTTTGCAATGGTTTCATCAACTGTCCGACTGCCATGACAAACAACGGGCAGAGCGAGTCTCCTCGGGTAACGAGGAGCTGACTGAGCGGCATGGTTACCCAGAAAGTCCATTTTCACAGAAGCATAAAGTCTGGCATTGCTGCCAGCCATGCACCGAGGCAGGAGGATTGCCAGAGCTACACAGCAAGCCCCTCTCTCAAAACCAAACAGAAAAGCAGTGTGCACAGGGCCATGAGGTTGGAGCTGGCGTTAGTTCAGGCTATCTCTCCCATGAGAGAATTCATAAACAAGCAAGAGAGAACAGCATGTGTGGAAAGTAGCGGACTTGGCCATCTCCAGTCAGAACTGACGGTGGGAACTTCCAAGTGGCTGGAGTTTAACTGGCTCTTTCCCTTATGCCAAATCGGTCTTCTAAAGGATCCTATTGCCTTTGCCATTAACCAGAGTCTCCCCACCCCCTCCCCTGGACCCCTATTCTTTTGCAATGGGGAGCCTGGGATAGTAGTTACTATCCCTTCCAAGGCGGCAAAGGAAAACAAACCACACCTATAATCTCCAAAGGGCAGAACTTCTTCTTGGCCCCAGCACGCACACTCCAGGCAGCCCTCAGAACAAGACATTCTATAACGCAGAGCGCTTTCTTCCCAGGCCTTCCCAGGGTGAGGAAGGGGACAAAGCCTGGGATAGGTGAGAACTCTCCCCCACAGTCCGGTGAACGAGTTGCCCTCCTGGGAACTTCGGGGCGAGAGATTCCAGTCTGGCTACTCACATCTGCCTCATTCCAGAGTCCTGGGATGCAGAAGGACTCCAGCAGGTCACTGCCACACAGCAGCAAGATGCGCAGCTCTGGGGAGAGAGCAGAGGTCGCAGACAGCATCAGAGAGGGATCCCGGCGACAGCTCTCAGCTTTCTGCCCTCAAGAGCACATAAGTCTGCACCCTTGGAACTGTGTGGCTCAGGTCTCCTTGACAACCCCACACCGGGGTATCTGTAGTTCAACATCCCCACTGCTGGGATTCTGGCTAAGCTTTACCCCACAGTTACCTGGCAACAGCCTGGTATGTCCCTCCCTACAGTTACCTGGCAACAGGCAGGTAGGCTTGGCCTACTATAAAGAGGACTGCTAGCCCCCTCCTCTCTCTCTCTTACCTCTTACTCCTCTCTCTCTCTCTCTCTCTCTCTCTCTCTCTCTCTCTCTCTCTCTGAGACAGGGTTTCTCTGTATAGCTCTGGCTGTCCTGGAACTCACTCTGTAGACCAGGCTGGCCTCGAATTCAGAAATCCGCCTGCCTCTGCCTCCCAAGTGCTGGGATTACAGGCGTGCGCCACCACCGCCCGGCTCTCTTACCCTCTCTCACTCTCAGCTTCTCTCTTGCCCCTCTTGGGCTCTCCTCCCCTTCCCCCTCTCTTCATGTGGTCATGGCCGGCCTCTGCTTCTCTGCCTTTCTCTTCCTCCTCTACTACCCCTTAACTCCCATTCCATGCCCTGAATAAACTCTATCCTATACTATGCCGGTGTGTGTCTGGTCCCTTGGGGGGAAGGGATGCCTGGTCATGGGCCCGCTGGGGCACCCCCTTCCCCTACACGGCCCTATACCACATTCTCACGCCTCTTTCTCTTTTTATGATCACAACACCCACACTTACTTTGCCCATTTCCCCTCCCACCTCCATCGGGATTTCCACATGCAGAGAGAGCAGTACAGGGAGGGTGGCCGAGACCCAGACACACCCCTTCAGGGCCAGAGCAGGATGGCTGGGCTCGCTAACAGTGTCCGCCAGCCAGCTACATACGTTGGATTAAAGACCCAGAGCCTCTCTCTCTTACTTTCTTTTCCCCTTCCTTCCTTTCTTCTTTCCTTCCTTCCTTCCTTCCTTCCTTCCTTCCTTCCTTCCTTCCTTCCGTTCTTTCTTTCTGAGACTGTAGCCTAGGCTAGCCTCAACCTTGCTACTAGCTGAGGCTTGAACTCTGGACCCTCCTGTCTAGCCTCCCTAGGGCCGGATAACAGGCACTTATTTCTGTGTCCTCTCCATCTAGAGTGGCCTTCTGCGACAACTGCCGACATGGCAGGAATGGGAATGGGGGGGGGATATCCGAGTTGATCAACTGTGCCCCCTCTTTCTGTCCCCGTAGCCCTCAGCAAAGGGCACCGGAAGCAGGGCTGGAGCCACCTCCCCTCCCCCGCCCCCCTCCCGTGGTGCTCCCTGCCAGTCAGCAGGGAGCCTCTTTAAGTCCTCTTAAGTCCCCTCTTTAAGTCCAGTTTGAATTATCCCAGGGAGGCCCGTTGTCATTTAAAGCTGGCAGCGAGCGGTTCAACTGAGGGACGGGGACAGAATCTAAGAGTGTCCTACAGCTTGTGTGGCTCTTAGGCTGCCCGGGTTCCTGCCTTATCCCGCGGGTTGTATCTGAGACAATGAGTCCACTTGCGCAGCAGGGCTGACCACCAGTCTTCCGGACCCCGCTACCACCGTGGTCCCTAAGAGCCCAGGGCTTTGCCCGATTCGCACCCCAGGGCTGGGCAAGGGCCTTCAGATATTAAGCTTGCCCCTTAGGAGAGTCTCCAGATGGGATTGAGGCAGGTGGAGAAAGCAGACAGCGTCTCTTTGTCTTTGGGTCTTCGCAGCCCACACCCTCAGGGAACGCAACGGAGACGGAGAGCTTATGTTATCTCTTTGGCCGCAGAACCTTAATTTGTCTTTCTTTCCCCAGGGCCCGGCAGTGACTGGCACACAGTGGGTACTCGTGGTGAGTAGTTAAAAGCCAGCAAATGCTGTGACTACAGAAGTACACGGGGCTGCCCGAGAGCCCCTGGACAGTTTAGGGGCAATTTCACAATGTCTGGTTGTCATGCCAGGGGAGTGGAGAAGAATGTCACTGTCGTCGGGTGGAAGGGACACTGCTAAGGGGGCATCCCACAGTGCCCAGGGCAGCCCCACAACACAGAATGTCTGCCCCGAAATGCTAGCAGCGCCAAGGCTGGAAACCCTGAACTGGGTTTTCCATTCTTATGCTCGGACTCACAGTCTCGTCCAAGAATAATATGGGACTTTTAAAAATGAGCTAAAGCCCAGAAAGGCAGAGTGAAAACTCTGACGCACTCCACCCCACCCTCGGGGACCAGTGCAGATGTGCTTTTTGGTCATGGCCCCGGTAGAGTCTGTAGTCCCACAAGGAGCCACTGGAGGGCAGCAGTGATTTCCATATTTCCAGTCCACAAGCCCTTGAACTGGGAGGAACAAGGGAAGAGCAACCAACTGCTGGGAACAGAATGGGCTCACTGATGCTAAAAAAGGTGGATTTTCCTTGCGATGTGCAAGGAGCCTGTGACTACCGGGGCCTCGCAGGACACGAGGGTCAGTGTGTGCAGGCTACTTCCCTTTGCCCTCCTCTGGGCCCCGCCTCCCTCCCCTGGTCATCTTGACCCAGGGCCAGCAGCCAGGGTCAGTACTCTCCCTCCACACTCCCTGTTCAGGAATTCCAGCTATGTGTAGCCTGGTGGCCCATCCCAGCTCCCACGGTACACCCGAGGCAGCTGCCACCTGTATTACTGTGATCCTGGAGTCTGTCTGTCTGTCAGCACAGCTCTCCTTTTCAAAAGCCAAGAATTCATTATCCCTCCCTGTCAGATGGGGGGGGTGGGGATGGGGGGATGGGGGGTGCGGTGGGGAGGGGGGAGATCCTTTCCCCTTCCAGAATAGGCAAAAGTGGTCAGAGAAGGCTAGTCAGGTTTGGGAGCCAGAGGGGATTTCCCCCAGCAGAGACTGCATAGCCTAATTCAAGCTTTGAGGGCTGGGAAAAAGACAAATGCCCATCAGCAAAATCCTAGGACTGTTCGGAGCTCTGCTGGGCGGAGACGGGCAGCAGCAGGGTGACAGTCCCTACAGGGGCTGCAGGGATTTAGAGCTTTGAGCTCAGTCCTGGCTGCTCTGCCCAGTCCTCTGCCTCTGGACCCTCTTGGGCTCACAGAACTTTGTGGTGATAGGCTAGAAAGCCAGGGGCCCACTCTCCCGCAGACCTCAGAGCCGACACGCTGATATGTAAAGGATATTACCGTCTAAAAGGTAGCTGAGACACGAGCCTCTTGAGTTGCTTTGGTTCACCGCAGTTGAACTGTGCGCTGCCTGCACTCCGTTCTTACCAATGGCTCTGCTCTGCCTAGTAACCCAGTTGTCAACATTTTACAAACGGTTCGGGCAAAGCAACCGGAATAGCCCAGGCTACATCTCAGACCCGAGGTGTACCTCGAACCGTTATCACAACCTGCTGGGTATCAAGGTCCTTAGACACACCAGCATCTTAGGGTCACAGCAGGAGCCCCAACCCGGGTGCCCCCTCAGAGGAGTGTCTGCAAGGCATCTAACACATCTTTAGAAGTTAAATCCAATGGCTTGGACACCGAATGGCCTCTCCGTCTGGAGCTCCGCCGACCCGATCCTCCGCACCACCTGTGCCAGCTCCAGCCCTGCCTGCCTCGGCCGCCCTTTCCCGCTGCGGGCGCTTGGGTCTCCCACCCGTCTTCCACTCGGGAACCTTGGAAAGCCTTCAGCTTGCTGGTCTGCTTCCACTATTTATACAGCTGTCGGCTCCTTCCCCAGCCACCACAGATGTTTGTAACCAGTTTCTACCTCCTCGGGACTTGGGTTGGGCACCAGGGTCTCGCACAGACAGTGGGATGGATTCCTTAGCTTCAGCCAAAGCTGCAGGCAAGCCACCCGGTGGCGCTCGGCCAACCCTTGCCTCCTTCTCTCCCTTAAAGCGTTGGAAAACCTGACACCGCCTTGGTTGTGTGCGGTCTCAGTGGGCAAAAACAATGGTCTCTCTCACTGATGCTGACTTTCATTCTTTTAGATGAGGGGGAGGTTGTGAAGGGAAGATTGACGGTTGATCTGCTACTGGGGAGTGAGTCTAAGAGGGGGGGGATGTTCAATAGGCTCTAGATAAGATTATGATCTGTCTTTCCAGAAGGAACATTTTGACAGTAGACCTGGCTGTAAACGCACTCCAGGTCTCAGGCCTCCGCCCTCCCGACCTGCTGCTCCCAGGTGACTGCAGGCAAGAGGCTCTAAATGTCCCCGCCGTCATGGTCCAACTCACCGATCTCCTCATACCGCATCACTGTGCCCAGGTTGGCGTTCTCATCTGTGGAGAGAGAGAGGACGGAGGAGGTTGGAGGGAGAGTGGGATGGACAGATGGATGAGAGAGAGAGAGAGAGAGAGAGAGAGAGAGAGAGAGAGAGAAGCATCCGGGAGCTGAGAGCCCCCTCAGGGATAGAGGCTAGGGTGCCACGGGGAGAGATGTATTGGATGGCAGGAAGCATTCTCACCCCTCACTGGGCAGACCCTTGTGTTTCTGGGATTTTCATAATTAGACCATCTTATGGAGGAAACCATTGACAGACACACTCACGTTGAGTGCCTTCTGTTTCTGCATCCCAGGAAGGCTGCCCTCAAGGCCTGTGCCCTCAGAACCTGGGGCACAGAATTTGGGGTCACGGGAGGTGACCTAGGGGAATCCTTGCAGTGGCTCTCAGCCTTCCTGATGCTCCTCCCCCTTCAGTTGCTTCCTGGTTTAAAGAACCAGCAAAATTGGCATGTCAAGTCATTTCCTTGGTGGGATGTCACAAAATCTGGAAGGATCGTGCCTCTAGCATCTGTTCCGGGTGTGTACTGTCTGCACGGATGTGCCCAAGGTACACACGTGTGCACACACAAATCTACAGGTGAGCCCGCTGCCATGTCCCCACCTCTGCCTCTTCAGCCGGCTCTTAGTTCCCTCTCAACATGCCCCAAAACTGGAAACTTCCAAAATGGCAGAAAGCAGCCGGAGTTGGGGGGGGGGGGGAAGGGTTGTGGGGAAAGTTCTTACCCAAGCTGAGTGTTTGGGGAGGGAACCCAGGGAAAGATCCCGTGTCCGCTGGAGGAACAGACACTGCCTGGACTGATCTGCAGGATCCAGGGCTCATGGGAAACACCCAGTGTGTAGACACATTTTTATGGAGTGCAGAGTGAGGGGTGAGCAGGCTGGAGGAGGGAGAGGATCACAGAGGCCTCCGAGGATCACCACACCCTGTAGTTCCCATCAGCTCTTGACCCTGTAGACCTGGCATTCCCGTTTGCCTCTGGTCTCCTTCAACGACAGCTCTGCAAATGACCACTCCTCCGAAGGAAGTCCAAGGCCACTCAAGCCATTACAACAAATACCATGGTGTGTGTGTGTGTGTGTGTGTGTGTGTGTGTGTGACCTCTAAACAGCAGAGATTTACTCCTGGAAGTTGTGAACGTTGAAAGCCCCAGATAAAGGAGCCAGCGCGGATATGGTTATCTCCTTATGTCCTTGGACGGTTGGAGGGAGGGGCGAGCTAGCCCTGCAGGGCCTTTTCTTTAAAAACAATCCACTCCCTCTCAAAAACCCTGGTTCCTAATACTGTCTCTGGGGGCATTAACGATTCAATTTATGAATTTCTGGGGGTGGGGCTACTTGCATGCATGAAGGGAGGTAAGAAAGAAGAAAGTTGGAGGCGGGAAAGGAAGCCTTTGCCACCTTACCTACAAAAGTGAAACGCTCCACGGGTGGGCGGACGCAGCAGATCCGGCTGAGGCTTTCTCCCACCTTGCCCAAGATCTTGGCTATGAGAGAGAATAAGACAGACAGAGACAGAGGGAAAGAACCACTCACACCTGACGCTCATGTCAGCCCAGCTCTGGGGCCACGGGTAAACAACAGGGGTGTACCGGAGAGGGTGGGACTGGAAGTCGGAAGGCAAGGAAGGAAGGAAGGAAGGAAGGAAGGAAGGAAGGAAGGAAGGAAGGAAGAGAAAAGGACAGAACAGTGACTGCCAGTTCTTTCTTCTCATTCAGAGTCTAAGGTACGAGCACTGTGAGCCAGACAGGGCAGTCTACTTTCTGGTCATGTTTACTGCATTGTTAAAAAGTGGAAAATAGCGCCGGGCGGTGGTGGCTCACGCCTTTAATCCCAGCACTTGGGAGGCAGAGGCAGGCGGATCTCTGAGTTGGAGGCCAGCCTGGTCTACAGAGTGAGTTCCAGGACAGCCAGGGCTATACAGGGAAACCCTGTCTCGAAAAACCAAAAAAAAAAAAAAAAAGTGGAAAATAGAGAAGAGGAAGATATATAAAGAGAAAAAGAAAGCAGCACCCTCAGTCCCACCTCTAGAGATAACTACTGCTTCGCATCTTGGTGTATTATTTGTTTTCTTCCATCTTAATGAGTATAATGTGCGGGCTTTGGGTTCAACTGCAATTTTAAGGGGCATTCACGCCGCTCTGCTCTTCCAAGTCTTAACGTTATGGTTTGAATCTTAACTGTCCCCCCAAAGGCCAAGTGTTGAAGGCTTAGGCTGATAACACCGTGGGAAGCAGTAGACATCTTAGGAGGCAGAGTCTGATGGAAGGAAATTATGTCACTAGGGGGTATGTCCTGTCTCCTCCCTTCCTCTCCTTTGCTTCTGGTTATCACAAAGTGTGTCACCCCATCTGCCACCCACTCCCATGATGCCTCATGCTTCCGGAGCATCAGAACAACATGGCTGGGTAACCCTGGACTAAAATCTCTGGAACTTGAGCCACGTACATCTTTGTTAATTAAGGTTGATTATTCTCAGGCATTTTGTCACAGCAATGGAGAGCCATTGTGACTAATACATTTCTCATGAGCTCTTCAATGGAATTGCCCCAAGCCAATCAGTCCCACTGGACAGCAGCACCTAAATTCAAAGAACCTCAGCCTATGGCAGACCACACCCTGGAATCGTCTCTGCTGGGCGAAGGAGGGCATGCCTGCCCACGCAGATGGTCTTCATAGTAATCAGGCATCCTACATGGCCGTGAAGTGTCTACATGGCCCTTCAGTGATCTTTTGCTCCCAGCCCTCATCCTAAAACTCTCTTAGTACCCAGTATAAGTGCATGCAAACTGAGGAATCCTAACTCTTCTTTATAAATTGCTATATTTATAAAAGACCGGTAATACAAAATAACATGTGGTCTCTGGGCTTGGAAAGTAGTGGGCGTTCGTCTCTTAGAACTTATATTTGGTTATGTTTTGTTTGAAACAACAATTCATGCAGCCCAAGCTGGTCATAAACTCCCCATCCTCCTGTTTCCACTTCTCAAGTTCTAGGATATAGGTGTCTGCCACCACACCCAGCTTCGTCTCTTGGAATTTACCTAGGAGAATCCTTGCAGCGGCTCTCAGCCTTCCTAACACTGCGACTCCTTCATGGTGTGGTGACCCCCAACCACTAAATGAGTTTGTTGCTATTTCATAACTGTAAGTTTGCTACTGTTCTGGATCGTAAATGTCTGATATGCAGGATAACTGATGTGTGACTCCGGGTTGAGAACCACTGCTTTAGGGCATGTGCCTGGGGCCTGATTCTACTTTTGAGCTGTTCAACTTAAGCTAATCACTAACTGTCTCTGAATCTTTGCTTTTTTTGTCTGGTTGGTTGGTTGGTTGTTTAGTTGATTGGGTTTTTTTTGTTTTTGTTTTTGTTTTTTTGGTTTTTTTTGCTTTGTTTTGTTGTTTTTTGTTTTTTTTTGTTTTTTGTTTTTTGTTTTTGTTTTTGTTTTTTTTTTTTTTTTTTGCTTTTTTTGCTTGCTTATTTGGTTGGTTGGTTGGTTGGTTGGGTTTTTTTTGGTCCAAGGAAAGACAACATCTATGTCACAGAATTACTGCATTCAATGAGAACACAAGAATAGAGCACACAGCATGTGAGGAGCACAAAACTAGTGCAAGAAAGTGTTGGTGGCTTTGTTCTTTGTTGTGGAGGAGGTGGGCTAAGGATGTGGACATTATGTATGCAATGTGACAGGGCTCTGCTACTTCCTCACTGTGACCCTGGGTGAGACCCCCAAGCTCCCTTTCATGTATTAAATCTCTACTTAAGGCTATTGTGTTTATATTTAAATACTTAAGAAGGCACCTTCTCTTCTCCCCTTTCCTCTCTTTCCTCCTTCTTCCCCTCTCCCTGCTCTTCTTCCTCCTTCTCTTTCCCCCCCTCCTCCCTTCTCCCTTCTCTTTCCCACCCTTAAGCCTCCTCCTCTTGCTCCTTCCAGCCTGACCAACTCAAAACCTAGGTGGGCCTCTAGGTGATTCTGAAGACTAAGGAGTTTACGCAGCGTCCCTTACCTGCAGTGGGCTTGTTGGGCACATTGCTGTTCTGGTAAATGGGCTGGGTGTTCTCATGCTGTGGCTGTCCAATCACAGGTGTCATGGAAGGCGTGTTGACATTGGAGAGGATGCAGCCGGTCACCCTCTGGGGAGAGGAGAAGCACTGAGTCAGCATCCTTAGCCCAGGGGCCCGGAGACTCACGGCCAGTTGCCCTGCGGACATCCATCCCAGGCAGAGGGAGTCAGCCTCAAGCTGAGGGAGGGTCCTGGGGTTGGCTTAGATGTAGCTGTCTACACTGGCAGGAAACAGGTAGCTCAGCAAGAAAAGCTTGGGAGCAGCATCGCAGAGCTCTGGACCCCAGCACAGGCTCGCCTCCTCGCTATGTGACCTTAAATAGTTCATTGCTCTTGAACCTTAATTTTAATTCAAGTCTGACATTATATTTACTTTTTTTTCTCCCCCTATTTAAAAGAAATGAGGTCTGATGAATCTCAAGCTGGCTTCCAACTGTGTATTGAGTATGACATTTGACTTTCCTTTTTCTTCCTTTGTTCCTCCCTTCCTCCCTTCCTTCCTTCCTTCCTTCCTTCCTTCCCTCCCTCCCTCCTTTTTCTTTCTTTCTTCCTTCCTTCCTTCCTTCCTTCCTTCCTTCCTTCCTTCCTTTCTTTCTTTCTTTCTTTCTTTCTTTCTTTCTTTTTTGGAGATGGGTTTTTCGGTGTAGTCCTGGCTGTCCTGGAACGCACTCTGTAGACCAAGCTAACCTCAAATTTAGAGATCCACCTATCTCTGCCTCCTGAGTGCTAGGATGACAATCTTCACCCATCCTTTGCAGTTAAAAAAACAAAACAAAATAAAACAAAAAAAAACCCAAACCAAAACAAAAAAGGAATCTGCATGTAGGTGGAAATCAGCCATCGTCTCCTGTCTTAGGAGTTAGTCCACTTAGGCAGGTGAACCCCTCTGGTCAGACAACTGCCCCTTGGGAAGGCGGGCCCACCTTAATCCATTTTGTCTGTGGCAGAATTACTTGAGCAAGTGTGTGTAAAGTCTGTGACGCCTGGTAGGATTTGATGAACCTTCTGTGTATAGTGACTCAAATGGGATCATATCTATAAGGGTGCTCTGCTGGCCTGGGAAAGGTCAGGCCGACCACAGACCCCATCGCCACCTCAGCCTCTGCTGGCGAGACACGTCAGTAACCAGCTAGAGTCCAGTGCCACAGACAGCAGGATGGACTTGTGTCACAGGAAATGTAGGGTGCATTTCAAGGCCCATTGGGCCTGCTCATCACACATAAGAACCACGTGGTGACTTGAGATATATTATCCCTTAGCCTGTGTTATCAGGCTCACTGCTCCCTCAGTGATATAGAAACTACAGGGCTGAGAAAGTAGCCTTCTCCACAGTGGAAACAGAGGCCACCGTCCTTTACCCAGGGTCAGAGGGTGACAGAGAATCATGAGGCTGAGTGCATATTTAAGGTTCCTTCCCTGAGAGTCTGCATCTCCCAGGTGATGGTACCCATTGCATTTTCAAAATTGGAATTCTACTGTGAGAGGACCCTCAAGCCCCAGGAATAGCCAGGAAGACTCTCTGAGCACAGACCCTAAAGGGGATCCTGCGGGCAGAATGCCTGGAGTCTTGAGCCCCAGAAGGGCAGGCATTTGTTTTGTGGGCTAACCCATCACTTCTGTCTGTTCCTAACACGAGGAGGTCACAGAGACATCCAGCTGTGTCTGTAAGACAGCTTCCTAGCCTGCTTTGTGGGCTCTTCTACCTAGCTGTGGCTGATGGAATACAGGGGTAATCTATAGTCTTTTATTATTATTTTATCACCAGAAAAAGACAGTGCCACACTGGCACTTAGCAGCTGCTCTGTGGCCAAGGACATTTCTTCTCTTTCCGCATCCTTAGTCCCATTTGACTTGCTCTGCCGGGAAGAAAACGATTGGCCACACTCCCCGCCACTGCCTGTGCCTTGCTTGGCCCTCTGTGGCTTTCCTGTCCTTAGCAGGTGGAGTGGCCACTTCCCTGGCCAGTTGACCTTCCATGCCAGGACCACCAGCCTTAATCCAGGACTGGGAAGCGTGGAGTTCTCAGGAAGCGGCACTGAGCTCCGACTGCAAGGCCATGGACCATCTGGAAGCTACGTTATCAGCCAGGCTCTGCGGGCTGCTGCGGCTGGAACTGGAGAATGCGCTTCTCTGGCGCAGGCTCAAGCTCTGAGCGTGAGTAACAGAGGAAGCGCCCAGAAAGCCTGGGCATTTGGACAACCCAACAATAGCCAGGCCCTACGGCCATCATGGCCAGGTCAGAGCTCAGGGATACCAGATGGGCTTTCAGCACTTCATTTCTGAAGCTCCCTTAAGGCCTCCGTGTGACTAAAAAGAACATGGGCTCCCCGATGACACTCCCCTCCCCAACTCAAGTGGCAAGCGCGAGTAATAAACTGATGTAAGCCACTGATAATGTTGTTTGTTACCATAGTACATTTTCACCTATCCTGACTGACACAGGAACTTAGATATCTTTAAAAAAAAAAAAAGTTGTATTGGTCATTCTATGCATGTCTGTGTCTGTGTGTGGTAGGTGCATAGGAGAGCAGTGTCCACAGAGGCATCAGATCCCCTGAGCACGGGTCCTCTCTGAGCAGTACGCACTCTAACTGCCGAGTCGTCTCTTCAGCTCTGAGGGGTCTTTTAGCACTCCGTTGTGCACACTTCCCAGAAGAGTAAGTGAGGCTGACCTGTCTCGCAGTCTTTCCAAGATGACCAAACCCCAGATCAGGACAGGTAGGAAGGGTTCTGAAGAGAGAGCTTCTGTCTGTCTACTTCCACAGAGGAATGTAATAGGTTGAGCAGCAGTCTGCTGGCCTTCCGTGTTCCTTCTGCTCCTGGTCTACTAGGGTGCTCTGGGACCCTAATCTCATGTAGTAAAATGAAGCCCAGCTGTAGGGTTGATGCAGCGCAGGGCGGTCAGAGGCTGCTCAGGGAAGAGAGGGTGGTGGTAGCCCCTCCAACGGCAAGGCGAGGGGTGGGACACAGGTCTCCTCGGGTCATCAGAATGACCCCTTTGAGGTAACACAGGGCCAGGGACGCTCCACACACAGCGTGGGGAGATGACCACATGGGCATGTGCCTGTCAGCCAGGTTTGGGGCATGGACAGCGTCTTGTCACTGTTGAGTCCATGGGCTGATATTGCTCTGTGGAGGGCGCTGTGCCCACACTGTGGCTGGGGCTGCTGGTCACAGCCAGCCCTAGGTCACTGGAGGTTCTAGACTGCAGTGGGGAACACGGGAACCCGCCTCTATCCTTGGTCAATAACTGTCCACTGTGTGTCCTCGGGTACAGATGCTTGTCTCTCTGCTTCCCGTTACCTGATAACAAAGCAGGGATCCGACACTCATCCGTGAGGTTCTCAGACGGAGGAGTGCATGGGAGGGGATGAAGGAGCGTTGCTCCTGGGGTATGGTACCTTGCTCACCCTGGACTGGGAACCTGTGTGGCCCTCGTAGATGGGGAGGGTACCCGGCAACGTGTACCAGGTGTAAGAGGACATTGTTTCTTAGCCCAGGCTAATGACACTGGATGTATGATCCTCTAACTCCCTATAAGGGGGTGCACATCCCTACTTCTAGATTTTATCTGGTACTGAGGATCAAACCCAGGGCTTCCCACATGCTAAGCTGGCATTCTCTCTTTCTCTCTTTCTCTTTCTCTCTTGTTGTTTTTTTTTTTTTTTTTTTTTTCCTTTTCTTTCTTTGAGACAGGGTTTCTCTGTGTAGCCCTGGCTGTCCTGGAACTCACTCTGTAGACCAGGCTGGCCTCGAACTCAGAAATCTGCCTGCCTCTGCCTCCCAAGTGCTGGGATTACAGGCAGGCACCACCACGCCCGGCTAAGCTGGCATTCTCTAGTAACTGAGGTACATCCTCAGCCCGGGTGGTACCTCTCTTCCCCTGCCCCGCCCCTTCTTCTCCTCACTGACGTCTTACAACCCTAGTCTTCTTCACTCCACCTGGAGTTTGCTTCTCCAGCAGATGATAGTCGCCCATGTCAAATCCAGCCCCAACATCATCCTGTCGTACACAAACAGGAGGGCGGCGTGTCAGAGAGTAAAGGGTAGGGAACAAGGCCGGTGCTGCCCCAGGATCCTAATTCACTGTCTTCTCTGGCGCCATACCCAGGCTGTCTACCTCACCACTGGCAGGAAGCAGATGGCAGGTGACAGGCAGCAAGTCAACCGGCCAGCAGCCCTCTCCTACACCCTGCGCGTCCATGCACCCTCAGGCACGGCCCACCTCACCTTCATGAGGTCTCGATGGTGCTCCAACACGCTGCAGGTTGTCTGCCAGGTGTCCTGGTAACACTCCCATGGGTCCACCCTGCCGTGACAAGATGGGCTGGTCTCAGTTTCCACTCATGTACTCTCTCCACCTTGCTTCCTCCGAGCAACGTGCTTAACCGGAGGTCAGCGCTCTTTCTCCTGTGCGGGGCTTGGGGAATTTTATACCCATAGTGCTTAGCAGGATGTCTTGTAACTTGTTCTCATATGGAACAAGGAAATCTTCAGGCTCTTACAGGATTGTGAGAAGGATCAAGTGAGCCAGGGGCGTGTCAGGCAAGGACCGAGGATCGCCTCAACGGGCTGCACGCCCTGAGAAGAGCCGCATCGGTCGTGCAGTGCCCTGAGGCTGGACATGAGGCATGGCAGCTAGACTGCAGGGTACAGGCCCACAGAACGGCTGGGAAGTGAGCAGGGATCCGGCCCTAGACTGAGGCCTCACATGGCCTCAATTGCCAACTTAATGAGCTGCTAACCTGAGATATTTAGGAAGCACTCTCTCAGCGGTTGGGCATCCCTGTCCAC
Source organism: Apodemus agrarius (assembly GCA_964023405.1). NCBI lineage: Eukaryota > Metazoa > Chordata > Mammalia > Rodentia > Muridae > Apodemus > Apodemus agrarius. The sequence continues at coordinate 41,737,890 of OZ030017.1, forward strand.
CCCCTGTCATGAGCAGGCACCTCAGGTTTCCTGAGCTGAGATCTTACTAAGTAAAAGTGTCTGTCTGCCCTTGCCTGGTTCCTCCTGCCCTGTGCACGCAGGTCTGGGAGGTGAGCAAGCCCCGCCCACCTGGCCTGACCAATCAGGTGCCCTTCCCTCCCAAGGTCTTCAGACTCACCAGAAGAGGGCATCAGATCTCATTACGGATGGTTGTGAGCCACCATGTGGTTGCTGGGATTTGAACTGAGGACCTTCAGAAGAGCAGTCAGTGCTCTTAATCTCCGAGCCATCTCTCCAGCCCCTAAAAAGGTGGCTGGAGAGACAGCCATGAGTGCTGGGAACCGGAACTCTTATATTTTTGGTTGAGAGCCTAGCCTTTAACGGCTAAGTCATCTCTCCAACCCCAGAACTTTCTAAACATGTCAAAGCAGGAACAGCCTTCTGGCTAGCATTTTCCCCCTCTGGGTTCATTTCCCACAGGGAATTAAACATTCATTCACAGCACTAAGAGGTATGGTTTCTAATCCCGACTTGAACACAGATGGGCTTTCTTCCAGCATTTAATCTGTGTCTTTTTAAAAATTTTATTTTAAAGATGTATTTTTATTTATCTGTGTGAGATCACCGGGATTTGGAGTCTTAGGCAGTAATAAGCCCAAGGTGGGTGCTGGGATCCGAACTCATGACCTCTGGAACAACAGCAAGTACTCTTAACCTCTGAGCCATCTTTCCAGTCCTCAACCCGAAGGAAAGTCCCTCAAGGGTCAGGCTTCTTGTACAAATCCCTGTGCAGGCCCACGCAGACCATAATTCTTACTGTGGCTTCCGTTCACTGCCCTCACTCAGTTCGTCTGCCCACCCCTCCTGGGTTAGCTGCACCCTGAGGTCCGTGCCCCTCTCCTCATGGAAACTTCTAGGCGCTGCTTATTTTTCCAGCGTAGGAAAATTAAAGAGCAAATGATGTGCCGTTATTTTTTTAAACACCATCTTCTCATGCAAATTATAACGGTAGGAACTTGGGGGACATAATTAGCACAATTAGTGGAAGCTTGCCTTAATTACCCTGCTGGCTCACAGCAGGAGGAGTGCTGCCATCTTAGTGGCACTGTGAGTCTAATGGGGGGGGGCAGGGCGGAGAATCAAGACGGCAGCTTCAGGTCCCAGTTGTAGGGATGCCCTAGAGAGCTCTGCTCACAGGGCCCACACCTTGTCTGGGGGTGGGGGTGGGGTCAGTGTGGACCCAGGAGGGACCCTGAGTTCAGAAGTGGGCAGCAACTAGGGCCACCCACTTTCTCTAAGAAGGGAGTTATGGAGTCAATGGAATTTGGTGGGGATGTGGTGGAGAGGCATTTGGGATTTGGGGACCAGGCTCCTCCCTCGGTGATGGTTTGGGACACTCTAAGAACCACACTGGGATCCACAGACAGAAACTCCCTAGGCTAACTGTTTAATTTTGTGAGCCTGATTGTTTGGTTCAAAAATAAACAAAGTTATCAATTGGGCCACCAGTGGAGATCTACCTAATTAGGGCCAGTACAGGGCTAATATCTCTCCTACTTCCTCGCCCTGTGGGTCCTGAATTCCTTTTCTCTCCCAGTGAGCCCAGGCCTCCTGCCTCTGGCACGGGCATCCCAGCCCTACCTGATCCAGTCGGAATTCTGGACAGCCAGCTGACACATGATGAGACGGTGCCGACTCGACACAAGGCCCTGGGAAGCAACAAAGCCATGAATATGGGGTGTGCTCAACCTTCTGAGGTGCCCAGAAACACCAGCCCAAACCACCCCATAACAAAGTGTGGCCATAGCCAGGCAGTGGTGGCGCACGCCTGTAATCCCAGCATTTGGGAGGCAGAGGTAAGCAGATTTCTGAGTTTGAGGCCAGCCTGGTCTACAGAGTGAGTTCCAGGACAGTCAGGGCTACACAGAGAAACCCTGTCTCGAAAAAAACCAAATCCAAAAAAACAAAAAGAAAAGAAAGGAAGGAAGGAAGGGAGGGAGGGAGGGAGGGAGGAAGGAAGGAAGGAAGGAAGAAAACCAAACATTTTTTTAATTTAAAAAATTAAAAATAAATTAAGTGCAGCCATGTTTGATGATGAGAGCAAATGAGGATTGTGACCGACCCCTGACTTGTCCCCCTGCCACATACACAGACACTCTGTGTGTGTGTGTGTGAATATGTGGTATATCCTATTGCATTAGAGTCTGAACCAGCCAATGCCTACTCGATTCGGCCACTCTGCACAGGTTTGACCTAGGTTACGCTCAGTTGTCCTGGTTTGGTAATTACAGTTACCATGGGAGCAACAGGAATGACCGGGAGAGTTCCCACGTAAGAGGCATTGGGGTGCTTTTTCCCAAAATAAAAATCTTGGGAAATATTCGTCCAATGCAGCTCAACCCCTAAACGGCTGCCCACCTGGAGCCCAGCCCAGCTGCGCTGAGCAGGCTCACCCCTCTTTGTGAGCAGCTGGCTGGCTGTGGTGGGCAGCTGGGGCTCTGGTTGTCGCCAGATAGCCAGGTCTGACCGTGGTCCTGGGAGGAAAATGCTGTTAGGTTGGCATTTATCCAGGGGAGCTACCAGGTGAGGAAGAAGAGAGGGCAAAGGAAGGGACCCACCTGTTTTCCATAGGAGTCGTGGACCGGAGAGACAATACCACCAATCACAATAAATCTTCCAGTCTTGTGCAGATAATCCCTGGCTCTTTCTAATTAAGAGAAGAAAACGGACACATTACAAGAGAGGAAAGGTGTGGATTAAAGGTGATAATTAAAATCAATCTGTTTGGCCCTGAACCCGCTAAGGTTTAAATAGGAGGTGTCAACCTCAAAGCAAATATCGGCGACTCAAAGGTTAGGGAGGTGGACCTTAACCTCAGAAATGAAAGGATCTAGAACTCAAGGGGCTTAACCCAGTGGCGAGGGGTTTGTATTGGAGGAACCGCGTAGCTGGAGGGGTTTAAACAGTCACCTCATTAAGAGGTGTTCAAGTTTCCGAGGAGTGGAATTTGCTCCTGTTGTCTCTTGCAGAAATTCCAGCGAGGAGCTGTCCCTTAACAGAAAAGGTAATCCTCCTTAGAATATGAAAGATGCGCTGATTGCCTCGTCTAATTACTGAGAAGGAAGAAAGGGGGGGGGCAAATTTAAAGGGCCTTGTACCTAATCATGGAGAATTTACAATCAGTCTGGCAGGCAGCATCATGACAGTTGCTTGAGGGAAAAGCCTGGCCAAACAAACCCTCCAAACGGACCAGGCAAGGCCAGGTTCACTTTCATGAGAAAAACTAATGAGCTAGAAGAGCTTTAAACGTCTAGTCCAGGTTTATTTCCAAGGGAGCCCCTTGAACAAACTCCATCAGGTTTATTTTCCATTCTTTTATTTTTGTGGATGTGCGTATGTATTCTTGTGGAGGCCAAAATTGATTTCCCAAATCACTTTCTGCCTTGCTTTTACAAAATGTTTGCTTTATGATCGTGTGCATGCACCCTCACACACGCATGTGCACATACGTGTCTGTGTGCGATCACACGCAGAGGTATATGCCTACGGGTGTGCAGATGTCTGAGAAGTCCAGACGAGGGCATCGGGTCCCATGGGGCTGGAGTGATGGTGCTTGTGAGTCACCTGTAGATGTTGGGGAGTGGATGCGGGTGCGGCTCTAGAAGTACATACAGTACAAGATCTCTCCTGAACCTGGAGGTCAGTAACTGTCCAAATAGCCTGGCCAGTGAACCCCTACCCTCATCCTTCTGCCTCTGCTCCCCGAAGCTGTTCTGGAACTCCCTTTGTAGACCAGGCTGGCCTCGAACTCACAGAGATCTGCCTGCCTCTGCCTCCTGAGAGCTTAGATTAAGGTATATGTCACCGGCCGGGCAGTGGTGGCGCACTCCTGTAATCCCAGCACTTGGGAGGCAGAGGCAGGCAGATTTCTGAGTTCGAGGCCAGCCTGCTCTACAGAGTGAGTTCCAGGACAGCCAAGGCTACACAGAGAAACCCTGTCTCAAAAAAAAAAAAAAAGGTATATGTCACCATGTGTGATTTTATGAGAGCTTTGCCTGCATGCATGCACACTGAGTATGTACCTGGTGCCCTCAGTCCTGAAGAGGACTTCAACCACCTCCCCCCACCCCCCGCCCCGAAACTGTTTGTTAGCTGCCATTTGGGTGCTGGGACCTTTGCAGGGGGGAGTGGGTTGAGGGGTTAGCAAGAGGTCTTAAGCCATCTCTTCCACCCCAAGCCTGCCTTTGTGAGTGCTAAGAATCAAAGTCAGGTCCTCCAGCCAGAGGCAAACACGTCACCCAGTGAGCCTTTCCTGGTGCCCTGAGATGGGAACTTGGTGGTGGGAGAGTCCCAGAGTGAAGGGACAGCTGGGCAGCAAGACTGGCTGTAGAGTTTGCAATCACAGTTTTCCTGCCGTCAGCGGCTCTCTGTGTGTTTAAATTATTCCCACCACCATTGTTTCTTTCATCCCTTCAATGAAAAACCTTCTTTTTTTTTTTTTTTTTTTTTTTGACTTGGTTTTTTTTTCGAGACAGGGTTTCTCTGTATAGCCCTGGCTGTCCTGGAACTCACTCTGTAGACCAGGCTGGCCTCGAACTTAATCCTCCTGCCTCTACCTCCCAGAGTGCTGGGATTACAGGCGTGCGCCACCACCGCCCAGCTGAAAAAGCTTCTTGTAAAAATTAATTCCCTACTTTTAATAACGTTTAAAAAAATTTTTTGGAGTAAATGGAAATATTTTGCCTACAATTCAATGCATTTAGCTCAGCTCCTTTTCCTTCTCTCCCACACGGGTTCCCCAAGGACGGACAACCTTGTGCCTTGTGCTGCAGTACGTGCCTTAGCACACTTAGCAGCTGCTGTGCTTGGTCTACATTAAGAGTCATCCTGTGCTATAGGACTCTATAGGTTCTGATGAGTACGGGACACAGTCATCACGAAGCACCACACAGAGTGTTTCACGGCCTCAAGCCTATGGGTGTCAGACCGGGACCAGGAAATGGGGATAAAGCGGAGCTGGAGACAGAGATTCCAGAGACTTCCACGGACTCCGGAGAACAGCATCGGAGTGCAAATTTAACTTTTATTGTTCGGTACAAAAGCTTACAAACTTTTCAGCCAACAGGAGTGAGGTTACATAATCAAGGGACAACGGTGGGGGTGGGGGGATTATACCCCAAGTCCAGTTGGATCTAATTTGCTCTGCGAGGGACTCTGTAGGGGAGGGAGTGGATCACCCAGGAGGGATTTCCGTGCAGACAGGAAGCGGCCACAGCCCTAGGCTCTGATTCCTTGTTCTGTCTCACCAGTTTGCCGGGAGCCACTAGATGCAGCTGTGCACAGCTGGAGGACAGCTGGATCTGGATTCCTCCTGCAGGAGGCGTGGTGCTTAGCTCTCTACCCCACTTTTCCCTCCACTAGGTCACTCCCACATCGCCCACATACAGTGCCACACCTATTCATCGCTGACCTCTGCCAACCACGTTGCTTTTTTTCTATCTCTTGAAATTGGGTACTGCGAGGTAGTCAGAGTCAGACCGTAGATACATCGTCCAGTCTCTCCAGGACCTTCCGTTAAGCATTTAGGGTCTTCATGTCTTACTGTGCTGGCTAGTTTTCTGTCAACTTGACAGCTAAAGGCATCTGAAAGGAGGGAGCCTCCATGAAGAGGATTTCCCCATAAGATCAGGTGGTAGGTAGGCAAGCCTGTAGGATGGGGGAGGTCCCAGCCCATGTGGGTGGAGCCATCTCTGCATTGGTGGTTATGGGTTCTATAAGAAAGCAGGCTGAGCAAGCCATGAGACACGGGCCAGTGAGCAGCACCCATCCATGGCCTCTGCACCAGCTCCTGCTCTCATGTTCCCGCCTTGTGTGAGTTCCTGCCCTGACTTCCTTTGATGAAGAACAGTCATATGGAAGTAAAAGCCCAACAAACCCCTTCCTCCAAGTCACTTCGGTGGTGGTGTTTCATCATTGCAACAGAAACCCAAAAGAAGACACCTACCATGGTTAAACAGCTTATTTCTCTTCATCAACAAATAATATTCCATCATCTAGCTGATTCTCAGTTTGCTTCTCCATCTACCCGCTGAGATGCATTGTCATTTCTCCTAGCTTTTGTGGTGATTATAGGCAAAGCTGACACAACATTCCTGAGGCCATTTGTACAGTATGCTCTCAGCTCTTTTAGGGAAACACGTAGGAATCAGATCATGGGATCACATGGTGAGAATATATTCAGTGTTGGAAGCAACTGTCATTGGCTTCCGAGCTGGCGGTACCATTTTGCATGGCTCCCACCGGCAGTCAATGAGAATGACCGTTGCTCCACACAGTTCTTGCTAACTTTTGATACTGTTAGGTTTGTACATTTAGTCATTCTAATGGGTACATCACTATGGTATCTATTACTTAAGGTTGATTTTACTTTTTAGAAAATGATTTAGCCGGGCGGTGGTGTCACACACCTTTAATCCCAGCACTTGGGAGGCAGAGGCAGGTGGATCTCTGAGTTTGAGGCCAGCCTGGTCTACAGAGTGAGTTCCAGGACAGCCAGAGCTACACAGAGAAACTCTGTCTCGAAAAACCAAAAAAAAAAAAAAAAAAGATTTTTATTTCATGTGCATTGGTGTTTTGCCTATATGTGTATCTGTGTGAGGGCACTGGATCCCAAGGAACCGAAGTTACAGACAGTTGTGAGCTGCCATGTGGGTCCTGGAAATTGAACCCAAGTAGTCCAGAAGATCAGCCAGTGCTTTCCTAATTACGATGATGAAAACTTTGCCATAACTAAAACTAACCTATAAAAGAAAGAGTTTGTTTGGACTTATAATTTCAGTCCACAATGGTAGAGAGGGCGGGGCAGTCTCTGCATAGTAGCAAGGACAGGAAGCTTAGAGCCCACAGCTCAAACCCATACAGGAACCAGAGGGAGCGGAAGTGGGACAAAGCTATAAACACTCAATGCCAGCCCCCTGTGTGATGCTTTCTCCAGCAGGGCTCCATGTCTTACAGGTTCCTTAGCCTCCCCAAACAGTGCTACCGAACAGGTACCAATGGTTCAAATACCCGACACTCTTGGGAACATTTCTTATTTAAACTACTACAGTGTGTGTGTGTGTGTGTGTGTGTGTGTGTGCGTGCGTGCGTGCGTGCGTGCGTGCGTGTGTGCGTGTGCGTGTGTGTGTGTGTGTGTGTGTGTGTGTGTGTTTATGCATATGTCTGTGCCTGTGTTAATGTGCACATGGGTGCAGTTACCCCCAAAAGAGAGCATCAGATCCCCCTGACTCTGGAGTTAGAGGTATGTGAGAGTGGCCTGTCCTGGATGCTAGGAACTCAGTAAGAACAACCAGCTCTTAACCGTGGCACCTACTCTCCACCCCTAACTTTGCTTTCTAAAGAAACACTCTTATTTCCTCTGCTAAGTCTATCTGAGAGACTCCCACAGCCCTCCTCCCATCTCCTAGCCCTTCCCTCCTGTTTCTCTCAGAATCGGATCCAGCTGTCCCTTGGCTGTCCCAGACCATCAGCTGCCAAGAGCCAACTCCTTGCTCTCCCCTTTACCCCACAAGTGTTTACTCTTTTCTTATTCATGTATTTCACGAGGAGCCGAGCTCTTTCTGATCTCCAACATGTCTGGTCTGTCCAGCACCCTCTTCCCCCTTTGGACTTGCTTTCGTAACACTTCCCTATGTGTCCAATTCGAAGCTGGGAATCCTCTCAGCAACTTTCCTGTGATATGGATTTCTCAACGTGCATGCACAGCCAGAGTGGGTGTGAGGTCAGCATATCACATGAGAGGCGGACTGGACCAAAGATGAGTCACGCTGAGCTGCTCGGAGGCCGAATGATGTGGACATGGCCTTTGAGTCACTGTGTGGGCCCCCGTGTGCTATCATCTGACACGCATGCCATGACACCCGGTGGAGTAACTGGACTCTTGAGCAATAAGTACTCAGTAAATTCTCACACAGAAAGCTCACGACGCTCCCAGTGCCCGCTTTTGCTCCTATAGAGTGTCCTCTCTAAGAGACCTTGTGCTGCCCACACCGGTCATAGGAGCACATTCATAGGCCGTGCATCACCTCAGCAACTGCCAGTTTTTCCTCTCAGCCAAGATCAACGATCCCTTCCCCCGTGCAATGCGTTAGAGTCCGGTACCTTGAAGAGAGGAGGTTTTGGAAAGGAACATCCCAACACGAACTGAGTCAAAGCAGCTCAGCCAGAATAGTTCCTGTGATCGTGCAGCTCGGCCCAGTTTAGGAAATGCTTATGGAACATTAAAGCCCACAGTGGGTGCTAGAGGGCTGTGAGGAGGGCTGTGAGGATGGGGACGACTCTAACCATTCTCTTTATGTGTGCATGGGGCTTGTGTGTCTGGAAAACAGTTTCACAGCAATCTTTCGGACCCCTAGGTCTTACAAGCTTTCTAGTCCCGCTTCTGAAATGGTCCCAGAGACTTTTCAGGAAGGAGGTGCGATACAGACGTCTTATTAAGGGCCGAGGTATCCACAGTTCCTTATTCTCCGTGGTTTGACTAGCTGTGGGGCTCTATATTAAGTGCCATCTACTACAAAAAGAATATTGGGAGGAAGGTGGATTTCTGAGTTCGAGGCCAGCTTGGTCTACAGAGTGAGTTCCAGGACAGCCAGGACCACACAGAGAAACCCTGTCTCAACCCCCCCCCCCCCCGAAAAAAGAATATTGACCTGACATTCAGCTGTTTCTCTCGGCACCTTGTTTTTTCCTAACTTGAATGGAATGTTGGGCAAGGAGGAGCTTGGCAGCTTCCCAGACAGGTGGATTCATTCTCCTCTCTATTTCCAAGGTGATTCCAAATGTCGAGGGAAGTCTGCCTAGGATGACACAGGAGCTATGGGATGTAGGGGCCATACCAAACCTGGGACGGGAAGATGTAATCATTGCAATTTCTCTGTGAATTCCAAGTCAATTTCTCGGAGACTTAGCCTGTTTATTTGTAAGATGCCTTCTGTATGTGATTCATACAAGGATCAAGTCAAATTACAATTATTAACACAGGATTAGCCTTTAATCCTGGCACTCAGGAGGCAGAGGCAGGCAGATTCCTCTGAGTTCAAAGCCAACCTGGTCTACAGATTGAGTTCCAGGATAGCAAAGGCTACAGAGAAACCCTGCCTAGAAAAAAACCAAAAAATATAAAAGGTAGAATAATTTAAAACCTTAAAAATAAACAAATATTAAGATGCACAGAGCTATCCATAATAAGTCATGCCAGTAATCCCAGAACTTGGTAGGTATAGACAGCAGGATCAGGTAATCAAGATTAGCCTCTCCTATAGAAGCTTGTCTAGAAAATGAAAAGTTTCCCATTAACCCTAATATTATCCTGATACCCAGGCAAGAAAAAAAAATAGTATATAAAAGCAACTGCAGACTCATATTGTTAGGAATAGATGTGCAAAAATCATTAACAAGATATTAGTAAACAGGACCCAGCTATGCATATCTAGAAAGAGTTATATACAATGATCAAGTGCCAAGTACCCCAGGGAAGCCTCCATATTTGAAAGATATTTGAAAGACCTTTCAGTGAAATTCACCGGTGTCCTAATTTACTCTCTGTTGCTGTGATAAACCAAAGCAACCTAGGGAAGAAGGGTTTGTATGGCTTAAATGCCCTGGTCACAGGCATCACGAAGGCTGGTTCTGTTGTGTCTGGGCTGTGGTGAAGCATTATGGCGGACAGAGCCTATGAAAGGACACCTCACGGAGATCCGGAGGCAGAGAGCAGGGGAGATGGTGGGGGCAGGTTCGGGGGCAACGATGCTACTCTTAAAGACACATCCTCGTACTCCATGGTACTGATATACCACAGTTTACTTAACTGTTTCCCTATTGTAGGACATTTGTTTGTTTCTGTATTTGGCCCTCTCTTTGGAAGTTCCTATGACCTATCAATAATGTCTTTAAGTTATAAGCACCTGGGGATTAATCCATTGACGAATCAGGTCCCTCATGATCCGACCACTTTCCAAAGCCCCACTGTTGGACTTGCACAGGGGGACCAAGGTTTCAATATCCAAAGACTTCATATCCAAACCACCTGAGAGGTGCTCAGAGGAACAATTTTGAGCGTACTGAAGAAAAGACAACCTCTGAGGGCTGTAGCTGCAGACACAGGATTCAGTGTCTATTACATTGTTGAAAGGAGTAGTAGTTGCAAGAACGTAGGGCCAGGAGGAGGTTAGATGGGATTTACAGCTCCGGGGAGTTCTTTGTATAGTGGACCTGACTTTGTTTATGGGGGTTTTTGTGTGTGTGGGTTATGTGTGTGTGGGTTGTGTGCATGTGAGTATAAGTGTTCACAGAGGACAGAGACATCCGATCCCCTGGAGCTGGAGATACAGGTGTCTGTGAGCCCTTTAAGGCCTGCCCCGCCCCTCTCCCCGCCCCCCCACCCCCCACCCCCAGCATAGCTCTAGCCATTTTGTTCCATGCCTACTAGCTATTTCATATTGTTGCTGTAACAGGCCTGCCAGTCACTGACTTAGAAAAAATATCTTGACTCTGAGCAGGGTCATGCTGACCACATACTCTGATATTTTCTATATGCTCTGAGGTTTGTTAATCTTAAGAAATTCCAGGCTGGTGAGATGGCTCAGCGGTTAAGGTCACTGACTGCTCTCCCGAAGGTCCTGAGTTCGAATCCCAGCAACCACATGGTGGCTCACAACCATCTGTAATGAGATCTGACACCCTCTTCTAGTGTGTGTGAAGACAGCTACAGTGTACTTACATATAATAATAAATAAATCTTAAAAAAAAAGAAATTCCACAACTATAAGCTTCATGTAGGACCCATCAAGTTAAAGGTCAATATAAACTGCTATGTCTAAAATGGCTTGAGGCAGGGCTGACCACTGGGCAGCACTTCCAGCACCTGCGTATAAGCTCATTGTGGTTTTTGTGGTTTTAGCCTTTATAAGCTGGCCTCGAGAAATGTCCAGAGCACAGCTTTGAGCTGTGGCCCTTGTCAATCTGTCCTGGGGTGTGCATTCAATAAGCCATCCATGTTTATTCTTGTAGTTTGTGGGGTGGACCCCAACATGAGCCACGTGACATGATGGATGCTAAGGATTAAACTAGGGTCAGACCCTGCTCTGAGTCAAGTGGGGTGTAAGAACAAGTCCACTCTTCGTTTATAAAGATTTACTTATTTATTTTGTGTTTATGAGTACACTATTGCTGTCTTCAGACACACCAGAAGAGGACATCGGATCCCATGACCGATGGTGGTGAACCACCATGTGGTTGCTGGGAATTGAACTCAGGCCCTCTGGAAGAGCAGTCAGTGCTCTTAACCGCTGAGCCATCTCTCCAGACTCAACAGTGCACACTTAACCACTGAGCTATCGTACCAACGCCATGAACGGGTCCTTGTTCTTAATTGTGGTGATTGTCTAAATCCATAGACGTGGTAAAGGGGCATATACTTGAAGGCCACGGGAATGGGATGTCTGTCTTATCCTTGCACCAGCCTACAGATTAGGAATTATTTCAAAACAAACTATAATTTTAAAGCTCATAGTAAGAAAACCACCAGATGTTACACTTTTAGGAGAGTACTGAGCAAATCCAGGCAAGTAGCCAGCAGGCTGGCTCCATTTGGTTACTTCTGGAACTTTCTTTCTTTTTAATTTTTTTTTTAGTGCTATTTGGATTCCAGCGTTTAGAGCTATGATGGGGCAGCACCGTGCTTCTCAGATTTCCATGTGCACACCTTGAATCAGGCTCCTCCTATGTGGCTCCTCCTGGAGATGCTCATACAGAGGGAGAGCAACAGAGGTGCCAACAGCTCTCTTGAGCACAGCACCCCGGAGGGTCCCCACTTTCACAACTGGCTAGTTCTCCAAGCCTCCCCTCCCAAGCCCAAGACAGTGGAGATTAGGAATCAGAGTGAGCATTTTGGAAAGGCATTCGGCTCACAGCGGTCCCATTCTGTGGATCTAAATATAGCACAGTAGCCCTTGGCGGGGTTTGTTAGGATCTAGATTCTGACTCTAGGTTGTGTGGAGCTATGGGGTGACAATGAGGTGCTATGGACAGGCTTGTCCACGTCCAAGGTCGGCTCCTGCCTTTATGCAAAACATTGTAGACAAACATTGTTCTTTTGTTCCTCTGAATGTAAATGCTTTGTTACTTTTGATGTTTACAAACATTGTTTATCGCCCCAGTCACAGAGCTGGGAATCAAAAGGGAATTGTATAGTATGTCCACTATACAGAACCTCCACTCTTTCGACCCCTTTGCTGATGCAAGTAAGGGTGATGGCCTGCTTCCTGCTGGCACTGAGGATTATATCCATATAAGAATTCAACAGAGAAGCGGACAGGAAGACCCTTACAAGTGTCCAAGGGATCGCTAATGATTACGATTAAAATAAACTAGTGAAGGTCTTTAAGAAGAAATTTGCCTGCAATGGCACTGTAATTGAGCATCCAGAATATGGAGAAGTAATTCAGCTCCAGCGTGACCAGTGCAAGAACACATGCAGCTCCTGATAGAGATCGGACTGGCTAGGGACGATCAGCTGACGGCTCATGGGTTTTAAGTGCTTGTGGCTCTCCGAAGCTTAAGTGAGGATTTCCTTGCAGTGAGTAGAATTCCCCTTCTTCTTCTTCTTCTTCTTCTTCTTCTTCTTCTTCTTCTTCTTCTTCTTCTTCTTCTTCTTCTTCTTCTTCTTCTTTTTTTTTTTTTTTTTGGTATTTCGAGACGGGGTTTCTCTGTATAGCCCTAGCTGTCCTGGAACTCACTCTGTAGACCAGGCTGGCCTCAACTCAGAAATCCACCTGCCTCTGACTCCCAAGTGCTGGGATTAAAGGCGTGCACCACCACGCCCAGCCTAGAATTTCCCTTCTGTTCCTTGTCACAAGTTTTAAAACCTCACAGCTTGTATAATGTAATCATTCGGGGTTCCCTTTTAACTTGGACCAGTGTAACTCCTTCATGCATTAAACTGAAAAAAGCCAAAAAAAAAAAAAAACCCAAACAAACAAACAAACAAAACAAATATTATTTATCTGCTGAGGAGATGGCTTAGCAGGTGAAGGTGATTGCTGCCAAGCCTGATGACCTAAATTTGTTCCCAGAACCCACATGATGGAAGAAGAGAATCAGTCCTCAAAAATTATCAAATTATCCTCTGAGCTGGGCATGCCTTTTGATCCTAGCACTTAGGAGGCAGAGGCAGATGGATCTCTGTAGTTGGAAGCCATCCTGGTCTATTCAGCGAATTCCAGAACAGCTAGGACTATATAGCAAAACACTATCTTGATTTAAAAATAAAAATAAGGTTGTTCTCTAATCTCTGTGTGTGTGTATATATATATATATATATATATATGTGTGTGTGTGTGTGTGTGTGTGTGTGTACAGACACACAGATATACTCATGTACACACAATAAATAAATGGAAAATATTGTTTATCTTAATAGTTGAATATGAGTGACCCTTAGTCCTCAACTAGTTTAGTATATGTATAACAAGCTCCCAAGGAGACCAAAATCACTAGCCTACAGCTACACACTTGTGGTGTGTGTGTATGTGTGTGTGGTTGAGCAGACTGGCCTCTGTAATGTTCAGATACCCCAACACACACCCACACCCAACACACACCCACACCCCCCACACCCCCACACACCCCCACACCCCCACACAAAGCTGTCCACTTTCTTCTACTCTCCCAGTACATTACATAACAAGGGCCTTTCTGGGCCTTGGTAGGAAGCCAGCCCATTGGCAAAGATGTAGCTAGGGCCCTGGAATTTAATTTCATGCCAGGCCTCCCTAAATGCATTCTATTTTCATCCCTATACCCCAGGGAAGGAGCCAAATGGCTCTAAAGTTTACACTCTGGTCTGATGGCTCTCCTCCTGCTCTTACGGAGGAAGAGACAAGACTCAACGTCCGTCAGTCTTCCTGTCCTCAGCCCTGAAGACTCACCAAGCCCCTGGCTTATTCCAGGCCCCTAGACCCAGCTAAAGCTCTGCCATGACAACTGCCACTAGACTGACCAGAGGACAAGCAGCACAGGTGATCTGTCTAGTTTTAAACCTCAAGGCAGATCTGCCTGCTGTCTTCTCAGCGGACCTGGCTGACATTTATAATCTGCTCTCCTCTTCCAGGCAGGGGGTCATGGAGAGGAACACTGTATTCAGGGCATCCACACTAACTCAATTTTCCCTTTTGGGTCGCAATTAGAAATGACCCCAGCTTGTGTCCACGGCTGGAGCTGCCTGGGCTTTCGTTGTTTGTGAAATTGCACAGAGGCTGTGTGGACTTGTAAACATTCTAAATGGCAGACAGATCAAAAATTGGGTAATAAAGGAAGGGCTGGAGCTATGAGTCCCTCCAGGCAGGGTTATTTCTGCTTAGGGATTATGAAGAAATAATTCTTAAAGGAGTCGTTCCTGTGGCCTTCCAAACTGAAGCTTGAGTATTCTCCAGCAAAATGAGATGAGAGCTCACTCTGCCCGGGGCTCCGTGCCAGCCGCCGTGAAGAAGTCGGAGAAGCACCATGTGATCGCCATCTCCGAGGAGTCTGAAGGTTTGGGTGAATAATCGACAATGATGATTGCAGAAGACGCAGGTTACTGAAGTGACTGAGGCCTTCGTGGGGAGTCATCCCTGTAGATGGGTATGGAGGCCAATGAAGCCTCTTGAGAAGACATCACCTGACAGCAGAGAGGAGCATGGTAGCGCATCCCTTATTATCAGAGTCCCTGGAAGTCGAGGAAGGAGAAGTGCTTTGGATTCTAGAGGAGCCTGGGCTACAGAGTGAGGTCTGGCCAGTCTGGGCTGTAGAATGAGACTCTGTCTGAACAAGTGGTTCTCAGCCTTCCTAATGCTCTGACCCTTTAATACAGTTCTTCATGCTGTGCTGACCCTCAACCATAAAATTGTTTTCATTGCTACTTCATAACTGTAATCTTGCTACTATTATGAACCATAATATAAATATCTGCTATGCGACCCCGTGAAAAGTTAAGACCTTTTCCTGGGTTGAAGACACAGGTTGAGAATTGCTGGTCTAAAAAAGACCAAACATCTTTATTTTCTGTGTTCCTGTTGCTCTGACATGGAAGCCTTCTTGGATCCTGAACAGACAATTGTCTCTTAGTTGGCCGGTCCCTAAAGGTCTTTAACAGTGGGTCTTCAGGCACATCTTTTAAATGCAGTCACCAGTCTCCAAACAGTATGGTGGTATATACTTGTAATCCCAGTGTTCTGGAGGCTGAGGCAGGAGGATCCCAAATTCATGAGTTAGAAACCAATCTAAACGACATAGTAAAATCCTGTCTCCAAGCAAGAAGGCCAAAAAGGCAGAGGAAGGACAGACACTCATTCCAGGCCGGAGAAAATCAAGCCAATGAACTGATTAAGGGGTGAAGGCGCCATTGCTCTACTTGCTTTTTTTTTTTTTTTTTTTTTTTTTTTTGTACGTCAGCAGTCCATAAAAAGACAGAAATGCCAGCTCTTCTGATCTGATCACTGTGCATTGTGCTTGTTCAATGGATTATCGCGTTGTACCCTGTAAATACGCACAGTTGCCTCTCAGTTAAAAACGTCTGAGGAGCTGGAGAGATGCCTCGGGGGTTAAATGCTCTTCCAGAGAACCTGTTCTATTCCCAGTACCCATGTCAGATAGCTGTCAACTGCCTGTAACTCCAGCTCCATCCAGGGAAGCTGGTGCCCTCTTCTGGCCTCTGAATGTGCATACACACACACACACACACACACACACACACACACACACACACAAATAAAAATGGTAAGTCTTTATAAAAAAAAAAAAAAGAAACTTGAAAATAATGACCAGAAAGGAAAAAAAGAGAATGATGTCACTGTTAGTCATTGTCACTCTCGGGGTGTCCCTCCCTCTCTCGTGTCACTTGGGGTATCTTGACAGTTGCTTAGCGTTTGGACAGCCTGGAGAAGCAGGGGGCTCACAGATCACGTTCTCCCGGTAGATGAACTAGATCCTCATACCGGACAGGCCCTCCCTCACAAACTTATCCTACCTGATAGGTTCCAAGGGACATCGCCACTCAAATCTGAAATAAGCCCTGGGCAGGGAAGGGGTCTGGGGACACGCAGCTGACTGGGAACACGCTGTCTAGCATGTAAAAGGTCCGAGGTTCATTCCAAGCTAGTTACGGGTGCAAGCTTCCCAGGGGGCCATTGGCTTTGCTCTTCCTCTCCTGGATGTCACAGACAGCTGCTGGTCATCAAGCTGGATGCACAAGCACAGCTCTCGATGCCTACTCTGCGGCCTTCAGCTTCACTATAGACGAAGTAATGGGATATAGAGGCCCTGAAGGAAAAGGCTGTTGTTGTTGTTGTTTTATTTTGCTTTAGACCCAGGCCCTTGAGCATGCTAGACAAGAGCTCTGTGACTACACTATACCCCCGAGTCCTCTTTTTGCTTTTTATTTGACTAGGATCTCACCAAGTGGCTCCAGTCTGATTGGGATGTAACTCTGTAGTCCAGGTAGGGCTTGTGCTTGTAATTCTCCCGCCTTGGCCTCCCGAGTGCGGGGATTACAGGCATGCGTTACCCTGCACAGCTGAAAGGGTTCTTGATCTTATTTCTTTGCCTCAGGAAGGCAGAGGATTTGGGAAGCTAGTTTTCTGAGGGCACAGCGGGATACCCAGATCTCGGATTGTTTTCTCTTGCTCGTCTCTGCGGCCAGCGGTGGAGCAAAGGAGGGAGTGCATTTCTGGATGGAGATGAGTACCAGGCTTAGGGGCCTGACTAGCGGGCAGCCTGCAGGGAAGTACCTCTGTGATCTGAAGACAGAACCTTTCTCCAGTCATTTCTGCCTCCCTCCAACTCCCCGCCCAACACATGCAGCTCGGACTGTCTAAACTCATGAGAGAGCATAAGAAATGCTTCCAGAAGCCTCCACGGCTTAGATGTGGTCTCCTTCCTTAGCATGGGAATTGTGTTTATTCCTTAGCATTGGCAGCTGTGCTCCGCAGCCCTGTGCTGACTCTGGGGTGACACAGACGGCACTGCAGTCCCCTGGTTGCGGCTAACCTTTGCTTCACTGACTCTAGCTGAGGAGCTGAGCCCCTCTGTCGAAACAGCTGGGACATGATTTACGACTCTCACTTCCAAGGTTGTCGTTTTCCACGGGCCCCAAGGAGAGAACTCCTCCCAGGTCCCCGGCCTGCAGGAGCCATCCTAGAAGTCTGGCTCCGTTTAAAACGGTTCCCAGAGGCCACTCCCCTGAAACCCTTTTAGGCCAGTCAGGCCACAGTGTGAGGCCCTGTAGCAAAAACACACAAGAAAATATTAAAATAGAAGAAATGAATAAATAAACCAATAAATAAGTAAAGAAAGCAGGCACTTAGCTGGAAATCAATCACTTGGTGAGTTAATTTGGAGGCAGGGTCTCTGTCGGTCTGGCTAGTCTCAAACTCATGATTCCCCTGCCTCAGCCTCCTGAGTGTTGGGATTACAGGTGATTATCACCCGACCTAGCCTTAAAATTTATCATTTCAAAAAAGACTTAAAAATGTTTTTCTTCAGAAGTAGAAAGCTAAGTGTGTACATGTGTGTATATGTGTGTGTGTATCTTTACATAAATATAGAGCTAACTACATATGTGTGTATCATATATAGCACAAACTAAATATAAACATAAAAAAGGGCAAAAATTTTAAATGTTCTCTTTTCAGTGAAACCCTAAGACACATAAGAGACTTACTGTAGAATCCCACAGACTATAATAAACATAGTTGGGTGAGTGGCTTGGTGCCGGAGACAGAATACAAGGTGGATACTGAAGACAGGAAGGCACTTGATACAGAAGAGCCACCAGGGTTCCACGTTAGGGGCGAAGGCCACATCCTTTGCTGGAATCAGGCGCTACTTTAAACCACCAGGCTGTCACCCACACTTTACTAACCTTTGAGTATAGCTCACCGCGTGGGCTTCTTACTCAGGGCAGGGCAGGCTCTGATTGGGTTTATTCAGGAAATAGCTTTGTTTTTGCCATGTGAGGCAGACAGATGGTATCGAACAGTTCTTTTAGTGAGGGTGTGGTCATGCCGAGGGGGTGATGGAGATTAAAGGTTCTTTGTGCCCTAAAGAATACTGTAGGAGGGTCAGGGAGATGGCTCGGCCATTAAAGGACCTTGTATCCAAGCCCGGCAGCCCACACGCAATCCCTGGAACCTGCGTAAAAGTGCAAGGAGGGACTGCACTCCACAAGGTCCTCTTCTGACTGCTACACAAGTGCTGTAGCACTCACTCACACACACACACACACACACACACACACACACACACACCACACATACACATCTCACACACACACACACATACACATCACACACACACACACACACACACACATCTCACACATCCAATCACATATACACATCTCACACACACAATCAAACATACACATCAAACAAACATACACACGCATACACACATACACACACACACACACACACTAATAACAAAAATGTTTTTTAAAGACTGTTACTAGGAAAACAACATTCCCTTCATTGACTTAATACTGGCATGAATCTTTCCTCTACTTGCCCAGGAAGAACTGTCTGCCCCCCCCCCCCCAGGAGCTCCTTCTAGAGTGACCTATAAGAAACTGACCAGGCCAGCTGGGCAGTTTCTTGATTTTCACACTAAAAGCCCCATGTTCCGGGAGAGTTTTCTTTCCAGCAAATGGAATGAATGGTCACAGGGTAGATGGAATAATAGTCCTCTAAGAACACGCACCAGGAACCGAGGACATGGAAAAGGGGACTTTGCTGATGTCGCCTAAAGATCTTGAGATGAGGAGAGATCCTGTCTTTAATCTGGGTGAACCACGGAATTCTCAAGGGCTGGGGGAAGCGATAGTTGATGCCCCACAAGGCTAAAGGCCGACGTACACCCAGGGGCAGGAGATGAAGAATGCTGATAGGCCCTGGACTCAAAGAAACAGACTCTGCCCCGGGGCTTCCCAGAAAGGACACACCTTGATCTTAAGATTTTGTGCACTGCAGGACCCCAGAAATGCCCGGCCTGTGACACAGAACAGCTAAAGAATTTACCAAGAGCGACAAGATGAGAAATCTGTGCTGTAAGCAAGTGCATTCCTGTTTATCTATCTATCTATCTATCTATCTATCTATCTATCTATCTATCCATCCATCCATCCATCCATCCATCCATCCATCTATGTATTTATTTATCTATCTATTTACGGAGACGGGTTTCACTGGCGGTCCTGGAACCTGCTCTGTAGATCAGGCTGACCTCAGGTTTCAATGTGTAGCCCTGGTGGTCCTGGAACTTGCTCTGTAGATCAGGCTGGCCTCAAACTTACAGAGATCCACCTGCCCCTGTTTGTCTAGTGTTGGGACTAAAGATGTGCACAGCCACCATCTGGCCTTTCTTTTGGCAACTTATAATAACAACGCATTCAGTTGATCACCCCCTCTCTCCCCAGATCAGAGTGTCCTGTGACCAATGAACCGGAGATCTCTGTGCTCAGCACAGAACAAGTATTAACCACAGCAGTTGTGGAGAAAGGAAGTCAGCTCACAGGAAGTGTACCATGTGTGGGATCTTGCAAGGACACAAAGACACAATTTTAGGATCATCCCACTGTTATTTTTATGTTCTTCTGGGGCGGGGGAAGAAGAAAAGAAAAATACCAGAACTAAAACTTCAAGGTAACTGAGCAAAACCAAATAAAACCTTTGCAATTCTTTCAGAGTAGCTGCCTCCTTCTGCAGGTGAGCATAATCATTAATAGACATGGGTTCAAATCCCGCCTTCAGCATTACTAACTAGATAACCATGGGTAACCCTCCAGCGACTCTGACTGACACACATCTCTAAGCTGGAAATCATATATGGGACTTGGTGGGGGTTGTGACATTTTTTTTTCTTCTTGTTTTCTGAGGCAGGGTTTGTCTGTGCAGCCCTGGCTGTCCTGGAATTCACTCTGAAGACCAAGCTGGCGTCAAACTTACAGAGATCTACCTGCTTCTGCCTCCCCAGTGCTGGGATTAAAGGTGTGTGCCACCACTGCCCAGTTTGAGGGTTTTGATGTTAATAGAAAGAGCTCAGCAGGTGCTGGGGTACTGGGGCTCAGCAGGTGCTGGGGTACTGGGGCTCAGTTGGATACCGCTTACCTGGCATTGCAAGGCCCTGCCTGAGTGTAGTCTTAGCCCTGCTTGCCAAAGCCAACCCAAACCCTTTAACGGTGCGCCAGCCCTCAGAGGATGTTGTCCCTATCTTTAGTTTTTGGAGCAGTCCAGTAACATCTCAGGGGAGGAAGGTAGAATGGGACAAGGGAAACTAAAACAAACAAACAAACAAACAAACAAAAAAAAAAAAAAAACCCAGCTTCCTTTCCCATATATTATAGCAGATATGGTGGTTTAACCCAAGAGGCAGCACAGACAGAGCTCTGAGAGTTTGAGGCCAGCCTGAACTACTCAGTAAGACTGTCTCAGTAAATAAACAAGCCAACAACAACAACGGATACGCTCTATGCAGACTGTAAGTGGAAAGGGATCACATCCCACATCCCGGAAGTCCCCCTTTGGGCCAGCAAAGCTTGCTGGTGGCCCCAGAGAGATGCTTGTCCCAGTGTTCATTTGTCTCCTTTGCCAGCCTGCCCGCCACACCACAGAGAGAGTTGTTCCCGGGTGGAACTGGGAAGCCACCCACAGGGGCAGAGGCCAGAGTCTTTACCAGACCTGTTCTTAGCTGCTCTTTAATTGAAATGAAACACAGGGCTCTGAGGAACAGTGCAGCAGACACCCTTGGGGAGGGTGCCAGGCTGGACCTGAGTAGACGGATGGGCCTGAGAGCCTCAGTTCGCAGCTGAGCTACCGAGTGTGTGTGGATGATGGATGGGGGAGGGAGCGCACCCGGCACATGTCAAGCTGAACCACGCTGGCCAGGTTATTGATTGAGTTCTGTTGGCGCGGCACAGAAGAGGTTTCTGCTTTGGTGTGTGAGGTGACTTTGGAAGGTTTGATTTGTCTTCTGAAGGCCTCGCAGGGTCTTTCTTACTTCCCCAGCAGACCTGAGACAGACCCAGGAGATCCCATCTAGAAACAGCATTCGAAAGGCCGGCCTTGTGGTGTGGACTCTGTGTGTGGAGCTGGTTGTTGTGCTGCAGTATTCCTTGAGGCAGATCTTTAAAATGATGCTAATGAATGTCGGTGAGGATTAGGGCGTGGCTCACCTGCTACCCCAGAGCTGCGGGAGGATAAATTGATGAAGCCTTTTAGGAATGTAATAGGGCTCCCGGCATCTATCAAAATGAGAAGTCCTTTGACCTGGCCATTCCGCTTCCAGGAATCTATACTACGGGGAAAACTGGCGCATGTGCAGAGATGTGCTCAAGAGGATATTTTACTTCAAGTATGATTTGTGTTCATTAAAAGTCAGAACAGCCGGGCGGTGGTGGCACACACCTTTAATCCCAGCACTTGGGAGGCAGAGGCAGGAGAATTTCTGAGTTCGAGGCCAGCCTGGTCTACCGAGTGAGTTCCAGGACAGCCAGGGCTACACAGAGAAACCCTGTCTCAAAAAAAAAAAAAAAAAAAAAAAAAGTCAGAACAACAGCAGCAAAACAAAACCCCAAACAAAAACAAAACCCAAAACAAAACTCAAGAGCAAATAAAAAAGCGGTTAGAAAATCATATTATGGCTGGGTGGTGGTGGCGCACGCCTGTAATCCCAGCACTTGGGAGGCAGAGGCAGGAGGATTTCTGAGTTCGAGGCCAGCCTGGTCTACCGAGTGAGTTCCAGGACAGCCGGAACTACACAGAGAAACCCTGTCTCGAAAAAACCAAAAAAAAAAAAAAAAAAAATCATATTATGTACATTCAAAGGAATATTATATATCCATTAAAAAGCATGAGGTAGAGCTGTCTGGTCTGGCATGGGAAGGTCTCCGAATCTCACTGTTAAGTGGGGGAACAAAAACTAAGTCACGAAATAATGCCAGGAGAACAGGACGCTAAGATAAAACCGTGTCACTGTGAAGTAGCCTCAGATGGTGATAATGTGGGCAGAGAAGAAAATCAGAGACAGGAGAAGGACCAGGACGGTGGGGGCCAACTTCTGACTCACACCTCGAACAGACCGGAAACCATGTGGAGCCTAGGGGTATCTGACGCAGAGTTTCCTGGGACAGAGCCAGGCCAGGTGGCTGCAGCCTAGTGAGGAACAGTCCATGTTGACGTCAGGAGGACATAAGGGACAGACAGACAGGAAGAAGCGTGGGATAGTGGGTTAAGCCGTTAGAGCATTCTGATGAGCAAGGGTTTTAAGGAGAGTGCTCTGAGGGACCCGCTGAAAACCAATTATTGGAAACAAGGGCAGAGGCACCGAGAGAGCAGCCAACTAAGAGAGGAGTCCCGGGGCAGCAGAGAAGTAGCAGAGGCTAGCCTCCTGAATCTCCAGGCCTCCTGCCTCTCACTCCTAAATTAGAGAGGCTACTATGTCAAGTAGCTGATAATAAGCTATTGTTTTTCTTAAAGAAAAAAAGCCTACAGCCTTGTATAAGTGGTAAGGTTGAATGGTTCAGCGCCACTAGAGAACTATAGTGTACAAATACTACAATCCCAACACTCAGGAGACAGAGGCAGGAGAATGAACCTGAATTCAGGGCCAGCTTGATCTACATA
Organism: Apodemus agrarius; assembly: GCA_964023405.1. NCBI lineage: Eukaryota > Metazoa > Chordata > Mammalia > Rodentia > Muridae > Apodemus > Apodemus agrarius. Next base: position 41,760,602 of record OZ030017.1, read on the forward strand.
CAGAGTTCCAGCCCACTTAGGGCTACATAGTAATAACCTGTCTCAAAACAGAATGAGCACATCCACTCAGTATCATATTGTTATACAACCAATATTGTATAGCATGGCGATGCTTCAGCTGTGTTAGTTTCTATAAGTATACTCTGATGTTTGCACAGCCACAGAACCGCTTAACGGTGCATTTCGTAGACTGTGTCCCCATTAAGTGACGTAAGACTGCACTACAATAGAGTCCAATTTTTGGTACAGCTCATTACTTCTGCAGGTTTGTTTTGTTATGATTATGTATGACCTGGGTAAATTGTGTTTGCGAAACAAGGTAGTTTGCTCCACAGTGTGACAGTGGCACACTGTGTGTGTGTGTGTGTGTGTGTGTGTGTGTGTGTGTGTGTGAAATAAATGGCCACACTATCTCCCCAACCTCAGAAGGCAAGAGGAGACCCCAGCGAGCACATCTGTACACAGTCCAGCAGAAAGTGTGCGTCCAGAAATTAAAGTTCCAGCAGGCCAGACCTTTTTTCAGTCTAATTTAAAGCACTGCAAAGGTCATCTCTCAAGTGAACCATCTCAGCACTTTCTTAAGATAAAGTGGACACCTTTGACCTGACAGTCTGGGGCAATCGCCCCGTGTGACCCATGTTCCATTCTTCAACTGTAGAAGATGGACGCTATGACTTTTTGCCTAAAGGGGGGTTTCAATGAGGAGAGAAAGATGGAGGGACTGGGTACAGCTGGAGAGTCGACCAAGGTGGGGCTCAGACGGGTGATCCAATAAAACATTTTTAGGATGCCAGATTCTTCCTTCTAGCTGACTAAAGTCAGCCTGGCAAGCCAGGTCTTCCTCTCTGTAGCATAGCTTCCGGTGCTTCGAGATCCTAGCTCTGCCTTGGAAAACTTCCACGAAGCTGGGCCTGGAATTCTAGCACTCGGGACATGGCTGTGGGTTTGAGACCTAACTGGACTGACCATATATTGAGTTGGAGACCAGTCTACACAATGTAGACCATATCTCAGAAGTTAACAAGCAGGCCAGTGTATGGGACATGCCTCTAGTCCCGTCCCTCGGGAGGCAGAGACAAACTGATCTCTGAGTGTTTGAGGCCAGCCTGATCTGATCTGCAGAGTGAGTTCCAGGACAGCTAGGGCTACACAGAGAAGCCCTGTCTCAAGAAAAAAAAAGGAGAGAGAGAGAGAGAGAGAGAGAGAGAGAGAGAGAGAGAGAGAGAAGGAAAAGGAAAGGAAAGGAAAAGGAAAGGAAAAGGAAAGAGGAAAGGGAAGGGAAGGGAAGGGAAGGGAAGGGAAGGGAAGGGAAGGGAAGGGAAGGGAAGGAAAGGAAAGGAAAGGAAAGGAAAGGAAAGGAAAGGAAAGGAAAGGAAAGGAAAGGAAAGGAAAGGAAAGGAAAGGAAAGGAAAGGAAAGGAAAGGAAGCTAACAAACAGAACAAAAATAAAAGCTCTTGAAGAGCCAGTGTGGCGTCCCTCTAGCCGCAAGACTCTAAATGCTAAACTGTCATCTAGCAGACGGTGTCTTCAGAATGCCTCAGACATGAAATCTTAACTACTTTTCCCTGCATGAGGCCAGTTCGAATCAGGTGCATTCAGTCTTCTCTGGTCCTCCTCCATCCTCCGGTATTTTCCTAAGAAGACCGGAAAGCCTGTCCCTAAGAGGTTTCAGACTCAACATCCTCCGCCGCCGGGGTTGGCTGAGGCCGGAAGCGTATTTGGCAACATCTGCAGACGTCTGGATAGCACCCAGAGTAAAGAGTTATCTGTTTCAGTGGGCCTGGTGTCAGAGGCTTGCCATCCCAGCTACTCTGAGGGCTGAGCTGGGAAGATCTCAAGTTCAAGGCCAACCGGAACCACTTACGGAAACCCTTCTCAAAATTCAACTTTTTTAGAAAAAGGCGAGGCTGGTAATAGCCTGTATGAGGCTCTGAGTACAATCCTGATTACCTTCATCCCCCTTCTCCAAAAGTCCTAGTTTGTCCATAGTGTCGTCGTCGTTGTTTAGGATAAGGCTTCTGTGCCAGGCCCCACTGACTAGACTTTAAGTTACAGCAAAGTTTCAAGTTCTTCCATGTTGCAAGCAGGTTGTTTCTATGGCTGAGAAAGCAGGGGCAGGGGATCAGGTACATCCTCGAGCGGTGGGTTTGCAGGCACACTACGTCCCTTTGCTCCAATCCCCACACAGAAAAGGAAGTCCCTAATGCCTGCCAGTTTTGACTGGCATTTCTCAGTCTCCCTACATCTGTGCTCCCTCCCTCCCTCCCTCCCTCCCTCCCTCCCTCTCTCTCTCTTCTTACTTTATCTTCCAGCTTTTTTATTTTTCTGTCTATAATCCAACCTCATCCACTTGGCCCATCATAAGACTTCTATTTTATGGACCAGGATGTTTCTGGGTTCTGGAACTGAAAATAAGGCCAGTTAACATCTGCAAATTGGGGCCAGCAAGATGGCCCAGCTGGTAAAGGCTCTTGCAGTCAGGTCTAAGGACCAAAGTCCCATCCCCAGAACCCACGCGGTGGAAGGAGAAAACCGACTCCACAGGGCAAATCGTCCTCTGACCGCCAACCAGCTGTAGCCTGTGCACATTCCCCCACCCCAAGCACACGCTAAATAAATAAAATAGTGATGGCATTTCAAGAAAGATTCTTAGATTGTTATAATTCTGTTCTTTGACGGATCCAAGGTGGATGAAGCCTGTCCTGGGTTTACGCAGCAAAGGTTCAGCAGTAACTAACGGTGTTATTGCAGGTGAAAGAATTATGGCCCCAGTGGATGGGAAGCAAGGGGCCAGCATTTCATACTGCCCTGGTTTTAGCACAAAAGAATACGATTGGGACAAGTGACCAAGCCAAGAACCAGCATGACAAAGGCTCTGCCTGGTAAAGGTGTTTCCTTCATGGGGAGACTGCAGGGGCTCGGCGCTAAGGTTCCCTGTTAGCCTTCCAGCCTGCAGAAAGGGCTGTGAGCCGGGACAAGGTCCCAGTCACCTGTCCCCAGCTCTGCCGGCCTCTTCACTGTTTAAATAAGTAAAGGCCGGCTCTTCCGTCAACGGCTCCGGAAATCCTCCTGCTCCAACAGAGGTACGGTTTCTGTGGCTACCAGCCAGAGTACCGGCTTCTGGAATGAACAGCCTAGGCCATGGCGGGAATTCCTGGCTGAGGATCAGGAGAGACCCTTTCTTCACACAAGTCCTAATTAATTAATTGGTTCTTTATGAAGAGCTCTAAGGGGATGATTAGGACCACCAGCAGTGAAAGGATTTTTCAAGCAGACTTGTATTTTCTCAATCCAGAATTATGTTACATAATAACCAGGCGAAACGTATTGCTCTGGCTTCTTGCCTGCTCGGCTGGTAAGGATTTTATTTTATTTTCTCCTGGAAGTTCAAACAGCAAGGACCTCTTTGTACTTCTCGGCAGGGGGGGTGGACAAAGAGGCTTGTCCCCAGCCAAACTCTAGACAGGACCTCCTCTTCCTTCTCAGTGGGATCCGCTTTATAGCCCGGATGACTGACAGCCATGAAATCTAGCTTTGTTCCCGGCGCCTAAGAAATGAGCCTCATCTAAGGTCCCCTCCCCATGCATGCACACATCTCTCCTCACGGTCTGTCAAATTTAGCCACGATAAATTTAGAAATTTATAAACACCATGAAATAGAAAAAGCAACCAAAAAAAAAAAAAAGTCTAGGCACAACAGTCACAGGCTTGGATTGCTTTTTGTTTGTTTTTAGACTGAAAGCAGACTTATTAAAGGAAAATGAGAGTGACTCTCAAGATTGGGGGGACTCAAAGGGAAAGACATCAGGAGCTTCATTTATTTATTTATTTATTTATTTATTTTGTTTGTTTGTTTGTTTGTTTGCATGCGGGTTGGGGGCACTCATGCACATCACAGGATTAGTGGTCAGAGGACGGCCCGCGTTGTGGGGTTTGCTTCTCAGCTTCCACCTTGTGTGTCCTAGGGATGGAGTTCAGGGCCCCCGGGCTTGGCTGCAAGGGTCCTTCTCCCTGGGGGCCACCCAGTCAGCCGGGTGCTGCCCACCCGCTGGTCTCTTACCAAACTGACTTTACTGGTTTTTACTCCCGTAACTTCATGCTATACTATTTGGTAGTGAAATGCTCTTTTCTTTTTCAATATTGCAATGCACATTTCCTGAGGAAAAAGACACATTCCTAACAGGATTTATCTAATCCTGTTTCTCCCTAAAGAAAGGGAAAAACATTTGACAAGTGGCTTAAAATCTGGGCCAACAGGATGCGATTCCAGCCGAGGTTCTCCCGATGGGACTGAGTTCAAGTCTTGACTCTGTTGCTTTCTAACAATGTGACCCTGGGCACCTCACGGAGATGATGCCAGTAGTCGCTTTCTCAGGGGTCATTATGAGGACAAGATGAGCTAAGCTGTGTATGACAGAGCGCTCAGTACCAAGCTTATTATTATTATTGTTGTTGCTGTTGTTGTTGTTGTTATTATTATTATTATTACTGCATGGTCTCACTAGCAAAGGCTGACCTTATGAACACGTGGAGTCGGGAAGGACTCGGTGTAAAGTGTAAAGACACAGCAAAGCACAACGCTTTGAAGCACAAAGCCACGGAGAGTCCTGCATGCCTGACACCCCACAGTTCCGAGCTGGAATCAGACTCCTCCCTCCCCAACACCCCCTCCAAGAGAAGGGAGACCCTGCCTTCCAGTAGCCAACCGGCTAAACTCTCTTCCCAGGCATAAGTGGGTGTTTGATTTGTAAGGAACCAGAAAACGTATGTTTAATACCAACGTGTCAATATTCCCGGCACTGGAGTGTTTAGGAAGTTTCCTCTTTGAAACGTTTCTTTCTTGACAAATAGACGTCTTTGAATCTGACATCAACGGCAGGTACTAATTAATCACTAATTATTACTACGGGGGCCCTTCGGGGGAAGGCTGGCATAAAGGACCGGAAGAAGGAACTCTGATGTCAGGAGCCCCAGCTCCCGCGGGTTTTTGTCTCCAGGGACCTGCTAAGTGTGCAGCTGTGGGGGCTTTTGATGTGTGGCAGCTTCATGCCACACACTTGTGAAGCAGGCTCAGCTAACAGTAGTCACGGCTGGGAGGCCCAGGCAATCTTCACGTGGATCCTGCTGCCCAGTTTCCAAGCTCCCACCCTCTTTCGTGCACGCAAGCCTGTCACAATTACTTGCCAAGCTCCAAGTATACCATAGTTGGAGGGTTCTGTACCCTCCTCTCACCCCCGAGCCTCTCCCCCGTAGACGTGCACGCCTTTATTCGCTCATTTCTTCTGCTTGAACTGAACGTCCCCACCTTGGCCATACCCACCAGCCATTCGAGATCCACCCACTAGGCCATCTTCCCTGACCTTGAAGGGTGGAATCCTGTCCTTCTGCATCTCTGCATGGACGAACAGAATGGGTTCCGACAAGGGAAACAGCAGGGTCTGCTTTGCATCTTCAGACCAGGGCCCGGCCCTATCCAACACTCGGCCAGGCTCGACAGGGTTAAACTGAAGGACAGGGGGTGGAAGATGGGGCACACGCAGGGCGGGGGTGGGCCTGGGCCAGCCCTTCCTTTCAGGCAATTGTTAGCAGATACAATGTATGTATCACTGTGCTGAGCTATAGCACGTGTGTGTGCAAAAGTGTGGGCACCTTAAAACCTGAATTTCCAGGACAAATGGGAACTCTTCTCTGAGAACTGCAGTCACTCGTAGGGAAGGGTAGAACACGGTGTATGTGCTGCTTTTAAGAATTTCAATTCCTTAAAAGAAAAGAAAAGAAAAGAAAAGAAAAGAAAAGAAAAGAAAAGAATTTCAATTCCTGCCAGGCGGTGGTGCACATACTGTTAGTCCTAGAGCCCAGGAGGCAGAGGCAGGCAAGGCTATTGAGTTTGAGGGCAGCCTGGGCTACAGAGCGAGTTTTAGGACAGCCAGGGTCATACACGGAGAAACCCTCTCTCACAAAAACAAAAACAGGGGGCTGGAGAAATGGCTCAGAGGTTAGGAATACTGCTCTTCCAGAGGACCTGGGTTCAATTCCCAGCACCCACATGTCAGCTCACAACTGTCTGTAACTCCAGTTCCAGGGAATATGACACCCTCACACAGACCTATATACAGGCAAAACACCAACCCACATAAAAATAAATCATTTAAAAATAAACAAATGAATGAATAAATAAATTCCTAATACCATCTCATACCGATTTTAAGAGAATGAGATAATTAAAATAAAAAAAAATTTAAAAAGGCCTGAGCATGGCGGCCCAAGCCTTTCATCCCAGCACTTGGGAAGCAGAAGCAGGTAGATCTCTATGAGTTCCAGGCCAGCCTGGTCTACATAGCGAATACTAGGCCAGCTAGAGCTACATACTGAGAGCCTGCCTCAAAATAAATGAACAGAAGAATGGATGGATGGAAAACAAACAACAATAATATTTTGATATTATAGTTTGATAATAATAATTTGGCTGAGTTTGGGGTTGAAAACCTAAAATCTCAGCCACTCGGGAAACTGAGGCAGCAGAAGGGCAGGCTCAAGGTCAGCTGAATCAGCAACACGGTGAGGCCTCTCTCTCCAAACATTTCTCTTAATTTGAAAAAAAAAATGTTTATAACGCACTTCATTTTCCTTATTGTGGGTATCAGGGTGCGCGGACACACTGGGGTACTTACTACATGTGTGGGGGTCAGAGGGTAACTGTGGGCCTGCTTCTCTCCTTCCATCATGTGGGTCCCGAGGACTGGACTTAGGTCACCAGGCTTGTTGGCAAGCCTTTACCCACCGAGCCTGCTCCGCGCCCTGCACAATTTTTTTTAAAGGCTGACAGAGTATGTGAGTGCTTCCTTAGCCCACGGGAATTTCTGAGTTTACAAAGGGATTTAAAAAAATTAGCAATTTAGAAAACCAGGTGTGGGGGTGCCCTCTTGTGATCCCAACACTTAGCAGACTGAGGCAAATAAAAAAAAAAAAATGATGTGAGTTCAAGGTCAGCCTGGGTTACGCAGTGCGAAGCCCTGCCTTAAAACAACCACGAGCGTAAACTGATACGCAGTCCAAGTATTTTAACCAATTAGACTTTTTGTCATATGTAGATCATTTTACCTCTTTTTTTATTTTTACCCCTTTTACAATTCTGCAGTTTATTCCTGCAAAATTATGCTGCTGACCGTTCAGAGACAATAAAAGCACAGTCCCTGGGCCGTCCAGGACACTGGCGGCTGTGTGTGCCACACTCCAAAGTTAAGCGCGGCACGCAGAACACGGTTCTTTTGGACAGCTCCCAGTTGTCGCAACAAGATGGAAAACAAGGACAAAAGCCATCGCCGGGCACAAAGCCTCTCCACACTCTGAACTCTCAGACTCATTTCACGAGTGCTGAGTAACTTGTTCAGCACAGGGGGCCATCCAGAGAACACACGCGGATATTTAATTCAACCCAGTTAAAAGCGTCACATCCAAAATGGTTTTAAGATGTCACAGTAGCCCAGGAACTGAGCAAACCAGCCTCTTGCTAACAGCTATAAAAATGCTTTGCCACCCCAGGGGTTGGGTGAGCTTGCTTCCTCTTCCTGGGGTGTTCCTGATGTACACACAGCACGCGCGCACATCGGACCACCTCTCAAGAGCGGTAGTGACGTCACTGGAATCCCCTCCAAACCCACAGGTTCTGGTTCCCAGGAACTTTCTTTCCTGGAATCTGGTATTCATTTTGGCGCAGGTCACAGGAGTCATGTGAATGAGGAAGAGGGAGTGGGTGGCGGGCCATGTGTCTGTGTCACTGGGTGAGGAGGGGTCTGTGGCTGCGACTCCCTGCTGAGATCAGTGGCCGCTCAGTGTGTTGTGAGCAGGAGGAGAGGGTTGGCCCCTTCCTCCCCTCCAGACCTCCCAGCTTGAAAAGGGAGCAGATTCACCCCACATACCACAGATAGACATGTGCGCATGCGTGCACAAGCTCGCTCCCCCCTCCCCTCGCAGTCTCATTCCTGCCTATGGAGATCATAGGCTTGGCTGAACACCACCCCCAGTTACTTCCAAAGGCTGATGCAGCACCAGGCATCCTAGGCCTCAGAACTGGCCAGGCGTGGGTGTGTGTGAAGGACTGTTCGGGGGTGTGGGGTACTGCTAATTTTCTGGGGGACAGGAATTGCACCAGTTTATTGCCTTACAGACGGTCCCCAAAGCCCACCCCCAAGCCCTTATCGGGGCACCTCAGATAGGTTTGACGCTCAGCAAACACTGATTAACTGAGTCCAAGCAGTTTCTCACAACAAATCATTCAAGATCTGCTCGAAATTGCCCTCAGCTGATTCTGATTCTCTCTTTCCACACTTGGGCAGTGGGGCGGGGCTTTCTCCAGCAGCACAGAATCCGGTCTTCAATCTTAGAACTCAGATTTGGCATCAGTGCCTGTCTCTGTGCCCCAGCCTTTTATTCCTGCTGCTTAGTAGGCCAACAGAGACCACAAGCAGACTTGTATGATAAGTCTTACCTGAAAAACACATACTTTTTTTTTTTTTTTTAAGAGTCTTGGGTAGCCCAGGCTGGCCTCAAACTTGCTCTGTGGTGTAACTCCTAATCTTCTTGCTTCCCAAGAGCTGGGATTATAACATAAACCATCATGGCCAGCTTTGTGCAAGCCTTAGGAAGTGAAGAAACCGAGGAAAATTGACTCCATTTTCCTCTTTCTTTATTAAAACATTAGTGAAGGCTCAGAGACAGGAGAATGCCGTGGCTGGGAAGAGAGCCAGGGGGATTCCTGGAGCTCAATCCGGGTTCAGTGAGAGACCTCATCTTTAGAAAAATATAAAGTTAAATAAATACACATATATATTATATTTACCTATATTTATATAAATTTATACAAATAATATATTTATATAAATTTATGCATATTTGTATATTTATATAAGTTTATATATTTGTATATTTAAAATTATATATAAATATTTATGCACACATATATGTTAATTCACACACACACACACACACATGAAATCCACTGAGAAGACACCAGCTCTCAGGCACTTGCATATGCATGCACCTGTACATGTACATGTGTGCGCATACCATCACGAATTAGAACTGGCCTAACAACAAGAGTGTAATGTGCTGGCCATTGTTCCCTGGGCCTTGAGGTAGCTACTTGTTCTGTGGCCCAGCTATGCATGCGCCTGTGTTCTGGAAACTCTCAGTTCTGCTGGCAGAGCGGGAAACTGAGTCCCCATGCTAATCCCTGGCCTGAGACCACCTCTGCCTTCCTTTCCCACCAGGCCAGGGACTCTGTGACAGATCTGGGCTGGAACCCCTCTGGGCTCTCAGGGGCAGTCTTAGTGTCCAGCCTGACACTCTCTCTTGTTTGCAGACCGCAGTCATGTCGGAGGGGAAAACATCCAGGTTGGAGGATAGACTTGGCCTCCGAGGGTGGGGGAGGAGGGTGGAGAAGAGGGTGCAGCGGCAAGGGTCCCAGGAAAGAAGGACTGTGCTGAGAGTCAGGTCAGCTCTGGGAGACTTGTTCCCAGGCAGTTTTTGAAAAAAACCAGAGAGAGGTCATTTTGTTCTCCCTGAGAAAGGAAATCCCCTAAAGAGAGCAGTGGGTGGAATTCCTGAGGGCGCGGAGTCTCCAAAAGCCAACGGCAGGGTCAGGGAGGCCGAGGCAGTGGAATCATTGCACAACCCCCTCTCCCTGGGAAAAGCCCGACGGCCTTCCTGCCTGGAGTGAGCCAGAGGCCACGGGCTCCATCTGCTGTGCCTGGAAGAGACACACACCAAAGAAACCCAGAAACGCCATCTACTCTTTCCTGTGATAGATGCCCAGCAGAGGGTGTCTGAGGCCCAGACACACACCCTCGCACCCTCCTCCCCTCTCCGTTCCCTCCTCTCCCTCCTCTCCTCTACCCTACCTTCTTCCCTCTCCCCTCTCCCCTCTCCCTCCTCCCTTCTTCCATCTTCCTTTTATTCTTATTCTTCTAAAAATTATGGCTAGCCAGACATGGTGGTACATGCCTCTGGACCCAACACACAGAGCAGAGGCAGGCAGATCTCTGTGAGTTTCAGGCCAGCCAGAGTTATATGGAGTCTCAAACAACAAAAACAAACAAGGCTGGGCTGGTGGTCCTGGGTTCTATAAGCCAGCAGACTGGGTAAGTCACGGGGAGCAAACCAGTAAGGAGCACCCCTCCGTGGCCTCTACATCAGCTCCTGCCTCTAGGTTCCTGTCTTGTCTGAGTTCCTGTCCTGACTTCCTTCAATGATGAACTGTGATATGAAAGTGTAAATGAAATAAACCCTTTCCTATCCAACTTGGTTTTTGGTCATGGTGTTTTCGTCACAGCAATAGAAACCCTGGCTAAGATACGGCAGAGGCCAGCCGAGGGTTCAGATCCCCTGGAACTGGAGTTAAAGGCGGTTGTGAGCCCTCTGAAGTCAGTACTGGAACTGAACCTGGATCTTCCACAAGAACAGTAAGCATTTTAAACCACGGAGCCATCTCTCCAGCCCTTAGGGCTTGTGTCTAAGGGCGTAGCAGGGGTGACACTGAGCCTACACACAGCCCGTGGACTGCCCTTGCTGCCAGGCAATCTCTGTGGGGATAGGGTGTGTGTGCCCCTGCCCTTCCTGGGACTGTCACTGTGGGAATTATGCTGAACTGGAAGTCAAGGTTAGAGTCCAGTCTGTTTCCAGGCCCTGGCTTTGGACTTCTGGAGTCCCGCCTGTTAAAAAAAAAAAAAAAAAAAAAAATCACCTTGCATTGATTAGATTGCATCAGCATTGAGCACCTACTATACACCAGTGCGGGAAAGCAAGTACAGGGAACTCTAGGATTTCTACAATGAAAGCTCAGCCTGGAGGGGCTTACTTTACAAACAGCACGTTCCAGGACAATGCCTCCCGCTCGAGTGGCTGTCGGATTGGACCGACATGGAACATACTCGTGTCTACCGGATCCAAGGACCATCATAATTTTCCAGGGCCCAAGGAAAACCAGAAGCAGGGGGTGGGGAGGGTGGGAGGTGGGGTGGGAGGGTGTGGGTGTGGGTGTGGGGGGGTGGGGGGGAACGACACTGAGAGTATCTCAGGCAAGGCCTCCCCTCTCTGCAGGGCCCCCAGCACAGAGGCTGGGGTGGGGATGGGGCCTGTCTGCCCCCCACTTCCACCATGCTGCTGTATCCACGCTAGCTCTCCTTCTCCCCTCCTCCTTTCTCCCCTCTTCCTTCCATCCCTTTCTTTCATTTATCTTTTTTTTTTCTTTTGCTCCCATTCTACGATGGAGTCCTCCCTCCGCAGGGGAACCAACGGAACATTTCTGCCCCATCAGACAAGAGTTGTTGGGGATTCCCATGGCACTGGGGATGTGATATAATCTCTGAGGGTCCTATGAGGGAGTCCCCCCATCTTTCTGCCTTCCAGCTGTGCTGCTGGGAAGCTCCTTTGCTCTTCCTCCTCCCTCTGGCTTTGCCCCATTTGCTATCTTTTCCTTCTCTGTCCATCATTCCATCATGGGTGTGCTGGGATAGCTTTCTTCTGGCCAAACGAGTGAAAGGAGAGAAAGAGAGACCCCAGAGGTGCAGTGCTAATGTCCTCGGAGAGCAACGCTCTGAGTTACTAGAGGAGGAGAAGGAAACAGACTCCAAGAGTGAAATAGGAGAAGAAAGATGGTAGCCTTCTGAGATCAGGGGTAGGGGGGAGAGCATTGAGGAGTTGGAATGAGGCCACGGTATTGGAGAAGGAGAGGGGCGGGGCTAAGACTTGTCCTGGTTTGAAAAGAACATCGTTTGGTGTTTGTCAGTCGGAACAGTAAGACATACAGTGGACCCTGCAATGGGAAGAGGTGTTACTGGAGGACCAGGCAGGGGAAGTGTTCAAAGGGGGAGATGGGGAGGCTTACATAAGATACTTTGAAACAATAATGCACAGCTACAAGGATGAATTACAAGGATGTCATGAGCCTGGGGTTGAAGAGAGGGATCCCAGGCGGATGTTCTTGTAAATGTATTCTTTTGGAAGGTTATGGTTTTAGGGATCTGTATTTCTTGTTACCACACATATATTCACGAGGACTCCTTTTTCATAACCCCTCCCTTCTTTCTCTCTCTTCCTCTTTTTTTTCTTTCTTTCATTATTGCATTTCTCTACAGCCCTGGCTTACCCCAAATGGGGGCAACCTGCCTCAGCTTTATAGACAAGAGCCACCGGACCTGGCTTCCTTCTCCTTCCTCTTCTCCTCCTGTCTTCACCCTCCCCTCTCCTTCCCTATCCACTCTCCCTCTCTCCACCCCTCCTTCCTGTCTCCTTTCTTTCTCTCAGTCATTTTAGTTAGGGCTTGACCAAAGCGGTTCCATGTCATTTCTGGTGACTTCTACATGTTCTTTCCCAGAGTTCAGCAGAGACTAAATCTAAGTTGCTTTGGGGATATCAGGCAGGGTTTCTCTACGCACGCGGCCACGTCAGCACTAGGTCAGGAGGCAGCTGGGTTTTCCGTGGGTTATGCCAACACTCACGGAATCTGATCTGATGCCATCTGTTCCAGCCTCTTTGTTTTACCCAGAAGGAGCCAGGGAGTCAGAACAGCCTTCCTTCTTTGTTCATTCCCTAGTTTCCTGACCAAAGGGTGAGACGGCCTCTGTCCTGCTGTGGAAAGGGAAGGCAGGTGATCAGGGAGAAGAGGCCGCGCCCTACGCCTCTCCTACCTTCATGCTGGGAAGCGCTGCTCTCCTTTCTTTTTACAATCACTTTAGCTTTCGCCACATCACCTTCTAGGGGAACCTTAGGCTCCATCCATTTCAAACTGGATTCATAAGAATGTACTGTGGAACTGGGAATGCCCCAGTGGGGAAAGTAGTCCCTGCTCAAGTGTGAGAACTTGGCTTTGGATTCCCCACCCCCCTGTAAAGCCAGGCATTAGGATCCCTACAATCCCAGCCCTTCTAAGGGCAGAGACAGGAAAAGTTCCAGAAGCTTGTGGTCCAGTTAGTCCAGCTCAGGCAGCAGCAAACAGCAAGAGACCTGGGCTCTCAAGCAAGGTAAAGAGCAAGGAGTATCCCCTACAGTTGTCATCTGACATCCGTAAATGCACCCACACTCACCCACACTCACCCACATGCACACACACATGCATACATACATGCACACACATGCATGCATACATACACACATGCACACACATGCACACATACACGCACACACAATGCATACATACATACACACATGCACACACATGCATACATACATGCACACACATGCACACATACATACCCACATGCATGCATACATGCACACACATGCATACATAATGCATACACACATGCATGCATACATACACACATGCACACACATGCACACACATGCATACATAATGCATACACGCATGCATGCATACATACACACATGCACACATGCATACATTCATGCACACACATGCATACACACATGCACACACACATGCACACAAAGATTACAAAAAAAAAAAGAACGCACTGTAAGATGTTGAAGAAGTTCAAATGAGATCACAGAAGCTTGCTTTGAATCAACAGTGGAAGCTGCTGTTAAAATACCTATCACGTCATCTTCCCTAATCCCATTAACCTTTCTCCCACATACACCGCAGGCCATCGTTCCCCCTAACATCCCTTCTTATATACAGACTGTCCCTGAATTAGCACGGTTCTACTCGGCATTTCTTAACTTCACGGTGATGCAAAAGCCGCCAACTCTCAGCACAAATCAAATCAAACCATGATCTGGTCTGTGGCCAGCAGCATGGCGTACAGACTACATACATCTTCCAGCCGGCCCCGTGATAACAAAGGCTGCAAAGGATAATCTATAATGTACTGTGTTGCTAAGCTACCACATTAGTAGGTTAGGAGTATTAAATGCATTTTAAAACGTATCATGTTTTCTAGGTAAAATGCTCTCATCAGGATATAACCTGGAAGTAAACCAAGAAAATCTATACAAAGAAGCCAAATCCATAACCATAATAAAGGGAGCAAGGATATGGGGAGGGAGGGGGGAAGGAGGAGTGGGGAGAGAGGCGGGGAGGAGGTGACGGGGGGGGGGGCAGCTATGGAGTGGTAGTTGTGTAGCTAAGGGTGAAGGAGCTGGGATTATTTAGGTAGGTGGTGGGTTTGAGGGTGGTGAGACCAGAGCAGGTGTAGTTCATAAGGTATGTGGACAAAAAGGAAATACAATTTTCATTAATGTCACTTGGGTTATATACATTTGAATGCCTTTAATGCCCTTGAGAAAATTTCTTTAAACGATAAGGGAGGATGGAACTGCTTTTCCTAAATGTGACTGATGTCTTCTGAGATGGCTACCTATAGCTTTCTGCATTTATAAGGGGCACACATGTGTGGGATACTACCACCTGGCTCGGGGATTCTCCGGGGGAGAACATGTCCTGGTGTGTGGTCCCAGGTCTCCTTGGCCCATGAAACAGCAGGCTTGGGGTTCTAACTCCTGTACCGCACCTCAGAGCTTCAAGAATGGTTGACACCACCCAGGTCTCAGCCCCGAGTTCGCACCTGGAAACACCTCCTTACCCACCCCTGCAGCTCCTCAAAAGCTTGAGCCTGTCCTGACTGCATGCCCAGTTGGGAACTGCCACCTATCACCAAGCTAATCAAGTCTACAGGCTGAGCCGCAGCAGCGGTCACTGATGTATATACGTAGTTTATCTACCTGCTGTGTCCTACGAGGTCCTGGGACAGCCAGCTGGAGCCAGCCCTCTCTTCTCCTTCCAGCTCATGGGATGGGGTAGTTTCAGGACCACCCAGCAAAGCTTAAGCCCTGCCCGAATCCTTGAGACCACAGGAGGTTCCTCTCCATCATTTAGCACCATCTGTCCTCTGACATCTTCCAAATTGATATCACCTTGTAGATCTCTCCTCTGAGAACTAATCTCAGAAATCTAATTATCTGCCTGGCATCCTCTCTCAAAAACACCACAGACTTAATGTGGACACAAAAACCAGGTCTTGATATTCATCCCGGAGTCTGTACCACGCGGCCACAGTCCACATTTATTACACTATGCAGTATTCAGCTGCCAGAGCCAGAAACCAGGGTGTTATCGCTTGACTCCCCTATCTCCCTTAGCCCCAGATCCCATCCACCCAAAGCCTCTAAGGTCCACTTAATCTCCACCATTACTAAGCTACTTCTCTGACCCTACGTCTTGTCTCGACAATGAGTGGGCGCCGTTCATGAGCAGGGAATGGGTTATAAATGTGAGTTTTGCTTACTGCTGCCCCACCCCTCATTCCTGAGGCATGGAATCAAAATTTAAAATGTTTAGAACTCGAGAATGGAAAGATCTTGGCCTACTCGTCTCTAAAATTCTGCAGATGTCCCATTAATGCAGATAAGCATCCTTTGATAGAAAAGGAGCCATGGGCCGGGCGGTGGTGGTGCACGCCTTTAATCCCAGCGCTTGGGAGGCAGAGGCAGGCGGATTTCTGAGTTCGAGGCCAGCCTGGTCTACAGAGTGAGTTCCAGGACAGCCAGGGCTACACAGAGAAACCCTGTCTCGAACTCCCCCCCCAAAAAAAAAAAAGAAAAAAAAAAGAAAAAAAAGAAAAGGAGCCATGGGTGCCATCTTCCCGTCCACCAGCCCCGCCTTGCTGGAGGGAAGGCATCCTTGCTTGCTAAGACATGGAGACTATATCTAAAAAGAGTAGATACAAAACCTCTGTCTTCACTCACAAAAAGGAAACATTTCTTTTATCCTAAGAGACCAAACTGTTAATTATAAAGGGAAAGGGTACAAGGCAGGGCCAGAGAGGCGGGGACAGAAGAGTTTACTTAAGAGAAAAGGCCAGAGGACGAGTCAACGTGGGACAGGTTAACCAAGACTGAGGGCTGGAAGGGCTGCTGAAGAAGGGGACACACAATGTCAGAGTAGGTGACTCCCAGCTGAGGACCTGGCCTGAGAGGGGTGTGGCCGTGAGAGCCGAGACACGCCCACGAAGCCCAGAGGGCACCCCCTCTCAGCTTCCCTCAGGTCCATGTTGCAAAGGGCAGGAGAACAAAGACCAAGCAAGGCACAAGAGCCCGGCGGATGTCCAAGAAGACTGGGGGGGGGGGGCTCTCCTTCAGCACCAGGGAGACTTCTGAACTAGGAGTGCGCGCAGGCAGGAAAAAGAGACTAGGAGAGATGGGGTTCTGAAATTCCTCAGAGGGTAGCCGAAATGCCCATCCCGAAAGCCTTGTGGGGGCGGGGGGAGCTAACCACCGTGAGCTAACTGGAGTTTGGGCATAAGAAAGTGAAATTAAATGTTTGCACGGTGGACTATGAAATGGCACTTGTCACATGGAAATGCATTTAGATTTTTGTTTCTCTTGCTTTATTTTCAGATTCCTAATCTTGACCCAGAAGGCCCTGCTCTATCCTGGATCCCCAGCTAAGGGTTGCAGATGTTTCAGAGGTGAACCAAACAAACACGGTCCCTGCTCCATGGAACCTATAACCTTGCTATAGTTGCTTATCAGTGCTGGTGTTTATTTTTTAAAAGACATGTGTGCTTGTGCACACACATGTGCATATACATACACGTGCATGTGCACGCACAATCACGAGCACACATGCATGGAAATAAGTCTGGCTTGAAAGCAGTGAGCAGAATTCCGTACTCGGGCACACTTGAGGGAACTGTGCCGCAGTGTCTGTCAGGGAAGACATATTAGAAGGGAAATTCTTTTGACTTGGAGACGTGATTGAAGGGGAGGATTCAGGGGCTGGAGGCTTGGAGGTTGTGCTTCTCAAGTACAGGTAGTACAATAAAGCAAGACTCTAAGGCTTGAGAGCTCAGTTCTAGAGCAGAAGAGTCCAGTGTCATTGGAATAGTCAACATGCGTCGTTTGTGTTGGATGATCTGTGTGTGTGTGTGTGTGTGTGTGTGTGTGTGTGTCACTATGAAGGCTTGGCTGTCCTGGAACTCACACTGTAGACCAGGCTGGATTCAAACTCAGAGGTCCACCTGCCTCTGCCTCCCAAGTGCTGAGATTACAGGCGTGCGCCACCACTGCCCAGCTACTTACATTCTAAAAAAAAAAGCACCTGGGCTGTGAGAACAGATCGAGAAACAAAATCATCAGGGCCGAGATGAGAATGGCTTGGAGGGAGGAGAGAGGATGTAGCTCTGATGTAGAGCACCTGGATAACCGGTGTCAAGAGGGTGCTGGGGGAGGACCAGTTTGGAACCAGTGGGACCAGTTTCCACCCACACAGGATGGAGGGAGAGCAGGAAGGCAGGCACCACACCGTTTCCCAGCATGCACAGAGCTCTTTTTTTAAAATGGAAAAGTGGATATGGAATTGTGAAGACTTCTTCCGGGTCACGTGACGCGTTGTGGAATGCATTGACTTAGCACTACTGAGCCAACAAGCCCATGGGCCATGTCGGAGTGCATCCATTCTCATGGGACAGCCAGCGCTTCCCGCTGTTGGAGGTCCAACAGCGGGAAGCGCTAAACTTCAACTAACTTTGGACCGTGCCGGAACCAGTAGTTTTCAGATCATTCATTTGCCAGGGACAAAGTGGAAGGAGCGGGAGGCCGAGGGGAGGGGAAATGTTCGTCCGACAGCATGGAGTTCTCTGCTCACCCACACGCCGGGTCACTTCTCATTGTCATAAGGACGTTTCTGAGTGGCTCAGGCAGCTCTCTTGGGAGCAGTGCCTGGAGGTTTAGAAATAAAAATAGTCTTTGGATGCTGCTCTTTTCCATGTGCCCAGGCAGCTCCTCGTTTGTCCTGCTCCCATGGCTCCCCCATTTTAGAGGTGCCAGCTGTCAGTGCCACATATTCCCCCTGACACCCTCTGTAACTCCGCAAGCAGATTTCCTGCAAAACCCCTTACTAAATGTTGGAGCTCATCATATCAGCTGCCCCTGCGACTCCCAGGCAGTCAGGGAGTGGCTACAGCCAACTCTCCAGCCAGAAGGAAGAGAGAAAGAGAGGAGGGTGTTCCTGGGGAAGAGCATCACCTGGCCTGGGAATTTCAGACCACACAGCTGGAGTCATCTGGACTCCAGCCCTGAAAGCACACATTGTAGACAGGTCATCTAGAGGTCACAGGTCACGATCTCACTCCCTATCACCGTGTTCTACTCTTTCTCACTTCAGAGGTCCCGAAGGTCTAGTCTGAAGCTGAGATCAGCAGACTCTGAATGCTCAAAGAGCTTTCTCAAGAGAGAATCCTTGGCGCTCCCAGAAAGGTTAACCAATCTTTCTGAGGAGAGCCCTCTGGTGGAACTCACCAGCTCTGCCTCCTTGGGCAATGCCCTTGGACAATAGGCCTTTGTTCTCTAGATCCACTGAAGGGGTGAGGAAAGCAGAGCAAATCCCTGGGGAGCCTCAGGCTGAGTCAGCGCGGGCACTGTTGACCGACCAGCTCCTCTCCCATGGCACCAGGAGCTGGTGACCCTCCTGGCTCCGGTCCAGGATACTTGCTTCTCTGTGTCCTGTCCACTGGCCTCCCGATGCAGTGCTAGTGTTGAGTGGCTTAAAATCTTTTCATCCCATGGACGAGACCTTGAAGGTGAGAAGTTGAGAAACTTCTGCTTGGTCTACAGTGTTTTTCTGTACTGGCTTGGGAGCCCACGGTGATAGGAAACTGACATCCAATTGGTAAACTATGACCCTTTCACTCCCCATCCATAGCGGAAGGGGCTGGAAGAGTGGATATCTGGATGAGAAGACGGCAGGCAAGGGAAATGAGCAGACAGCTCTGTGAAGGCCTGAGGGGCTACAGGGACCATGTTTGAGCTGTCCACGCAGAGGACACATTCTGCAGAAAGAACAGTGAACAGGCTCCCAGCTGCTTTCTAGGTTTGAGGTTCCGGCTTCCCTGAAGTTCATTTCCACCTGTTGGGGTTCATGAGGTTTTTTTTTTCAATAACATACTTCTTACTAAAATGATTTTTTTTCTCTAACACTCCACACATAAGAACAGCGGCAATGATACCATCAGCAATTCTCCTAAGAAACTGCTAATTTTAACACACTGTCTGTCTGTCTGTCTGTCTCTCCGTGTGTGTGTGTGTGTGTGTGTGTGTGTGTGTGTGTGTAAGGGTATTAAACACATACCCAAGTTGGTGGTATACACCCATAATCCCAGCATTCAGTGGGCAGAGGCAAGTCAGGGCTGTGCAGAGAGACCGTGTCTCACAACAAAGCACAAAAAGCTGCTTATAAGACTTAATTCAACCTCGGAAGTGATGAACATAAAAGGCTTAGTCACAGCATTAAGTGGCTCAGACTGGGTTACAGGGGCTATCCTTGCCTCTGCATTCCGACTTGCTAGGAGTCCAGGTGTGTCTTACCATGCCTGGCTACTCCTGACTTTTTTTTTTTTTTTCAAGACAGGGTTTCTCTATGTAGCCCTGGCTGTCCTGGAACTCACTCTGTAGACCAGGCTGGCCTCTAACTCAGAAATCCACCTGCCTCTGCCTCCCAAGTGCTCAGATTACAGGCGTGTGCCACCACCGCCTGGTTTACTCCTGACTCTTAAATTAATTAAAATGGTGCATTTTAGCCCATTAACTTGGTTGTGTTGGACGCCCAGTTATTCAGAGGGAGCTGGAATCTGTTCTCACACACACTGGAGGAGACTTACTTGGGTCACCTTCTTCCCGGCAAGAACAGCCCTTAGTCGTCTATTACAGAGCCTATCATGTAGATGACTCTGCTGAGACTATTATCCAAAGCCTGCTGTCTCCCTGTGGTGGTTTGAATAGGTATGGCCCTCATAGATTCATGTGTGTGTCTGTGTGTGTGTGTGTGTGTGTGTGTGTGTGTGTGTGAACACTGGGCCATAGGGAGTGGCACTATTAGGAGGTGTAGTCTTGTTAGAGTAGGTGTGGCCCTAGAGATAGTACATCACTGTGAGGGAGGGCTTTGAGGTCTCATATGCTCAAGCTGTTATGGTTTTGGCACCAATGTTGTGATCATAAAAAGAGAAAGAGGTTTAGAGAATGTGGTATCTGGCGGTGTAGGGGAAGGGGTGCCCCAGAGGACCCGTGCCGAGGCATCCCCCTCCCCCAGGAACCAGACACACACAGACATGGTATAGAATAGAGTTTATTCAGGGCAGAAGATGAGAGTTAATGGGGAAGAGAGAGAGAGAGAGAGAGAGAGAGAGAGAGAGAGAGAGAAGAGAAGAGAAGAGAAGAGAAGAGAAGAGAAGAGAAGAGAAGAGAAGAGAAGAGAAGAGAAGAGAAAGAGAGGCCGGTCATGACCACGTGGAGAGAGGGGGGAGGGGAGGAGAGCCCAAGAGGAGCTAGAGAGATAAGAGAGGGATAAGAGAGAGGTAAGAGAGAGAGAGGAGGGGTGAGCAGCCCTTTTTATAGTGGGCCAGGCCTACCTGGCTGTTGCCAGGTAACTGTTGGTGGAGCTTAGACAGAATCCTAACACATGCTATGTGTGGAACGGTCTCTTTCTGCTGCCTGTGGATCCAGATGTAGAACTCTCGGTTCTTTCCTCAGCACCAGGTCTGCCTGGCCGCCGCCATGCTCCACCATAGCGATAAAGGACCAAACCTGGGCAACCTATCCTAAGGCAGCCCCAATTAAACGGTTTCCTTTATAGGAGTGGCAGTGGTCATGGTGTCTCTTCACAGCAAGAAACCCCTAATTAAGACATTCTCTCCGACCAAAGCCAACCGAGCTCTGCTCCTTCCCACCGGTCTCCACGGCCACCTTCCTGCCAAGTGTCTGCCTCCCTCCCTCCCTCCTCCATCTCCCGCGGGAATCCTCGCGGTGGGACGGTGGGACGGTGGGACGGTGGGACGGCGGGACGGTGGGACGGTGGGACGGTGGGACGGTGGGACGGTGGGACGGTGGGACGGGGACGCAGGCAGCTACAGTGGCGGCTGGGCCCACGCTTGGCTGAGGAAGCTTTGGTGCGTCCCCAGCGGGCATCGCTGCAGAAAGGCAGCCTCTGAACGATGTAGACGGGCTCCGTGGGTGACAGCATACCCCAGAACAGAGAGCACCCTCATACACCCCCAACCTGTGCTCCAGGTGTGCTGCCAGGGCCTTCCCTTACCACCAGATAACAGAGGATATCGGGGTTCAAAAGACACTTCACAGGGCTTCCAGGGACAAGGAACTGAGCGGGTGACACACAGTTGGAGACAGTCATCTCCAAGTGGCCTGAGCAAAGATGACAGCTCAGTGCAATGCTTGGGGATTTCACGTCACCGTACAGAGGCTTTGGGGGTCGTTTGCTTCCCTGGATCTGCGTCATCAGTTACATGTAGCTCTACATACAACTCCATGCCTCATACAACCGCATTCATAATACACCTCCACCCAGGAGGGTTCCTATTGGTATTATAATGAGCCACAGGTACCTTGTGCTCTGCGTGTGCCCGTGGGCAGCTGGACCGAGTCAGCCCTTGTCTTCGCCAACTGATTTCTTTCATATGTTAATTTGGAAGCCTTTGCTCAAGGACCTCATTCTCTGCCCCACTGGCCTCAACTCCAACCCCATGAGGGGGTGACTGGTTGTCTGGCAAGGAAATCAGGAGATCAAGGGCGTCCTGGTGGGATATAGCCCGACTGTGATGGAGAACCTGTGTCTGGAGCCACCACTGGTTCAAATTCAGATCCACCCTTCTCCAGCTGCGTGGACGGAGGCCGGTACTTAACCCTTTGTTGTCTCTCTTGCCTGCCTGTAAAACAGTGTCTGCCGCACAGGATCAGTATAAGCATTGCCTCAAGGAACACTAGGAAAACAGTTTGAATTCCGCCCAGCACACAGCCATAAACAAACCCAACAAACCAGCAGAGCCGACTTGGTTGGTGGCACGTGCCTGTAATGTCAGCTACTCCGGGTGCTGAGACAGAAGGATGGCGGTTCAACCTGAAGCAAAGTCAAAGAAACCCGACTGAAGTTGTGGGTTTGGGCTAATGTGTACGCCTAGCATGCGGATTGTCCCACGCCACAACTGAATAGGAAGAGAGGCAGGGAGGGAAGGAAGGAGGGAAGGAGGGAGGGAGAAGAAAAAGCCAAAGTTCTCAGAAGCTCTCTGTCATGGTTTGTATATGCTTGGTCCTGGGAGTGGCACTATTTGGAGGTGTGGCCCTGTTGGAGTAGGTGTGTCACTGTGGGTATGGGCTTTAAGAACCCCCATCCTGGGCTGGAGAGATGGCTCAGCTGTTAAGAGCGCTGGCTGCTTGCTGTTTCAGAGGTTCTGAGTTCGATTCCCAGCAACCACATGGTGGCTCACAACCATCTGTAATAGGATCTGATGCTTGATGCTCTCTTCTGGTGTGTCTGAAGACAGCTACAGTGTACTCATATAAATGAAATGAATAAATCTAAAAAATAAATAAATAAAAATCCTATCCTAGTTGTTGCCTGGAAGCCAGTCTTCTGCTAGCAGCCTTCAGGTGAAGATGTA
Source organism: Apodemus agrarius (assembly GCA_964023405.1). Lineage (NCBI taxonomy): Eukaryota > Metazoa > Chordata > Mammalia > Rodentia > Muridae > Apodemus > Apodemus agrarius. Next base: position 41,783,009 of record OZ030017.1, read on the forward strand.
GAACTCTCAGCTCCTCCTGCACCATGCCTGCCAGAATGCTGCCATGCTCCTGCCTTGATGATACTGGACTGAACCTCTGAAGCTATAAGCCAGCCCCAAGTAAATGTCCTTATAAGAGTTGCCTTGATCCTGGTGTCTGTTCACAGCAGTAAAAACCTAACTAAGACACTCAGGATGTGTTGAGGAGTGTTTTGTCATCCTGGAACATCAGCGGAAAAGTGTTCCTCGTTGCAGGGCGGTAGGGCACATTACAAAAGGCAGACAATGGAACGAAGAAGGGAGGGGTGGGAGCTGGCTTGGGACCCGGGCTACTCCAGAACCCCTACCCACTGTGGTCCCGCCCCAGGAACCGTCCGTATTCCTCCTCAGCTTGGCTTCAGCTAGTGAACCCTTGAAAACATGGTAGCTGGCAGTACAGCCACAAACCTGGGCATATGTGGCAGTACAGCCACATAACCGGACAGTTACGCCCTGTTCCCACCTTGGGGGTCTGGTGGGAGAAGATGGGGACTCCTGCAGGGAGAGGCAGCGGGAAGCCCCAGTCAAAGCGCTAAGTGCGAGCTGCACTCCAAAGGCAACGGGATGGACAAACATGCTTAAGCAACTGAGGCATTTCTTACTTTCTTTTCCCAGTATGCATCTCTAAGGGTTAACTCAAATAAGGTCTGTAAAGAAGTCTGTCCCAGTCAACAGTTCCTCCCCTTTCCTGGGCTCTCAGACAGAGCACAAGAAGGGTTGCCCATCTTTCAGGGCTCAGAACCCCCAAACTCCCCCCCCAACCCCCGCCTAATGTCTCCGGTGCTTGCTTCGCGCAAACTCTCCGGGTCGCTTCTTTCTCTCCTCCCACTCCCCTGGGTTTATTCAAGGTCCAGGCTCGATTTCCAGCCTCCATCTCTGCTGGGATCCCCTTTGCCTGCACAGCCCTTGCAGGAAAAGCACAGAGGCGTGCAAGACGGTGAGGGCCTCGAGGGTGGGCTGGGGACGGGGCGGAGAGACACCCCCCCCAGCAGATGGGGGTGCGGATACTGGAACTGGAGAGAGGGCAGTCATCAATCACAGCTGCCAACATAAAACATGCATGAGAGCTGGGGCAGAGGGATTGACGAGGACGCCAAAGCCTATTTTTCAGCACACAGCTGGGGACTTAAGGAGGAGGAGGAAGAGGAGGAGGAGGAGGAGGGATGATAGAGAGGCTTGAAGGGGAAGAGAAGCTTGGGGGGGGGGAGCTGGCAGTGCCCCAAGAAGAAGCCAGATGAAAGGAGATAGGTGCCCGGAGCTGCTGAGCGGCAGAGGCAGGCAGACACTGGTTTGGCCTCTAGGGGCAGCCAAGAGAGTCAGGGAGTCTGGAGTGTAAACGCCCTTTCCTCCTCGTGAAAAGCCCCAAGGTTTTCTTTGTGAACTACCTTGCTTCTGTCAGTGGGCTGTGTCAGGCTCCCTGGGGCCAGCTTCAGGTCTTAGGCTCCTGCTGGTAACTCAGAGCACTCCCCCACTGACCACAGGTCACCCCTTGGCCCGCAGCACACACCCACCACTGTGTATCATCCCTAACATGGCAGATCAAGCCTGCATCCTTAGATACCGGTTCTGCCAAAGCCTCCTGCGTGCTTCTAATGCTTCTTAGTTCTGCTTGAGAACTGTTTATTCTGCCGCAAAAAAGCGGTGGTCCTTTTCTATTTTTAAAAGCTTTATTTTAATTTGGTCTGACTTAAGTGTATGGACAGATGTGTTTTGGGTATGGGGGGAGGGGTGGCATACATGATGTGTGAATCTATATCTATATCTATATCTATATCTATATCTATATCTATATCTATATCTATATCTATATCTATATCTATATCTATACACACACACACACACACACACACACACACACACCATGGCATCTGTGTTAGCTCACAGCTTCTACCTTGTGAAGGGGCAGGGCCTCTATTGTTTCTGACAATGCATGGCTTTATATCCTCCTGTCTAGCAAGCCTGAGACTTTCCTGGGGAGTCTCCCGTCTCCGCCTCCGACCTCCCTATAGAAACACTAGGATGACAGATGTGTACTACATGCAGAAAGTAGGAGAGAAATAAAAAGGAGGCCATGACTGTTCCTAAAGTATGGAGAACGTTTATTATAGATACGTGAGATAGCCTAAGAGGAATAGAAGAAAGAGTCTAGCCTGGACCTTGCTGGCAGACTGAGCCCGTGGGCCAGGATAGTAGGTGGAGAGAGGGAAGCCTGGAGCAGGAGCCATAGAGCAAAAGAAACAGTATAGCCGAAATGGCTTAGTTATCTAGGGGAGAGTACTGGGGAAGGGCAGCCCAGCTCAGGCCCTGGGCTGGAGAGGTCAGGGTAAGGAGAGGGGTGAGCCAGCCATACCCTGCAACAGGTAGGTACCCAGGGATGCTGGGAGATCAGGGTAGCCAGTATCGGCATTGATGGGTTCATACGCACCTTAGTTCGCCCTCTGTCCCAGGTTTGAGCCCTAATACGTGCAGCTAGGTTTTATATGGGCTCTGGGGCTCCAAACTCAACTCCAGGCTTCTGCGGCAAGCACCTTCTCGTCCACTAACCCATCTCCCTGGCCCGCTTTCTAGAATGTGTATCCAGGGTTCGAACTCTCAAAGTGGAACCACCCGCTTCTTTCTGTCGTCTCGGATCTCACTAGTGCGGAACTTTTTTTCTTTTTTAATTGACAGCCTTATCTTATCTAGCTGTCTCTGGGGTGGGGGTGGGGGAATGACAGCCCAGGAGGCATGGCAAAATTAAAATGATAAGAAGCAGGATGTAATATTAATCACTGAGCGCACTAAATTTAAAGAGCGCCCAGTGCTGGACGAACTAGAGTACTCAGTCATGCGGAGTGGACCCAAAGGGAGGGAGAAACTGAGAGTAAAAACAAGGCGGGGGGTGGGGTGGGGGGGGGGAAGAGATGCAACAAAATAAGGTCTGGGATCTTCAGGGCACGTGGGCTCAAAGTGACATTCAGTCAGAGACTGTCACCAGCCAGCCCGGCACTAGAAAGCTCCGAGAGGTTCTTAAAACGGAAAATTGCCATCAGTTCTAAGGCAGGCAAGCTGTCCCAGTGCAGATGTGAACTGTCCCCCCACAGACTTAGGGGTCCAAACACTCAGCTCCCAGCTGGAGGCCATGGAGGGGGAAGGGCCTAGCTGGAGAGACTGGGTAGCTGGGATGGGGGTGGGGAGGAACGGGGTGGGCTTCCCAGTTACAGCCCAGCTTGACCTCTCTGCTTCCGGGGTGCTGATCTGCTGTTACCAGCCCCTCCCTGCCATATTAGCTAGCGGGAGAGTCGCTTCTACCACCATGACCTCCCCATAGACAGAACTCCTTAAATTATAAGCCAAAATAAATCGTTCCTTCCTTATTTTCCTTCTGTCTGGTGTTCTATCACAAGAAAAATAGTGAGCGTGGTAGCCAAGGCCAGGAACATCACCCCAGAATTGCTTTCAAACTACTCAGGACCAGAAGAAAATTCCACAGCTTCCTCGGATGAAGGCTTATCATAGACAGTGCCCAGGCTCGCCCAGGTCTGCCTGTCTGCCCTTCTGGCCCTCTGCTGCTTTCCTGTCTCTCCTAGTCTACTTTGCAACTGCCATGTGTATTATCGAGACCTCCAGGGGACTCGGGGACGATGGTGGTAGCCCAGGTTGCAGGTGTCCATTGAACTCACGCTGGCACGTGCGCTGGCACAGAGCCAGGATGCATCGTGCTCCAGAGAAATCCTTTGTGGAGAGAAACAAGACCCGGTAGGAAGCCAGTGCCCTAAGAGCCCTCCAGTGGATGCGCGAGCACCAAGAACTGTTTACTAGGTACAAGCAAGGGCGCAGTGAAACCACGGAACTAGCCTACCCTGTGGTGGGAAGAAAGGTTTATCTGGGAATTTCACACAGCCACGCTATCTCTGGGGATTGGTGTAAGAAGAGCAAAATGGCCGGGGGGGGGGGTGTCGCAGGGTGGGGGGTGGGGGTGGGGGGTGGGGGGTTGGGGGTGAGGGGTGGGGGGTGAGGGGGTGGGGGGTGGAGTGGGGTGGGGGGTGGGGGGTGGGGGTGGGGGGTTGGGGGTTGGGGGGTTGGGGGGTGGGGGGTTGGGGGGGTGGGGGTGGGACCTTGGCAGTTTTCAGGAGACAGGTTTGCAGTGGGGGGAAACATGTAAGCTGGAACAGCCTGGGAACCTGCACGGGGTCGTTGATTTGCTTCAAGTTTATGTGTGCTAATGCCCATGCCAGGGTAGTGGGCTGTAGGGGGGAGGGGCTTAAGGGACGCATGTCTTTTCTCGACGAACAGAAACCGACTTCACAAAGTTTCTGAAGAATGCTGTTCTTCATTTATCCGCTAGCAAGCAATCTGTTTACCAGTCAGCGTCTAACCTGGGCTAAGCCCAGAGTGTCATTTACAACATGATCAATAACACACCCATTTTGGAGGCCTATTTTGGACCTAACATTGGGCATCTTTAGATAGGACCATATATACATGTGTAGATTAAACAAAAAAAATCTGGCCAGACATGGGTTGAGAGGGTCACTGCACTGACGGAATACCACCCTCTCCCAGGGTGTCCAGAGAGAAGTCACGGTCTGTGTGTACGCGCGGATGTGGTTAAAGGACAGGCGGGTCCTTTCCATACAAGATGGAGGCTCCTCTTCCTGTTAATCAGAAAAGACGTGGTAAGAGAGCAGAGAAGGTCGGTGTCAGCTGGGGCTAGGAGCTTCTAGAACAGCTGTGCCTAGCCTGTACCCTGTGGGTTCCATGCATCCCGGCTAGCAATGCATGTGGCCCAACACGTTTGTAGATGGCCACATCCCATGTGTCATAAGGCCAAAGGCCTGGACATCCCTGTAGTCCTTAAGACAGAATGGGCAAGGAAATACACCCCCCCCTTTCCCTCCACTCTTTCTCACTCTCCCCCTCCCTTCTTTCCTCCCTCCCCCTTCCTCCCTCCCTCCCCCTCTTTCCTCCTCCTCTTCCTCCTCCTCCTCCTCCTCCTTCTTCTATCTCTCTCTCTCTCTCTCTCTCTCTCTCTCTCTCTCTCTCTGCTCTGAAAAGAAGAGAAGTCAGTCCGCTCTGACACCGCTCCCCCCAGAACTACAAGATGACAAATTTATGTTGATTTACGTTTGCAGCAATTTGTTAAAGTGGCAACAGGAAACTCCCACACTCAATGGATGGCCTGACTCCCCCACGGCTTGAGCTGGTCCTGGGTAAGCCTGCAGCATAGCACCTTTCATGGGCTTTATCATCAGTCCCTACGGCTCCCTCCTGATGTAAATGCTGCTATTAGTGCTGTCGCTGTGAACTGGATCTTCGGGGCCATCGTCGGGGACCCTCTGGTTCAACTAAATGGTTTCAAATGAGCATGAAAGTTGAAAGACAGAAATGAAACAGACACAGCGGCTTTGAAGTAGGCGCGGCGCCTGAAGCACGCACAGTGCCTTTTTCTCACAGAACAAAGAGGATGTCGGGGAAGGACCCCCCTGGTGGAACAGCATCTCCTCTGAGAACAGCTTCTCTACTGCCCTCCTAGTCACCCCCAGGAAAAAGCGTGTGCATGAGAGCGTATGGAGACTGTCCTTGTGGATGGGCGTGGCCTGGGCTGCCCTCTGCTGCAAGGTCAAGCAGGTTATGTGACTCTAGCTGTCCAATTGCCAGCTGTCACCTGAGCTCTGTGACTGAACAAAGACCTTTGCGAGTCTACAGAGAAAACCATGCTTTTCTCTGCCCCCTTTCTGCCAGGCTCAAGCCTATTCAAAGGTTCCTGAGCTTACCCGGGTGTGGTGGTTTGAATACGCTTGGCCCAGGGAGTGGTACTAGTAGGAGGTGTGGCCTTGTTGAAGGAAGTGGGGCTGTGGGAGTGGGCTTTGAGACCCTCCTCCCAGCTCCCCCTAAGACAGTCTTCTGTTTGCCTTCATGATAAGATGTAGGACTTTCAGCTCCTTCTCCAGTACCATGACTGCCTGACGTCACCATGCTTCCTGCTATGATGATAAAGATGGAGGGAGCCTCTGAGCCCCCAAGCCAGCCCCAATGAATTGTTGTTCCTTATTATAAGAACTGCTTTGGTCATGGTGCTTTTTCACAGCAATGGAAACCTAAATACCCCTGGTGAAAGCCACTCCCGACCACACTGGCATCCTTCACCACAGGCAGCAGCTCTCCACCCTGAAGGCCCCACTGACAGTTGCTCCTGCTGCAGAGAAGCCACCACACTCTCTAAGAAAACTTGTTGAAAAGTCAGAGGAGATGACTCAGGACATCAAGGGATTGCCTTTGCAAACATGGGGGCCTGAGTTGGATACCTAGAACCCATGTCATAAGCCTGGTGTGGTGACATGCATTTTGTCATCTGGCGTGGTGACAAGCATTTGTTCTTCCAACACACAGGAGGCAGAGGTAAACGAACCCAGGAAACCCAGGGCTTGCTGGTTACTCCTCTTATCTACTTGGTGAATGAGACTGAATCTATCTCAAAACAAAACAAAACACAAAAGGGGATGGCACCTGAGGAATGCTGCCACTTGAAGTTATCTTCTCTCTGTATGTCCATATATGTGCACATGCATGTGTGCTTACACACACACACACACACACACACACACACACACATACACAAACCTATTGAGGTTGAAAAGCTAAATTCACCTGAATTCATTTCAAGACTCAAGTCCAGCCAGGGCAGTGGTGGCGTACACCTTTAATCCCAGCACTTGGGAGGCAGAGGCAGGCGGATTTCTGAGTTCAAGGCCAGCCTGGTCTACAGAGTGAGTTCCAGGACAGCCAGGGCTATACAGAGAAACCCTGTCTCGAAAAACCAACCAGCCAAACAAACAAACAAACAAAAGACTCAAGTCCATCGTGTCTGCTCTGACATAGACACCTCACTCTTCAGATCCAGACTGTGTCACCCAGGGACAACTGCACACTGATCTTTCAGCAGCTGCAGGGTGGCCCCATTAAGGAAGTTCTAGGCTCACCTCCTGTCTGCTCTGGTCAGCAGGTCAAGAGCAGGTCACAGGATGTTGTCCTCATGAAGACAGTGACAGGACTAAGGCACGGTTTGGTAGTAGGTTATTAAAAATGTCTGATTCAGACATTCCTACTCCTCCTGTGCATGATCATGAAGTATAATGTACTAGGTACTTTACAAATGTCTTCTTAATCTCTTCAACTATTTTATTACTCCTATTTTGGGGGGTTTCTGTGGAAAGTCACAGAACAACTACAGTCAAAACTAACTCCAAGTCAACCTGGTGCTGACTACCTGTAAGAATTCAACGTTCTAGAGGCTAAAGCTAGTGGAACTTGAGTCCTGCCTGGGCTCCATAGCTGGTTTCAAGCCAGCCTGAGCTACATAGCAAGACCCTGTCTGAAAACAAAAAAAGTCCCCAAATGTCAGGTTTCCCGTTCTTTATTAGGCTCCATATCTGTTAATGGCTGCCCGCTCCACTCAAATGCACAGCTTAGAAATGTGGGCTAGACATGGTGTGGTCTCACCTATGCTGTTTGTTTCTATTATTCCCAGCCTGGAAAACTGACAGCTGGGCCGTGTGCAAGTGGAAAGATGGCCGTTTAGCCCTTAGTATAAAATGTAAAGGAATAACCAATATGGCTACTGTCTGGGTCTGTATGTGTTATGATTTGAAACTGAAACGACCCCCATAATAAGCTCATATATTTAACAAACTTGACCCCAGCTGGTGGTGCCCCTGGGAGGAACCTTTAGGACACCGGGTCTAGCTGGCCGGGGTGGTACTGGAAGGGTCTGTCTTAGCTTCCTTTGTTTCCTGGTCAGCTGCACAGGCCAGACAGGACAAGAGGCCTTGCTGTCATGACAACATGAATTTCCTCAGAGAGATGGACTAAAACTCCTTGAAACTGGGAGTCAAAATCAATCCATCTTCTTTTAAGTTGCTTCTGCAAGTATTTTTGTCTCAGTGATGGGAAAAGTAGCTAATATGACATTATTATCTTCTTTTTTAACTCAACATAATCTTTTTATCAATTATTCGGGAATTCTCTATGATAATACCCCAATCACTCTTGCCTCCTATTTCTCCCAGGTCCAACCCACCCCCTGCACTCTTCCCACAAAAAGAAAAAACAATATATCACGTTCAACTCGTGTTGTCCATGTGCTCCTTGGTGTTTCTTCCTATAGTTTGAAGTGCTGGGTTTCAAAGTCAGGACCCTGCGTAAGTGGTCACCCACCCTGCTACAGCCCTGGCTCTGATATTATTTTCAAAATATTTGTTTTTACCAATTCAATTATAAGTCTCTCAGAAGTCAGGATCCTTGCTAACTTCTTTTTTAGCCCCCAGCCTTAGCAGTGGCTTGCACATTATAGATATTCGTCAGACTGTTGAGTAAGTGATAAAGGCATCTGCACTAGCCTGCACTTTAGGCACAGGACAACTTGAAGGGGGACAAGGAGGGGAGAGGGAGACTGTTTTCCCACAAGTCTGAACTCAGTGAAACTCCCGTTTGGGAATGACTGAAGGAAAGTAGGTTACTGCGCTTTAAATTCATGTAATTACTTATCATAGCATCTTTATCCCCCGGCACAGACGTCGATGGCGTCCTAAGTCAGCACCACGAACTTGGTTAGGTTTAAGCAATTCTGTCACTGTAGTGCTCCCGTAACGGGCGCTACAGCAGATCCGCGTAGGAAGATGGCGAGGGTGGCTGAGCTACACAGGGTCCCCGGCCACCCTGTCAGTCACTGGCTTCTTTGACTTTCACTTAATCCTCCATCTAGATTTCTGCTACTTGTCTGTCATTGCTGAGCCATTGAATGGCCACTAAAGATGGCAGGGGCGTTGTTCTGAAGGAGGAAAGACTGTCAAGGACAGGACGTTAGATAACTCTAGACAAAAGATGCCTGCCCAGGTTTGGAACGTGGACAGCTGCTACAGGAGTGATAACTGCCTTGGCAGAATGGGGAAAGTGAACACACAAGTGCTAAAGACGGGGTGGGGGTGGGGCTGATGATAAACAGGCTCATTGGCACCGCGGAGCCCCAGAAGGCTTGCAGTTTGACGTAGAGAGTGAATATCGTGATGCATAAAACGGGGCTACTACACCCCCATTCTTCTTTATGCACAGTGGGCTTGTTGCTCCTTCTTGATTCTTCCAGGAGATGACAACGTTATTGTCCAGAGCAAATCATCTCAGGAGGTTCCAGACCCAAAGAAACCAAGTGAGAGGAAAGACTCGGTGGGATGAACGTGATGGGATTAAATAAAATCTCTCACGGCGAGATCCTTCTCCACGAGTCCCCAAGACTCAGGCAGACTGGTTTTTATGTTCCCCGGTCAGAAAGCGGGGAGTGTCTCTTTAAGGAAATGGAAATGTTCAAGAGAACGCACAGGTGGATATTTATGGAAACACCTTTACATATTCATAACGCTCCCTAGTTATCAAGTCCATCGATGGTCCCAGCAGAGGATCACCAGTCAGTCATTCAAGAAAAGCCGCCAACATGAAAGGGAAAAACCCAAGTAAGCAAAAGAGAGGGGCCTCTCAGAACAAAGGAAATGCAGAAATCCGAAATTCTTTTTAAAAATCCTTGTATTCTTAGAGATATAAAAAGATCCCACGGAGGGGCTGGGGAGATGGCTCCGTGGATAAAGGGCTCGCTGGGCAGTGAGACCCCAGTCTAGGTCCCCAGCATCACAGCAGCAGATGCCTGCAGCCCCGGAATGCGGAGGGGGGAGAGACAAGCAGATCTCAGGGCCTCGCTGGCCAGGCCGGCCAGCCAACTGGTGAGCTTCCAGATCAGGAAGAGACTGCTTCATACAAAGAAAGATAAAGTGGGCAGCAATACAGAATATACAGGGGAATCAATACACCCCTGTGCAGGCACACACACACACACACACACACACACACACACACACACACACACGTCTTATGCCCATTTTGCTGTAAAGAAAAAATTATTAACAATTATTTGTTAACTCATTCATTAGACATTTACTATGCCTCTTTGTACAAGGCACGCACCATTCCAGGTAACAGAAACACAGCAGTTAATACTAGTGTACAAAACACTTAAACATCCTGCGTCCATGAAGCAGTTTTGGTGTATACCACTAGACAACACACACAGAGATAAATTAGATACAGTATGGGAGGTTATGATAAATGCTAAGGAGAGGCTGGGGGGGGCAAGGAATGGGGTCAGGGAGAGCTAGCAGGGGAGATTTTATAAATGTATCGCTGTGATCAAACAAGGTCTCACTGGCAACTTAACCTCAAGCATAGACACAAAGGAGCCCCGGGGGCAAGTAGAAGAAGAAGAAGAACTTGTAGCTGGAGTTATTACAGCCAAACTCGAACACTCCAAGAACATCTGGGTGCCGGGTGGTGGTGGCACACGCCTTTAATCCCAGCACTTGGGAGGCAGAGGCAGGCGGATTTCTGAGTTCGAGGCCAGCCTGGTCTACAGAGTGAGTTCCAGGACAGCCGGAACTACACAGAGAAACCCTGTTTCGAAAAACCAAAAAAAAAAAAAAAAAAAAAAAAAAAAAAAAAAAAAAAAGAACATCTGGGAACCCAGGCTGAGGAAATCACATAAAATCACACACACACACCCGCGCAGGCGGTCAGCATACTGAGGTATAACCTTTGTGTGTGTGGGTGAATGTGTATTAGTGGTTTAGATGTGGGGTGTGTATGTGTGTGGTTTGGATGTAAGGTGTGTGTGTGTGTGTGTGTGTGTGTGTGTGTGTCTGGCTTAAATGAAGTGCGTGTGTGTGTGTGTGTATGTGTATGATATGTGTCTATGCATGTGTGTGCATATATGTGAGTATGTATGAAATGTGTGTGTATTCTTCTTCTTCTTCTTCTTCTTCTTCTTCTTCTTCTTCTTCTTCTTCTTCTTTTTTTTTTTTGGTTTTTTGAGACAGGGTTTCTCTGTGTAGCCCTGGCTGTCCTGGAACTCACTTTGTAGACCAGGCTGGCCTCGAACTCAGAAATCCGCCTGCCTCTGCCTCCCAAGTGCTGGGATTACAGGCATGCGCCACCACGCTCGGCCCGTGTGTGTATTTCTTAAGACCTATCTAAAATATATAACGAACTCCTACAATTAGACAGTAAAAACATAAACATAACGGGAGAGACCATATATGACAATGGGACAGATATTTCAGAGGAAGATAAACAAGAAGCTGAAAACTATAGGAAATGCAAAATAAAACAGTAACAAAAGACACTTCACTTTAGTTTTTTCAAAAGCATCATTATCTGGGTGTGGTGACATAGAGCCTTTCATCCCAGCATTCCTGAGGCAGAAGTTCAAGGCCAGACTGGTCTACATAGAGAGTTTCAGGGTAGCCTAGGGAAGCATAAAGAGATCCTGTCTCAAACAACCAAAAACAAAAACCCAATATCTTTTAAAAACGTCCAAGTTTGTATTGACTTGGGTGGAGTCTGTGCCGCACACGTGTGGAGGGCAGAGGCCAACTCGATGAGTCCCTTCTGACCTTTCCCCACCCGGGCCCCAGGGATCGAACTCGGGTTGGCAGGGTTGGCAGTTGGTGTCTTTACCCACTGAGGTGTCTCATCAGCCCTGAAAAATGTCTTAAGTTGTAAATAAATTGTAGATTTACCCGAAGTTGCAGAGAGAACAGATAGTACTCTTCACTGACTCCCTTCCGATTTCATCAGTTGGGTGTGTGTTTGTGTTGAGACGGGATCTCCTGTACTCACTGAGCCAGATCCCCCAGCCATCTGGTTCTGCCTCAGTGTTTCAAACCAACATAACGACATACCACTAAAGACACTGACAGCACTGCCGTTCATGCAGAGGGTGTGGGGCACCCATGGTGCTCATGGGACTGTAATGGCACCTTCTTTGGAAGGGCACTAGGCAGTCCTCTATAAACCCAACAATACCAGATAACTCGGGGATTCTATTTCTAGATGCCAACAAATGAAAAACAAATGAAAACATGCTTACACAGGGGGCCTGGCGCGATGGTTCAGTGGTTAAGAGCACTGACTGCTCTTCCAAAGGTCCTGAGTTCAAATCCCAGCAACCACATGGTGGCTCACAACCATCCGTAGTGAGATCTGAAGCCCTCTTCTGGTGTGTCTGAAGACAGCTACAGTATACTTACATATAATAAATAAATAAATCTTTTTAAAAAAATGCTTACACAAAACTGCTTCTACTCCTGTATTCACACTAGCCCCAAACCAGAGTCAATCAAATTCCCATTAATAGAAACATGGGCAAACAACTAATAGTGCATCCATGGCGTGAAATACAGCATGGTGATAAAAAAGGACACACTGTGTGGGGGGGGCTCGAAACGCTTTATGTACATTTATTTAAAGCCTGTGCTTGCCATTTTTTTTTTGTATATTTTGTAATGCTGATAAGCACTGGATGTGTAGCTGGTTGATACGAGTGTTTATCTAACAGGCTTGAAGCCCTGGATTCTATCTACAGCACCAGGTAATACCAGGCATGGTAGCAGTGGCACATGTCTGTAATCCCAGCGTTGGCATGTGGAGACAGAAGAACCAAAACTTCAAGCTCCCTGGCTACGCAGTGAAGTCAAGGCCAGTGTGGACTTAACCGGAGACCCAGTCTCACCAGACTCAACAAACCAAAATTAAAATAACCACAAAGACTGACGAATCTCAGAAACATTATGCTAGTCGGGGAAGCCAGTAGGAAACAGTCTGTCCTGCGTAGTTTCATTCATCTGGAGTTCTTGAATGCAAAATGAATCTGAGTGACAATAACCAGACGGCTGCCTGTCAGGGACAAAGACTGCTGGGAAGAGGACCCCAAAGGCCCTTCAAAGTCATGGGAGTGGTCAGAACTCCACTGTCTGGAGCTGATAACATGGGTGGATTTATTTATTAAAACATCTTAGATGTATATTGCCATTCTTTGTGTATTTTTCCATCATTTAAAAATATAAAATGTTGGGCTGGAGAGATGGCTCAGCAGTCAAGAGCACTGACTACCCTTCCAGAGGTCCTGAGTTCAAATCCCAGCAACCACGTGGTAGCTCACAACCATCTGTAATGAGATCTGATGCCCTCTTCTGGTGTGTCTGAAGACAGCTACAGTGTACTCACATATAATAAATAATCTTTAAAAAAATACATAAAATGTTTTCCATAATGCAAGAGATAATGTGATAATGTGGAGAAATTTGAGAGAGAGAGAGAGAGAGAGAGAGAGAGAGAGAGAGAAAGAGAGAAAGAGAGAGAGAGAGAGATGCTTCTTACTTGCCAATGATGATACACTTTTAAAACAGTAAATGCTTTACTTGGATAAAAACACAAACTTAATTTTAAAGTCTTTATTGCCATTACTCGACACATTATCATTATTATCATTATTATTATTATTGCAATACTGATTTTTATAAATAAAAAGCCCATGACATAAAGTTGCAAAAGAAGATCTTGAGTGCAGGTCTTCTTCCTGCCAGTGATCTGGACCAGCTGCTCTGCGAGCAGACGCACCAGTTGAGAAACACTGGTGCAAATGGCCCTCAGTCAAGGGGCTTTTACGATTATGGACCGGGAAGTCTGGGACGCTTCCTTTGCCAGCAATAGTCATTTCCTGCCTCGCACTTCAATTCTTAATCACTTGATAGCCTGTGCTGCCAATATTCTCCAACCATTTGCATTATTACTGCCATTTTCCAAGAGTCTGATGACGTGGATGAGGCCGGAAGATGCCGCAAGCTTGACTATGTAGGGAAGTTGTTGCTTCAATATTTATTGTTCTGACAGTGCGGACGTTGGGGATATACATGTTTGTAGAGCTGGTCTTTTATTTGCTAGAAGAACCTAAATAATAAACCAGTCTTTCCCCATCTCCTCTCTCTCTGACAGTTTTATGTAGCGCAGGCTAGCCCTTTGTAGCTGAGGGTGAGTTTCAGCTTCCGATCCACATCCCTAGTACCAGGTCTGCACGTACAGGTCTGCCTGCTTGCTGTGTGTTTACTGGGACTGAATCCAGGGCTTCATGCTTGCTGGACAAGCACTCTCTCAACTGGGCTGCATCCCCAGCCAAATGAGAAGTTCTTATTATGGATGTCACAAAACTAGCTGGTTTTGTGTGTCAACTTGACCCAGGCTGGAGTTATCACAGAGAAAGGAGCGTCAGGTGAGGAAGTGCCTCCATGAGATCCAGCTGTGGGTCATTTTCTCAATTAGTGATCAAGAAGGGGGATGGCCCATCGTGGGTGGTGCCATCCCTGTGCTAGTAGTCTTAGGTTCTATAGGAGAGCAGGCTGAGCAAGCCAGGGGAAGCAAGCCAGTAAGAAACATCCCTCCATGGCCTCTGCATCAGCTCCTGCTTCCTGACCTGCTTGAGTTCCAGTCCTGACTTCCTTTGGTGATAAACAGCAATGTGGAAGGTGTAAGCTGAATAAACCCTTTCCTCCCCAACTTGCATCTTGGTCATGATGTTTGTGCAGGAATAGAAACCCTAAGACATCTCCCATCCCCTGAATGAAATGCATGCCAAGGACTATCAAAATGGGAACGTCTCAGAATTCAGATGGAAGATGGAAATGACCCGAGAGATCACAGTCCTGGTGCAGGTGTCATAAGTGAGAGATCTTGAGGGAAAGGCTGACTTATACTCTACCTGGGAGCTATAAGGGACCACAATGACCTCTTGTTCCAAACACTTTCACATTACTAGGAAAGGGGGAGGGGCCAACACTGTGAACATAACATTGGAATTTCTATTTTAAAAACCTTCGTCCCTATCCTGTCCTGGTTTTTACTTATTAGAGGGACAATTTTGATCATAGGCTCAATCTAAGCTTCTTTTTAATAAATTGGAAATAGAAAGTCAGTCTCTGTCACCTCCAATGAAATAAAGGCTTGGGAAGCTATTTTGTTAACTTTCTATCAATGCTGTCTTTTTCTGTTGTCCAAGCTGGTAAACAAAAATGGCTTTAAAGCAGAAGCCAGGTCTCCCAAGGCGGCTCCATCAGTCCGGAAAGTGCTTCGGGCCTGCTCAGGCAGAAATCTATTGTCACCAAGGACAAGTGACTACAGCTTCCTAGCTTCCAGGAGAGCTTGAAGCATTTAGAGAGCGGGTTGTATTGGAGTTAGATGTGTTAGACTGTATTCCCAGCACTCCGGAGGCTGAGGCAGGAAGGCAGTGAGTTCACGGCCAGCCTGAGCTTCTGGGTAAAATGAGAGGTCAGTGGAGAAGAAGAGGAGGAGAAGGAGGGAGAAAGGGAGGTGAGGGGAGGGAAAGTGGGGGGCAGAGAGGAAAAAAGGAGGGGAGGGGGAAGAGACACATGGGAGGGCAGGAGAGGGGAGGGGAGGAAAGGAGAGGAGGGGAGAGGAGAGGAGAGGAGAGGAGAGGAGAGGAGAGGAGAGGAGAGGAGAGGAGAGGAGAGGAGAGGAGAGGAGAGGAGAGGAGAGGAGAGGAGAGGAGAGGAGAGGAGAGGAGAGGAGACAGAGGAGGAAGGAAGAAGAAAGGAGAGAGGAGAAGGAGAGGTTGGAAAGTGCCCATTTGGTCCAGGTTAGACCTGGAATGGCAAGGGCAGGGAAAGCAGGATTAGAGCATCAGCAGAAGGACCTGTCAGAGGCTAGCACCTCTAGTCATCATTGACTATCTTCCCATGTCCTATCATTGGCTCTCTTATGGCTCTCTGGACCAATTGTTCCATCATGGTTAGGCATGGCAGCTGCAGTCCTCTGGGAGGACAGCCTGCTCAGAGCTTGGAAGGCACTTTTGTAGTCCCTTCTGTATTTTGGAAGACAACATTCCAGTACAGCTGTTACAGGTGGACAGCCCCTAGGTGAGGAGAAGGCCAGCTGTGAGGACTCTTGAGCATCCACAAGTTGAAGGTCCTTGGGCAGGAGCTATCGCTTGACTAAGCTCCACGGGAAGAAATTATTTTAACTCAGATAATAATATCTTCTTTATAGACTTATCAAGAGAAGGGTCATAGCAACGGTTGGCATTAACCGAACACTGTCTGCTGGGTGCTGTTCAAAGCTCTTGGCCCACTTTATCTTGCTTATTCATCACACAAGACATCTGTGGTTGTTAACTGTCTAGGCAGACAAGAGAGACCATGTGTATGCAAGCTTCCAATTAAGTTCCTTTGACCAGACACCCTTATCTCTGCTTTCAGGGTGGCCTAGCAAGAGGTACTGAAAGAGGCACGTGTGTGCACGATCGTTGGGAGCATCACTGATGCCTAAACCCCACAGGTGTGTCCTGGAGTCAGGTCCAAAGCCCCGAGTTAACAATGGCATGAACGGCTGTTCCGGACCCTTGAACGCACAGCCCTTGTGTCTGGTTACCGTGGCTAATGTGAGCAGAGAGCTTGGTCTCATCACATTCTTAGGTCAACCGACAACCGTCCTGGCAAGGAAGGGGCTCAGGCAATGGAACATGTTCCTCTGCAGGAGATCAAAGCACCCGAGAGCAAACATTTGTCCTGGTCCACCCAGACTGCCATACTGCCTTCCATTAGAGATGGGGCTCAAAAACAGCTGGTGCCTGGGTGATAAAATGGGGGTGCTGCATTTTGTTTTGGGGTGCCACATGGTCCAGGCTGGCCTTTGAATCACTGTGTAGCCAATGATGACCTTGAGCTTCTTTTTAAGAAAACTTATTGGTGGGGCTAAAGAGATGAGTCAGTGGTTGGAGAAGGTCTAGCGGAGGACCCAGGTTTGATTCCCAGTATGCATACACATCAGGCAGCTTACAACCGCGTGAAACTCCAGCTCCAGGGAATCCAACATCCTTTTCTGGCCTTCAAGGAAACCTGTACCCACATGTACATATATGAACACAGAAAGGTACGCATTAAAGCGTATTTAATGTGTGTGTGGAGCTGTGGAGTCAGGAAGATGTCATCCTCAGCAATGTAATCCATCTTTTCTGAGACTTGTCGCTGGTCTAAAGGTCACTGCTTAGAATAGGTTGGCTTAGCAGGGAGGTCCAGGGATGCTCCTGTCTCTGCGTTCCCAGTGCTGGGATTCCTAAGTGTAGAGAAGCACTTTACAAACAGCTCTCTCAGCAACCCAGCCAGGAATGTTTTAACCTTACGCTTCCGCCTTTCCTGTGCCGGGGTTACAGGTGTGTACTCCGCCCCCTCCCCTCCCCACCAGTTATGTAACACCAGGGAATGAATGAACTCAAGTCTTCCGTGCATGGCAGCCAAGCACTGTACTAGCTGGGCTGCATCCTCAGCCTCTCCCGGTCCCTTCAGATGCTGACAACTGTTTGTTCCGACTGGCTGCTGCTGCTCGTTGGCAGCCAGACTGGGAACCTGTTTGTCTCCAGTGTGAACATACCTGGCTGGATGCTGGGAGGTACCTGTCCTCCCAGGTCTGCCAAGCTGGGCTGAAGAGGCACAAGCCAAAGGCAGGTTGCCAAGCTGCCAGTTTATTTAATTATAGTATCCAGCCAGTGGGCAGATGCTGGGAGTGTTCTTGACCCACAGCTCCTCCTAGCAACCTGGATTTATATCAGGGCGGAGTAGTGACTACCACACGAATAGCCTGTATTTAAAGGCAGGCTACAGTGAACACAGGCGTGAAATAATTAGAGCCGATGACAAGCTCTGAGCTAAGGCAAGACGTGTCCTCCTTTCTACTAAGCAGATCACAGTTCTGACAGGCTCCATGACGACTCCATGTCTGTTAACGCTTGGTACTCGGCCCTCAGATGGCTGTGAGTTGTAGGTGAACGCTCACTTACTTCAAGATTCAGGGACTCTTGGCTCTGTATCATGAAAGTTTTGAAGTGTCAGTCATGGGGTTACAAAAGAACGGAACCATGGGCTTTGGAACAGCTGGCTCTGCATAACTGGGGCCCGGTAAATGCTGCTTGTTCTTAACGCTGGGAACCTGTTTCCTCCAGTTTTCAGTCTCTGTGCTTAAGACTCCTTTAGTTCCATTAAATATTCCCATTCTAAGAAGCGTACAGAAAAGCATCAACATATGTAGGTCCTCTCTGCTCTGTTCATGTGTTTTAGTTTGGACACGCACAGTGACCCAATTCTGGGTTCCACTCCTTTCCAGTGGCATTTACTTTAGGGTAAGATCTCATACACAAGCTCTCTTTTGGGTGGGTGGGGGGAACTCAAGGATGAAACTAATGATGTGACTATCCTACAGTCCATCCTCACTGCCCCCCCTCCTATTGCCTAGGGGCCCCTGCCCACTGCTCCTGCTGCAGGCCACACCCATGTGGTTAAAATCCCCCATGGCAAAAAAACCCTCAGCAGTGGCTCCTCCCCCTCAGGCTGGCACTTCACATGCCCTAGAAGCCAAGTAACACCCTCTCTACATGGGCTAGAGAGACTCTTGTCCTATCAGGGAGAAGCCACAGCACAGGCCTCCTTTTGCATCAGAGATGGGGGATGAAGACTTCTTTTAGAAGGGCTCTGGTTTTTCTTCCAGATCCTCCAGAGCTGTGATTCCCCCCCCCCTTTTTGGGGAGGGTGGTTCAAGACAGGGTTTCTCTGTGTAGCCCTGGCTGTCCTGGAACTCACTCTGTAGACCAGGCTGGCCTCGAACTCAGAAATCCACCTGCCTCTGCCTCCCAAGTGCTGGGATTAGAGGCGTGCGCCATCACTGCCCACCCCACCCCCCTTTCATATATACTCTTTCATGGTGGAAGGAAAGAGCCAACTCCCCAAGTTGTCTCTGACTTACACACACAATGTGAGAGATACACACATGCATGTGTGTGTGTGTGTGTGTGTGTGTGTGTGTGTGTATGTATGTGTGTGAGCACAAACCCACAACAAGCATGATTAAAAAAGAAACTGTGAGCACAAACCACAACAAACAGGATTAAAAAAAAAAAACCTGTTAGAGGCACTTCGACGGCCTCATCCTCCTACCAACCCTCTAGTCTGTCTTGCTAGTCACTAATTCCCCTCCCCCCCCAGGCAGTATCCCAACTTTGTTGAAGTTTTTGCTGTAGCGTGTAGCTGGAGCTCTTCAAGGAAGTCATGCCGTGCTCTTTCTTGGTGCCTTTGCCCAGGCTGCTCTTTGTGGTTTGACAGACGGTCCCTTGCTCCTTACACAGCACAGGCCTACTCGTCCTACAAGCTCTAGGTGAAGTTGTTTCTGAAAAGCTTTCCCAAATCCCAGAGGTAAGCAAACATCACTAGCATTGTCAGATGCAGCCTCCTCATGATAACCTTCGTGTGACTGCAGTGGTGGTGGTAGGTGTGCTCCCTGTTGGGATGTGTGTGTTACTGCTGTAGTGGTATGTGTGTTGGTGCTGTTGTGGTTGTGTTAGTGTTGTTGTGGTACATGTTTTTGTGCTGTTGTGGTTCATGTGTTAGTGTCATTGTGGTATGTGTGTTAGTGCTGCTGCGGTGTGTGTGTATGTGTGTGTGTGTTAGTGTGTTGCAGTATGTTTATTTACACCTCACACATTACCACACAATGAAATAAATAGAGCAATGTATGTGTTAGATAAGACACTGAAGTTCACAGGGGTTGAGTAGACCCCAGACACCAGGGTTTCAAATCCAGGGCCACTTAGCTCCAAACAGGATACTTTCAACCTACAGCCCTGGAAACTTCCAGGCTACCCAGTGTCTGCTATGAGAGCACCATCCTGGAGGATTACAAGAGGCTGTCATGTCTCATCACAGCCCATCAACCTAGACCAACTGTTCTCTCAACCTGTGGGTCGAGACCCCTTTTGGAGTCGCTTATCAGATATCTTGCATAACGGATATTTATATTACTACTCATAATAGTAGCAAAATTACAGTTATAGAGTAGCAACGGACATAATTTTATGGCTGGGAGTCATGACCACCAAGACCGTCATACTGATATCAATATCCTGGCAACAGAAATGATGGGTGGGGGGAGGGTGGAGTGCTGCAGGGAAGGAGTGAGGAAAGAGATGCTTTCGTGTGATGGAGCAGGCTGGCCTACGAGTCTGACGTACTGGAATGAACTGCATGCTAAGAGGCATTTTAGGCGCAGTCTTTGCTTAGCAAGACAGAACTCTAGATCTCTCCATCGCTCTTTCTCCCCAGTCCACTGCAGATGTGAAGAAGGGATCACACTTGCTAGGGTCTTGGCTTTGGGTGATATCCTGACACCTGCTTTATGGATAATAGTATTTCAGTTTGGATCCTACTATTAGCTAGTGAGGATAACTCCCTGACATCACAGAAGTCTTTACGGCAAGTCACCAGAGCTCTCCCCCATAGTGCTTAGGGAAGACAGAACTCTACAGTAGGCCATTGCCTGCGAAAAGGACGCCAAGGCAAATCTGGTGTGTGCTCAGTACACTAGGCTACCCCTATCTTGTCTGTCTCAAAGTTAGAACATCGTCTATGAAATCCATCCCAGGTGCAGGACTTGGCTGGCTCACAGGACCTGGTCACCTGTCCCCTATCCTAGGAATCCCCTGTGCTGCAATGGCCCAGGTAAAAGCTGCCACACGGATTGTGTTTCCCCCAAAGGACAGAGCTGTGCTAGTCTGCCCTCTCGAGTAACCGATCTAATAGCTGTGATCTGCCCCGTAGGAAGGCAAGCAGACTTGGGAATGTTCACTGCCAAACTTAAAAGCCTCCACTCCTTCCGGTCGCCTAGGAGGAGCGTTCCACATTCACAGCCAACACCAGGAAGCCTTCGCCTGCTCACAAAAGGACCAATCAGTCATCCTTAAATGGTCACACCGGCTGAGAAAAGGCTGAACAGCTCCCAGGCAGCCTGGGTACTGAAGGCAAGGGGAGAAGCTGAACGGATGAGACGTTAAAAGCCTCCTTCAGCCCGCTGAGAATTCAAATGCCCTTTCCTCTGGCATGTTATCGTCTGTTTAACTTACCCCCCCCCCACAAGCCTCGGAGGCAGGCTCTGGGTCAGGAGAGCTGAGTCTTTGCATGATTGTGTGTAATGCTGAGTGTGTTGTTGGCACGCACAACAGCAGGAAATAGCAAGGCTAAAATCAGCCGCAGCCAAGGCGGCGTTCATCCAGAAGGCGTAAGCCAATGGAGAAATGTCCCCTCGAGTTGGTGTGAAAGGCCATAAAGTCTCCAGAGCTGGAAAGCACTGCTGGAGGAGGAAGGGAGTATCGACGACAGATATCTTTCTAGAAAGGAGCACTGGCCATGCTCTGGGAGAGTCTGGGAGGCAGAGCTGCGAGGCTCAGCCTGTGGAACCACCGTGCTGCCGATCCAGGTCTCAGGACCAGGTGGAAGGTTCCCTTGGGGCCACTGGAAGAGCAGGAACTCCACAGCTGGGCTTGTGTTTGAAGCCCAGACGGGGCTCAGTTCCACAGGATGTGTATGTGTACATATGTACACATACATATGTACACATGTATATATTTGTATATATTTTGAGACATTATGCCATGCATATATGTAATATATGTAATATATATATATATATACATATATATATATATATATATGAGAAAGAGACAGACAGAGAGAGACAGAGATATGAGGTAGAGTTTATGCAATGCTAGGGTTTTGGATCCAGGAGTTCCTGCGCGTTGTGCAAGCACTCGAGCAACCGACCCACTCCCGCAGCATCTCCCACACATTTCTGTCGTCTACACACACTGAGTCCAGCTGTGTCCCCAGCACCAGGAAGCACAGTGGGACATTTAAAGATGTGGTTGATATACTCCCCACCCAGGTAACAGAACAGGACGGGAAGAGTTACAAGTTAATCGATTAAGAGCCTTCACAGGGTCCTCCCTTCCTCTTTCTGATACACATCAAACAAGAGTGAAGTAGCATGTCCAGGAGGATAAGCAGGTCCCTGGACCTAACCACCCACCAAGATCAGGAAACCGGCTTGCTCAGTTGTGGAAGAAAGAAAAAAATGAGAGAAACTCACTCAAAGATATCCTGCTTGGTGATACCAGGAAAAAAAAAAAAACAGTTGGGGGTAAAGAGGTCAAAGGAAAAGAAAACGAGGTCTTCGTTTAGAAAGAAGATAACATTATCAGCACATGCTTACCGCCCAGGTGTGTGAGCTAGGGAGGGCTGCTCTGTTTATTAGAGTCTGGAAAGGGGGGCGGGGCATCTGCCTGGAAGAGAGCTGCCTGTTGGGTCAGCGTCCAAAAAAAAAAGCAAACTATGTTCAGCAATGGAGGCCCACAGGCAGCTGCATGGTGGGGGGAGAGGAACGGGGGAGGGGGGAGTCCTCTTCAGAGGGAGGGAGGTTGTCCTCCGTGTTAGCGTGCTTAGGATGCTGGCCATTGTGAGAGGAGGTAGGAGGAGGAGAGAGGAAGTTCTACGCTTTCAGGTAGAACCCGGAAGTGACCCGGCTTCACAGTGAGCTTCTGTAAACACTGCAAGTCTGACTTGTAAAGGCCAAAACTCACTGTCAACACTCACATCTCTCAATAGTCAGCTCTGAGGTCAGGCCTGAAATCCCAGCAGAGGGGAGATGGAGATAGGACGATTAGTACCAATTGGAGGCCAGCCTAAGGTACATAGTAAGGTCCAGGACAGCCTGGGCTACCAAGTGAGGCCGTGCTTCTGAAAGGATAAGGTTGCAGGCTAGGAATCCCCTGTGCCTGAGTCTTGGGTGACCCCAAAGGAGCCCACTCTTTGTTGGCCTGGAAGTGTGCGCACATCACACCCGCCTCCAGGGTCCGGCCTCAAACCTCGGGCTGGGAGTGTCCCTGGCGTCTTTTCCCATCTCGCCTCCGCGGAGCAGCTGTGGTGAGGACAAGTGGAGCTCATGCCTGGGGGCGCTCAGGTCCCCAACACCTGCTAGTGGGGGAGGGTGGGTTTTGACTACGTAATCCTGGCCCTGTAACAGGAAATGCGTAACGGGAGTTACACATGTGACGCTGTGGCTGTGCGTAATCCTGACGCGACCCTGTGCGTGGTGGCCACGTAGGCGGAAATGACTTAACCAGGCATCTCTGTGGGAGGCTGATTGGTTCTCAGAGAGCACGAGCTCGGATGGTTTGAACTGATTGGCTTAGAAGCTATGGAGTGGCTTGTATAGGCTGGCTTTGCTGTAAATCTATAAAAGCAGTCATGATTCTGCACCCAGTGTTCACGTGGGAGATGGCCGTGGCCCCAGGGCTCTGGAATTAAAACCTCTTGCTTTTTTGCATCAAGACTGTTTCTTGTGAGTGATTGGGGTGACCGTTTCCGAGGTGTGGGGTGCCCCCCCCGCCCCCGTTTTTCTTTCGGGTCTTACACTTCCACAAAAGCAGAATCAGCTCTGAGAATCCATTTTATATCTCAGCGAGTCCCTTGGAAGTGGAAGGAAGTCTTCACGGACAGGGTTAAAGGATGCTGTTACAGATAGACACAACCCTGTCTACATTCAGTCTACACCACAATCCTGCTGGGTAGGCAGGTCTAGTTCCTCCTTTTATAGTTACGGAAACTAAGGCTCGGAGAAATGAGGTGCCTTCCTCTGAGATCACAGAACCACTAAGTGGCTGAGATGGAATTCCAGTCATCAGCCAGTTAGTTCCAGGAGAGAGACTGAGGGAGATCTCTCCAGTTCCAGGTAAAATGGCAAGAAAACCTCTGTCCTTGGGGACTGGGGCAACCTTGGTAGCTTTGTCTTATCACAATCTCCAGCCAGCCCACCTTGGTTCCCAATGTCCCTTTCTCTCACACTCCAGATCAAGGGTCAGCACCTATTTTCCTAATGCTGTTCTTTTTTGCTCAGCCATCTATATCTTCTGTTACTAATTTAATGAAAAACGATCTGCCTTCTGGGTTTACATGGCAACTGGGAACCTATCACAAGCCTGCTTGCTATAAAGCAGCCTCTGAGACCGGATCCGGCAGCACTATGACCATCCCAACACTCTTCCCGCAGGGAGGTCCTGACACGATGAAAGTGTTGGTGGCCTCAGGTGGCTCTGCCACCACGTCTCTCTGTGGCGATGCAGTTTCTAGTTCGAAGATGTGAATTCTCCAGAAAGGAGCACTAGGGTGTCTTAGAGGCCTGGGTCCCACGTAAGATGAGGGGAA
This sequence comes from Apodemus agrarius, assembly GCA_964023405.1. Lineage (NCBI taxonomy): Eukaryota > Metazoa > Chordata > Mammalia > Rodentia > Muridae > Apodemus > Apodemus agrarius. The sequence goes on from OZ030017.1 coordinate 41,806,972, forward strand.
TCCTCAGAAAGGGGCGGGGCGGGAGGCTCTGTCCTTTTCTGACTGCATCCTAAGGAGAAAGAAGAGCCAGTGCAGACACTCCCAGAGGTCGTTGGGAACCAGAAGAATATTCCCATTCATCTCTGTCATCGACACATGTAAAAAGATGGGAGGTTTTGAAATACTCGGAGTGAATTTCAAGCCAGTAGGAAATCTGTCATCAGAGCTTTAAGGTGGTCACCCTCTGTGACCCACACAGGGGACCAGGGGAAGGACAGTGAGCTGGTACTGCCTTGCCTTCTGCCCTAGACCAGCTCAGTCTGTGGAAGACCTTTGGAAACTCCATCAACTGCCACGTACCCAGTCACTGCAGAGACTTTCACTCTGAGTGACTGAGGAACTGCTAGAGATTTTCAAATTCTGCAGCTGACTTGCCTCTATACTGCTGGTCTAAAAAAAAAAAAAAAAAAAAAGCAGCATTCTCATTGCCATGGGAACACCTTCTTTGACTCACCGGCGGCATTCAGACCTCCAGCTGGGAACATCCTGTTCCTGGCCTGGTTGCAGCTCCTGACCTACTTCTTGTTTGAGCAAGAGACCCAGCGAGGCACCTGGGAGGTAAGGAGCCTCCAGCGAGCGTGCTCACGGCCTCCACTCTGGAACCGGCTCTCTCCCTCTCTAAGAGGGAGCAAGGCAGATGGCTCCATCCAGTGTTGCCACCGTTAAGCCGGATGGTAGCACTGAACTCTCTGTGGGAATATAGCATGAGTTCCGCAGCTAGGAGGCTGGGTGTGCGGCTCCGTCGGTAGAGTACCTGTCTACCACACACAGAGGCCTGGGTTGATACCCTGATGCTGCATAAGCCAGGCATGGTCGAGCATGCCTGTAATTCCACCACTTGGAAAGTAGACACAGGAGGATCAGGAATTTAAGATTGGGGTGGATTGGGATACATGAGGCCCTGTTGTGAAGGGGAAAAAAAAGGTTCAGCAGACTAGGAAAGATCCAGAGTCTGGACAATCCTGCTTCCACTGTTTCTCAGATTGGGAAGCACAAAGCCTTTCTCAGACTTGGCACCCTGAGCTCTGCTCTTATCTCTGAAAGCTTCTTGCCCCAGCAAACAGCAATTAGCCCAATGATAAGTGACAAAGCATACAGGCTGGTTTGAAGACCAAGATAAAAAAGGGAGGACAATGAGGGTGACAGCTGATTGACATCTAGGGTGGGCGGGACATTCCTTCCCCCTCTTCCTCATATCTGCTCTGCTGTTGCTGTAATTCTATCACAGTTCCCAAGAACCATCTTTAACTTGCTTTTCTCCTTTCTTTCCATTACCCGATCCATTGCTAAATCGTACCAGTTTTATCTCTAAACTATAATCTTCTCTCAGTCGCCACAGGAATCACTGGGCAGCCAAATCATCCCCTAGGCCAGCACTCTCTGAGAGCTTCCTAACCGTTCTCCCCCCACCATCCAGTCCCCCTCTCATCCACCCTTTGCAGTGCCAGTGAGTCACATTTGAAAATGTAAGTCAGAATATCACTGTTCAGCTCAGGAAGGCTCCTCACTGGGCACAATGCACTGTTTCAGCCCCTTCCTGGACTATGGGCCCTGCACAGTCCTTTCAACCACACCCTGGTGATGTCACAGTCCCACTTGCCCAGTCTCAAGCATATTCAAGCATACTGTTGCAGTGTCATGGTCACCAATCTCCAAGTCACACCTCTCTTTTCCTCCCCACATCTTTCCATAATTCTTTTCCCAGTTGTACCACCTCAGAGCTTAGTTTTGATGCTGTCTCCTCAGAGACCTCTGGGACTCTGCCCCTATGACTTAGGGTCCATCTAGCTCTTCCAGAGCCCTTTATCCCCCATCCCTAGAGCCGATCACCACCTAGGACTAGGCTTGGTTCTTGGAGCAGCAGCCTCAGTATCAGTAGAGACCCAGGAATGCAAATGACGAGGCCCCGTGTCAGATCCATTGCATCAGTAACGAAGTGTTGGGCCATCATCTGAGCTCTAGCTGACCTTCTGGATCGATTTGATACATACAAAGATTAAGAACCACTGCCATCATCTGCGGCAGATTAATCAGCATCTGATTCTCAAACTTGAAAAGTACTCAGTTTCATAAATCCTCAAAAGAATGTCAAAAGTAGGCTATCTCTCCATTTTGTAGATGGATGTGTATATGTATATAATTTAAAATTTGAGGGGCTGCTGAGATGGCTCAGCGGTTAAGAGCACTGACTGCTCTTCTGAAGGTCCTGAGTTCAAATCCCGGCAACCACATGGTGGCTCAGAACCATCTGTAATGAGATCTAATGCCCTCTTCTGGTGTGTCTAAAGGCAGCTACAGTGTACTCACATATAATAATAATAAATTTGAGACAGCATTTCACTGTGCAACTTGTGTTGGCCTTACACTCTTGATCTCCCTACCCTATACCCTGAGTGCTGGATTGCAGGCATGTGCCACCACATCCAGCTAGATTTTTAAATTATATTTATCATTTTGTTCTGTAGCTGAGGATAATGTTGAACTTCTGATCCTCTGATCTTCACTGCTCCAGATTTTTTTCTCAATGAGCCATACGGAGTGTTTTGTCTTACAATACTCCTTCTGTAGTGGCAAAGCCAAAAACTTTAACCTAGTTCTGTCCAAATAGATTCTTCATTGTAGCCTCAAAGCTACATACGGTTCCACCTGAATTAGAAAGATCCGCAAAGTCCAGAACCACTTCTGGGGTGCGGCCAGTGTGGGAATGACCCAAGTTACTTTGTACCACCCATACGGGTGCAGGCGAGCATGTACCCACTGAATCTCAGAGCATGAAAATGTCATCACTAGACTGCACAACTGTTCTGGCTCTCCGATGGTTGTGTTTGAACTTGGGCTTACATCTGGCTCCCAATAGATCCCGGATCTCTGGTGATCCCACAAACACCATGCCAGATTCAAGACCAACTAGATAAAATGTAGGTTCTACAGTCCTGGGTTTGACTGGGTTTCTGAATGAGCTGAGTTAACTAGCAAGGAGGCAAGCTGGGAGCCTCTGTTTCCTTTGCTCCCCCCGACACTCCCCAAACTCTGTCCTGTCTTCACCAACAGCTAAGTGTTGTCTTTTTTTGTTAAGACCCACCTACAGCCTATTCCTGAGGACTTAAGTTTCTTAAAATCTCTCACTGCTTGTAAAAACTGTCAGATGTCAAGACTCCAACTCGAGATATTGTAATACCCCCTTTCCTACCCATCAGGCTAGAGGTTCCCTTCCTGGAACTGACTGGCAACTTGACTTTACCCACATGTCCGCCGTCAAGCGTGTCAAGTACCTCCTGGTCTTGGTGGACACCTTCTTGGGGTGGGTCGAAGCGTTTCCCACAACTAACACAAGGACTCAGATAGTCTCTAATCTCCTCCTCCAAGAGTTCATCCCCCGATTTGGTGTTCCAGCCTCCCTTCAGTCAGACAATGGTCCTGAATTTACTTCCCAGATTTCTCAAATTCTATCCAAGGCCCTAGACATTCCCTGGCATTTTCACATTCCCTACCACCCTCAATCTTCAGGTAATGTAGAGAGAACTGGCCTGACCCCTGACTGCTACAGCTGCTAAACTTGAAGGACTCTCTCATTGGGTCCACCTATCTCACCTCAAACCTTTTATCCCTCCACCTAAAAATGGCTCTTCTTCATACACGTTGACCCTAACAGGACTGTGCTCTGTTAAGCTCCAGAGGACATCGAGGCCACCCACCTTGTCCCCAATCCCAGAACATGAGACTCTACTCCGAGCTCAACCTCACTGGATTAGACATGGGTTTCTCGTCCTCCCCCCTACTCTTCTTCGTTTCCATCCAGGGCAGTCCTTACACCTGGAGATTCGAGGTTCAAGAAACCCCCACAGATAACAGTGTTTCCAAAAAGGGTCAGGAAACTGCTCCATAGCGGGATGCCAGGAACCGATCCAAATCGCGATCATCCCTTGTATCTGTTATCCCATCTAATTATTATGATTTCTACACTTGCTTGGTAGATATGATAGCTGCCTGACATAAGAGGGCAGGGCAGGTCATGCCACTCTTGGTCGCTACGGGAATAGCCATAGGTGCTGGTACTGGAGTTGCAGGGATAATGACTTCCATGACCCAATATGATACATTCACTTCCCAGTTTAAAAGCAGTCTTCAAGAAATGACTGAAACTGCGCCTACTATCAAGATACAGATCGATTCTTTGGCAGCCGTGGTGCTTCAGAGCTGACAGGGCCCAGATGTCCTGACAGCTAAAGAAGGTGGTCTTTGCCTGTTCCTTCAAGAAGAATGCTGTTTCTATGCCAACCAATCCAGGATAGTGAGAAATAAAATCCAGGAGCTACCGTCAGACATAAAGAATTTCAGGGATTGCGCACGAGAACTCCAGATCTGGGATTTTCGAAAACCCTATATGAAAGTGGATACATCCTTTTGTAACGTCTTTTCTAGTCATCTTCCTTCTATGAGAGGCTATTGGTGAAGCCTAGTTACAGCGGAAGACCCCGGTGTGTTGAAGATGCCATGGGATGATCAGCAAGAACAGGCGCAACAGTGTCAGTGGATCAACCTGAGCTTAGAGTGCTACAGAGGGCAGAGCTGGAGAGGTGACACCAGCTCTTTGGAAGAGCCCAGAAGATTATGTGTGGACCCCAGACATTAAAACAAGAAGCTGTAAAATAGAAGTTGCTTTGGAGACTTCAAGATGTTTGCGATACCAGAGCTGTGGGCTCTCTGCTGGGGAAAGATGTTACCAGGGAGTAGAAACAACCCAGGAGAAAGAAGTTTGTTGCAGTCAACAAAGACAAGAAAGGGGTTGGAGATCTGAAGACCGCTTTGACAGACATGGAGATGGAGAGTTTGGAGTTTGCCTGGGCTGATTTCCTGTCTTGCTTTGGGGATTACAGTGAAATGATTGGATGAATCTTAGAAAAGATTTTGAACATTGGACTTTTAACATTGTGTGACTGCTATAGACTATGGGGGCTTTTGAAGTTGAACTACATGTATTTTGCACTATGGTATGTTTAGGTATGCCCCCTCCCCAGACTTATGTTTGAACAAGCCTATGGGGGCCAGGGAGTGAAATATGATGTTTTGTATATGATCGGCTCAGGGAGTGGCACTGTTGGGAAGTGTGACCTTGCTGTAGTAGGTGTGGTCTTGTGGGTGTGGGCTCCTAGCTGCCTGGGAGCCAGTATTCTGCTAGCAGCCTTCAGATGAAGATGTAGAATTCTCAGCTCCTCCTGCATCATGCCTGCCTGGATGCTGCCATCTTTCTGCCTTGATGATAATGGACTGAACCTGTGGACCTGTAAGCCAGCCCCAATTAAATGTTGTCCTTGGTTAAAACAAACAAACAAACAAACAAACAAAAAACAAATGGCGGGGGGGGGGAGGGGAGGAGTATTATAAATTCAAGGTCAACCTCAGATTGTAGTAAATTCAAGGTTCAAAGAGACCTGTCAAAAAACATAATAGCCAGGCAGTATGGCACATGCCTTTAATCCCAGCACTTGGGAGGCAGAGGCAGGCCGATTTCTGAATTCGAGGCCAACCTGGTCTACAGAGTGAGTTCCAGGACAGCCAGGGCTATACAAAGAAACCCTGTCTTGAAAACACCAAACAAACAAAGAAACAAATAAAACAGCAACACAACAGGCACAACAGCTTTCCTCCAGAAGCTTCCATTTACAACATGAGATGAATGGAGAGTAGAGCCGTGGTGAGGCGCAGAGGCAGAGGCTGAGGCACAGGAGCCGGTGCTTACATGGCTCTGAGAAGATGCTAAAGTCAATAGAACACTCCAGGAAGCCTGCACAGGATGTATTTCTGAAGGACAGTGAGGAAAGAGGAAGCACTGGGACCAAGATACAAAGTAAATACACCCTTCCACATCTGGTCCCAAGTTCAGATGGAGATAGAGTACTGAAGAACAGGTCCGAGAGACACAAAACAAGACAAAACCAAACCCCTACAAAAACAAACCAACCAAACCGAAAACTCCAGCAGTTCCTCCGGGGGAGACTGCAGTGGGGGGTAGCTGCTTTGCCACTCCACACCCTGGACCCTGCCACCCCACCCCACCCCCACCCCCTGCCACCCCCAGTCCCCTCCCTCTGACCCCACTCCCCCTCCCCAAACCCAAGAGGCCTTTTCTATTTGTTCCTTTACCAGATGGCAGTTAAGCCAAGAGGCCAAGGGTACACGCTTGGGCTATACAGACGCTTGCTGCAAAGCCACTCCCCACTGAGCCTGGCCTCGGTGCAGCAGGGACCTGAGCACCAGTAGCATTCTTATAACGCAGAGCTAAGAAAGTGAATTGGCCTCGCTTGGCAAATCGTTTGAACACACTTGTTAAGATTCCCTTTGTGTTATATATTTTTATAATCGCTTTGACCAAAAACCCAACAAGAAGCTTGAGCGGGGAAGGATTTACTTTGGCTCACAATTGGAAGGCCCAGTCCACCATGGTGGGAAAGGCAAGGCAGGGCTCATGGTAGGGGAATATAAGGTTGGGGTTCCTTACATCTCGGCGGGGGGGGGGGGGCTAGAAACAGGGAGCAAGCCTGGAGCCCACAATTCCCACCCCGTCCCCTGGCACACCTCCTTTGGCCACCCACTTTCCTAAAGATTCTACGGGTTCTCCAAGCAGCCCCATTCATCAGCTGAGGACCAACTGTTCAAATATGTAAGCCCGTGGGGCATACTTCACATGGAGCTGATAACCTCCTACCTCAAAACAACGCTCAAACTTAATATCAATTGCGGACATACAGAAGTGCTTATTATCATATAGATAGATGATTTTATTGTCTTTCTAATGAGCTATCACATTAAAAAAAATATTCCCAGGGCTGGGGAGATGGCTCAGTGGTTAAGAGCACTGACTGCTCTTCCAAAGGTCCTGAGTTCAAATCCTAGCAACCACATGGTGGCTCACAACCACCCATATTGAGATCTGACACTCTCTTCTGGGGTGTCTGAAGACAGCTACAGTGTGCTTACATATAATAAATAAATAAATCTTAAAAAAAATACTCCCCTCTTTCTGGAAGTATGGGCTAGGATTTACCCTGAGCCCCCCTCAGACTTCCCCAGTGCAGCATTTAGTAAGTGAGAGCTTCTTTAGAACCCACCTCCTGTGCTGCTATTGGGGGGGTAACCAGGAAAGGACAATCCCCTTTCTCCGTGCTTGGGGCAGCAGGAGCGATGCTGCAGCCCACCTGGCTGGCTGCTTGGTTGTGGAAGGGGAACAGGAACCCAGACAGTCCTGTTCTCTGGACTTTCTGGATTATTTCATAACTTGAGTCACGCGACCATTGAATCTACCTCTCTTCTGGATGTAGCTGACCTGCCTTGGGTAAAACACAAGAAGGAGGTACTGGTCATCTTAGGGGATGTAAGAGATGGAGACTGCTCAGGCTCTGGAAGCACAGCCCTCTGGGCTGCTTCCATCCTGCTGCTGTGCCAAGGCCTGGCTCAGCAGGACGCAGGGGGAGGCAGGCGCTTATTCTCGCAGCTGTAACTGGATATAGAGTGCTCTGGTTCTTCTTGTAGAGAGTCCCACAAGATGATGTGGTTTGTTTCTTTACTGGTCACAACATTCTAGAATAAAAAAATTTATCGTATGCCCTTGATGCCTGCTCCTAGCATACCTTTTATAAAACTAAATATGAAACATTTTCTTGTTGTTGCTTTTGTTGTTGTTGTTATTGTTGGCTTTAGTCAGTACTCGGTACTCTGCTGGGTCATTGTTCAAGGTCGGAGATTTCACCCACTTTTGAGTTCTTCCACAACCAGTCACTAGGCTCTGCTTTTACTCCTTCTTCATCAAAAAAAAAAAAAGGCCCACATTTGCTCCCAAGGAGCTTAGAATAAGTCTCAGGCCAAAGCTAACTAGATTTTCCTAAAACCTCTGAGCAAGGAAATCTGAAGCCCAATCCATAGATAAGAAAACTGCCTCAGCCAAAGGCAGATAGCTTTCTAAACCCATTCTGTAATTGTGGGTCTGGGTAAGACAGACCTGCACAGCTTCACTGAGCTGAGAAGACTCCTTCCATCCCTGTTTGAAATTCTCAGGCTCTCACTCCCCAAGTCCCCTACCAACAAGACTCCTAGAGGAAGAGCCTGCTAGGAGATTCTTCCAAATGCCAGCTCTCTGAGAAGCACCAGCAGGAAGGCACTGAGAGGTACCCTGCACGGAGCTGAGGGTTTGAGCATCTGCCAGGCCATCAATCAGCATCAAACGACAGCAGATTTGCCCACAATGGAAAAACAGGCTGAAGAAGCAAAACGCAAGTCTACAAAACTGGCACCATGCCCGCTCTGTAAAGACTGCTCTGGGGCTTACAGAGAGAAGACCAGTCTCTGAGGGTCCCTAAAACCTAAATAAACCCGGGGTTGGCTTTTCCCAAGTGTTCTTTAATTGGTGGAAGCATTTTAATCAGCTGTGTCTTAGGACGTAATGGATGGTTTGAAACATTTTCATGCCTTTTAAGGGAAAGAGAGACTGAGTGTTGGGGATTTATTTCAATGGCACAGTGCTTGCCTAGCACACATGATACCTTGGGTACTCTCCCCAGGACCAGAAGAGAAAAAAAGGGTGGGGTGAAACCATTCTTTATCTGTCTGGCCCCCTCTCTCAGCCCTACACTCCAGAGCCCCAGCAGTAAATCGGAGAGGCCTTTCCAGTGAGTGATAGTCCCTATCCTCAAAGCCAGAATTGTGAGCCATCTTGGCGGTCCCATACATAACTCCCTGTGTAGAGTGTCCATTATGGACCGTGTGCAGTTGCAAGCCTTCTTGCACGTCCATGCCTGTTAAATTGGGAGCATCCCAATTTGAGGTCACAGGAGCAAGGTTCAAACCCAGGCCTGTGATCTGAGAGTCTGGGCGGGAGACCGCTCTCTTCTCCCTCCCAGGCCCTGCTGACTCCTTGGCTGTCCACCCCTGACCAGACATCTCTCACTCCTGAGTCTCTGTCCAGCCATCTGACCTTACCTTTGGGTCAGGGAAATCCTGTCTCTACCACTCGCCAGCTTTGACCAACGTTTCAACCTCTAAGAGCCTTGGCCGTCTCATCTAGGAGACTAAGACTTGATGAAGCATATGTGAGGGGAAAAAAAATGGGAAAATTACCCCAGTTAGTCAAAAATCCTGTAGATGTCCCATAATATTTTATGATAATTTTTACAATTATTTATTTGTGTGTGTGTGCATACATATGTGTGTGTGTGTGTGTGTGTGTGTGTGTGTACATGCCATGACACATCCATGAAGGTCACAGGACAACCTGCTGGAGTCGGTTCTTTCCTTCCACTACGAAGGTTCTGGAACGTGAACTCAGGCTGTCAGGCTTGAAAACAAGTGACTCCACCTGCTGAGCCATCTTGGCGGTCCCATACATAACTTTAAATTACTATACTTTTATTTCTATGTGTATGAGTGTTTTGCTTACATGTATGTCTGTGTACCATGTGCATGCAGTGCCCTTGGAGGCCAGAGGAAGGCATCAGATCTCCTGAAATTGGAGCCACAGATGGTGGAAGGCTGCCGTGTGTGTGTGTGTGTGTGTGTGTGTGTGTGTGTGTGTGTGTGTGTTAAGAATCAAACCCAGGACTTTTGGAAGAGTAGCTAGATCTTAAATTCTGAGCTATCTCTCCAGTGCCCGTGAATATTTCTGAATAAGTAAATAATTTTTTTAGATTTATTTATTATTCTATGTAAGTACACCGTAGTTATCTTCAGACACACCAGAAGAGGGCATCAGATCTCATTATGGATGGTTGTGAGCCACCATGTGGTTGCTGGGATTTGAACTCAGGACCTTCTGAAGAGCAGTTGGTGCTCTTAACCGCTGAGCCATCTCTCCAGCCTCTGACTAAGTGAATATATAAAGGTGGCAGTAGCTGATCGTAGAAGTAACATTACATTATTATACTGTAGAGCATGCCCCGATAGCTACATGCCCCCAGCACCTTAATCTCAATGACATTCCTTAGCACCACTCATACTGAGTGAAGCGTTTCCCAGAAAAACCAAACGAAGCCTTCTTTCTCTTTCTGATGTCTATCTAGAGCTACACTTCCAAGCCTTTTACATACCGGGTAAGCATCTACCTCCCTTTGATCAATGTGAACTTTATTTACTATCGGTTTCAGGTATTCAATTTGGTGAGTAGGGTTGGTTTGGTTTTTGTGTGATAGAGAGTCTCATTAGCTTTGGCTGGCCTGGAACTTGCTGTGTAGATCACGCTAGCCTTGAACTCTCCGAGATCAGAGTGCCTCTGCCTTCTGAGTGTCAGGATTAAAGGCATGTGAATTTGCTTCTGAACCATCATTCTGATGGTCCAAGTCTAGGAGGTCATCTGTATGTAGCACCCAGCATTTTTCCCAAGTAGGAATGGCTACACGTACTTAAGCCAGCCCTCCGTCTGTAAACATTATAGAGCAGAGCATTAATTCTGAGGTGTGCGGTACAGTGGGTCTTGGTACGTTCATACAGCTGTGTACCAATCACCACTAATAGACTCTACAACCCTTCATCACCCCAAAGAGACACACCAAACTCCAGCAGCCTCTTGCTATTTTCCTACCCTCTTATCCCCAACAGCCATGAATTTTTATATCTATATATTTGCCTGTTCTGGGCAATTTGTATTAATAGAATTATATCATAGAAGGAGTTTGGGAATTGGCCTCTTTCATTTAACATAATACTTTTAAAGTCTACCCACATTGTAGCATGCTTTAATTCTGCATTTATTCTTATGGCTGAATGGTATTCCAGCTTTACAGAGACATCACAATTTGTTTCTATTGGCTGCTGAGATGTGGTCTTTTCCTCTTTTGTCTATTATAGATACAGTGAATAAAACTGCTATAACTATCCATGAACAGATTTCGTGTGAACCCGTCATTAGTTCTCTTAGCTATATAATTTGGAAGAGCTCTTTTGGGGGGCCCATGGCAACTCAGTGTTTAACTTTTTCAGAAAGTGACAGACCATTTCCTTAAGCACCTGTATAATTTTGCATTCTATACCAACAAGGTGGGGGTTCAAATCCCCCCACAACCTCTCCCACGTGTCTGTTGTCTATTCTAGTGGGTATAAAATGGTTTTAATTTGCCTAATGAGCAATGGTATCAAATATCTTTTCATGATCTTACTAACCGGTTGTATCTTTTCTTTGAAGACACATCTGTTCAAATCCCTTGCCTGTTTTAAAATTATGTTATTTATTGACGCCAGATATTTTTATGACTGTGGACAGATATGTGACACGTTATAGGGATTGCAAGATCACCAATATTTGATTGTGGCTCTATCTATCACTTACCCATGCGACCTCAAGAAAGATAGATTAATTTCTCTCAACTTCAGCTTTATGACCTGAAATGGGGGGAAAAGCATCGTATCTCTCTCCCAAGGCTGTTATGAAGAACCAGTGAGACTCAGAACCATCAGCTCACTTTGGGAGCCCCTAACAGGCACTCGATGGTTTAGACATGCATTTCCTTCGGAAGCCATCCATGACCTTGGTGTTTCCGTGTGACCAGTGAGGCCGACTGAAATCTAACACAAATCTAACTCCACTTTGAAGCTAGGGGTGATATGGCTGGCTGACCTCAGTATTACATTATATTATATATACCCTCTCAGCAGCTCGAAAATGAGGAGGAAAATGGTGGTTAGAAAAGAGGAATTCTGACCCTCAGCCGGCCCTGCACCCGTGCAATCTCTATGTAGCAAGGCCGTAAGGGCAGGCCTGCTTGAGAGGGTTGAGCGACATAACATTTGGTCTGGATTTCCGCAGCAGCCAGTCTGGCTCTTGCTTATTAACAGTCTAGCAATGCCCAGGCCTATCATTTGTTCTCTCCCTAATGAATGGATATGCTGGTTAATTTCCTGATAGGCAACCTAGTAATTTTAGTCTCCCACTCGGAGCCTTTGTCTGGCTCGTTCTGCGTGTATAGAAACAACTTTCTTCCTCCTGTTATGCCGTGCTGATTTTCTTTCCGTTACGCCTCAGCTCTGTGGCCGACTCCCTCTAAGGCTTAAGTAGTCTCCCTTGTTAGCCCCATGTAAACCCCAAGTGAACGGTCACACTGAGAGCTGCTCTCGGGCCTGGGATCATCATCAAGCTCGGCTGAGCTTAATAATTCGGGCAAGACATCAGGAGCATAAAAAAGATTATGACACAGTCTTGGGTTTTGAAAGAGCTCATAACATGTTGGGTAAGATCTCTGGAATCTTGGAAAAGAGATGCAAATAAAATCATAGTTTGATGATTGTTCTTGTCACTGAAGATCACGGAGAAGAACCTGCTAGAATAGCAGACACTGAGGTCTTGCCTTTCTTTGGGTACCCATGAATGAACCCCGTGTGTGTGTGTGTGTGTGTGTGTGTGTGTGTGTGTGTGTGCAATCAATACTGGGAGGAGTGAGACAGATGAGACAGATAAGATAACTCCTTTATCACACACTAGGGAAAGAAATCAAGGAAGAAGGAAGCAAAGAAAAGTCTGTGGACCCCCGCTCAGTGACAGTGGCCCTGAGGCTCATCTCTGGTACTAGACAAGAGAGGAAGGGGGGAATGGGTATGGAAAAGGGTATGAAGGTAGAGGAGGAGAAATGAAAAGAACAGATTTTTATTTTACTAAACAGTAACATAGACACAATCATAGGCATTAAAATCAGTTTACGGGAGCTCGGGAGATGACTCAGCGGTTAAGAGTACTTCCTGGTTAGTTTTTTTGCCCATTTGACACAAGCTCAGGTCATCTGGGAGGAAGACACCGCACCTGGGAAAATGTCTCCTTAAGATCTGTCTGTGGGGCATTTTCTTAATGCTTGATGTGGGAGAGCCAGACCACCGTGGCTGATGCCAACTCTGGGCCGGTGGTCCTGGGTTGTTTAAGAACAGTAACTGAGCAAGCCAGGGAGAGCAAGCCAGTAGGCAGCATTTTTCCTCTGGTCGCTGCTTCAGTCCCTGCCCAGACTTCCCTTTATGATGGACAGTAAGCTGAAAGATGAATTCCAGAAAGCCTTTCCTACCCATGTTGCTTTGGGTCATGGTGTTTATCACAATAAAAAGGGAACTAAGACACTAAAATAAAATAAAAAATAATAAAAAAAAAATGGTGGCGCATGCCTGTAATTCCAGCACTTGGGAGGCAGAGGCAGGCGGATTTCTGAGTTCGAGGCCAGTGAGTTCCAGGACAGCCAGGACTGCAGAGCAGGCATCCTGTGCATCCTGTAACCCTCCTCTGCGGGAGGCTGAAACAGGAAACATCTTGTTGGCTTCCAGCTTAGCTGAGAAAACCTGAGTGCCAGGACTCAGGGAGAGACCCTGCATCAGGGAGCGATATAAGGGTTTGGGGACATCCCCTTCTGGCCTTCCTATGGCAGTACAGGCTCCCATACTGAAATATATACACACATGAACACATGCGCACGTGCACCCATGCATACACACAAACACACAAATGCACACGCGCACACACACACACACACACACACACACAAATAATAAATGTATCTTTTAAGAAATCACTGCACGGTTCCATTTTGTTATGTAAAAGCAGAGACTGCCAGGAGAAATTTAGGCAGGGGGAGAATAAATCCCATTTCCCAGGCCTCAGAACATGGCCAGGGATTCCACTCGACCCGTGTCCCGCACACAGACTCCTCGGCCTTCTTTTGCTCGTTTGAAATGAAGACACCGGACCGGCATGTTCTGAAGACCCTTTAGAGTTCTCCCAACCTGTGAGTGAGGGTGGGCTGTTTGCGTATTTCCTTTCAGTCAGGAGAAAGGAAAGAGAAGCTGTCTTAGGACAGCCTTGGCTGTGTGGTCAGGGGGCATGAGATGGAAGGACCCGACTATCGCTGTGCTTCCTTGTCAATGGTGAGGGTCGAGCCAGTGGACTGCGGCCCGGAGCCCTCCAGCGCTGGTGATCAGCACCAGGAAAACAGCAAACAGCCTGAGGTGGCTCTCCTTAGGAAACACTCAGCATGGCGGGACAAAAACACCAAGACTGGACTTTTTCATTGTTTTGTTTCGTTTTGTTTTGTTTCTCGAGTTAAAGTCTGGACTGGCCTTGAACCCTTGCTCTGCCCGACTGCGATGCCCGTGCGCTGAGAGTACAGGTGTGTCCCTCTGTGCCAGCTCAGGAAGAGATTTTTAAAATAAAGAACATAACAGGCGGCACAGCGCAGCACAAACCCCAGGTATGTGCTTTCCTGGGGACACTTGCCACAATGCTTCTGTAACTAGGGCGGCACCGGCAAGATGCCAGCATCCCCTCTGCGGGGACAGACTGCAGAGAAGCCATCCTGACTCAGGCCGCCAACCGAAATAGTGCCTTGAGCCCGCCAGCCAGCTTCCTTTCCTTCTCCATCAAGAACGCTTTAACCCTTTCTTTGAAAAAAAAATTTTTTTAAGTCACATTCAGTGTGTGTGTGTGTGTGTGTGTGTGTGTGTGTGTGTGTGTGTTTGTCAGTCAATTTGTCTATCTGCTGTTATATGGGCTAATTTTAAGTGTATGTAACACAGGCTACCCACTAAGCTCCTAGGAATTCCAAGAGGATTAAGTCTTCGTCTGTGTCTTTGGAGAGCACATAGCAGTCCAATGCAGAGATGTAGTAAGGAGGCAGAATCAAGCAGAGACTGCACGGAAGGGCGAGGGAGGGGAGGAGGCCACTGCAGGGGCGAGGACGAGGAGGTGCCGTTGATACACTGAGGTGACTGGGTGACACCTGAAAAGCTGGCAGCTGCACAGACGGCACAGAGTGAGCGATCTGGACGAGCGATGCATGCTGGTGGGGACATCACTGAAGGCTAAACCTCAGCGAGGCAAGGAGGCGCCCCAAAGAGGCCCAGCAAACCCTTTTCCTTTTCTTAAATCATTTCATTTCTTTTCCAGGACCAGAGCAGTGCGTAAGAGCACAGGCTGCACCTGCAGAGGACCCGGCTTCAGTTCCCGGCACCTACAGGGCAGCTCACAACCATCTATAATGCCAGTTCCAAGGGATCTGATTCTCTCTTGACCTCAGTAGCACTCGATGTGCATGACACACATGTATACATGCAGGCAAAACACTCATCACTCCAAAAATGAATCTTCAAACTGATTTTTTATCAGTGTGTAGATATTTCACTATGAATTATTTACCCATATATCCCCCCTACACATGCTTCTGTTGGAGCGCCCCACTGCAGCAATAATGTTTCTATGGATAGTTGATGGTAGCCAGTTTTTCATATAATTTACTGCAGAACTTCTGGTAGGAAGATGGAGTCCAGCACACCATATATAATTTACCTGTGTATAAATTATATACAAGTATTAAGTTACTATTGAAAACATACACAAAACTAAAAGCAACAAATATACATAAAAAGTGTCTTAGTTTAAGAACATTGGTCTAGGGGCTGAAGAGCTGGCTCAGCTCTAAAGCACTGGGTGCTTTTCCAGAGGACCCAGATTCGATTCCCAGCATCCACAGGGCAGCTCACAACTGTCTGTAACTACAGTTCCAGTGGATCCGACTCCCTCACACAGGCATACTCATAGGCCAAATACCAAATGCACATTCAAAAAACAAACAAACAGCAGTCTAGAACAGAGCCATTCAGAATTTGGTCCAGCAACCAAGCCCATGTCATCTTGTTACTGATCTATTGCGTACATACATAAAAGCACAACAATGAGAAGAAGCCACCTAGAGACTTCGGGCAGTTGTAACCAAGGGGTGCACGTCTGCTGAACGCCATAACTTTTTTTAAGGTCTTGACTTGGCATGGGAGCTCACACTTGTAATCCCAGCACTTAGGAGGCTGAGGACAGAAGATAACCGCAAGTTTGAGGCCAGCCTGGGCTATATAGTAAGTTCCAGGGCAGCCTGAACTATAGCGTGAGATCTTGTCTCGAAAACAAACTGAAAGCAAACAAGCAAGCAAGCAAACACACAAACAACAACAAACCAGGGCGCTGGGGAGATGGGCCAGTGGTAATTAGCTTGCTGTAGGAACGTGAGCGCCCAAGTTCAGTCCCCGGCAGCCATGAAGAAGCTATGTGTGCCAGCGCTAGGGAGCCAGCGATCCAGGGACCCCTGGAATTTGGTGGCAGGTGATCTAACCAAATCAGTGCATCCAGAGTTTAATGGGAGACTTTTCTCAAGTGGGAATGATCAAGGAAGAGAAAGGGTTTTGATCTCTGGCATACTAGCTCACACAGTGCATGAACACACACACACACACACACACACACACACACACACACACTTCTTGTACTCTAGACTTGTTTCTTATTTCATTTTGTCCTAACTTAATTTTTTATTATTTAATGAAGGAATTTAGTAATTTGTGTCTATTATTTAATTATATCCATCTCCGCACGGATTGGAAATAAAATAAAACAAAATGAAAATAAGAAGCTCTTTAGCCTCTTGGGCTCGAGAAGCCCCTGAAATAGTTCCTCTTCCCAGAGGAAGGGCATCAGAGACGAAGTTCTGCAGAGGGCCAGATCCTCAGGGCCCAGCCACGGAGACTGTAGCACACAAAATTTCCCAAGGGCCTCAATAGGGAGAGGGACGTCTCTCCTCCCTGCTCTGCCTCTGGCGGGGCTGTCTGCTCTCCCCTGAGCTCCCGGGGCCTTTGACACAGAAAGTGCCTAAGTGAACCACGTTTAGAAGGCTTTCCTGCAGACAGTTTGGAGATCGAAAGAGGTCGGCTCCCTTCTGGGCAGGGGATCCTGTGATGGCCTATTGCTGTGCCTTCCCGTCTCAGCGCCACACTCTGGCAGCTGTATAGCTCCTGATCCAACCTAGAGGCATGTCTTTCCTTCTCCCGACCCCTGCTGACCCTCCCTAAGTGGTTAGCACGGCCACAGAAAGCATTCGCATTCCCCGCTCTTCTCAGACATACTGTGCTGAGACCACTTAAGGGGATGCTTTCCGCATTAGGTCTGTAATTCTCTTCTTCTAGCTTTAACCACCAACTTCAGCTGCTCCTCAGAAGAGGCAGCTCATGGAGGGAGTCTGTGCAATAAAAAAGGGGGGGGATTAATAAATAGAGTTCCATTTATAAGTTTAACGCTTGCCGAGGCAGTGGACTCTCCTCCATGTAAACGCTCAGTCACCAGCTCCTGTCCTGACAGCTGTCTCGTCACAGGGATGGGGAGCTGTTTCAGATGCGGCTGTGAAACCCCTTCTGATGGTAACCTCAGCCAAGTGGCAGGCGAGTGCTACAAACTCCTGCCAACTTGTGGGCCTTTTGTGAGTAGGGTCAAGACAGGGGCCTGCGTGAGCTCAGGTTCACGGAGCACTTACTGTGGCCCAGGCTCATCTCTAAGAGCCTAACTCGCAGTAGATCAGTATGGTCTCTCTTGAGGCCTACTATGGATGTCTGGTTTCTTAAAGTTTAGGTATAAAGAACACAAAATTCAACTTTTAGGATACACAAGTGTATACACACACACACACACACACACACACACACACACACACACTTGTAGCCCAAGGTAGCATTGGACTTGGGATCCTCCCACCACTGGCTCTCAGGGCTGGGTTTGAGGTATGTGCCTCCATGTCTGGCAAAACTCAGCATCTTAAAGGCTGGAACGCCGTGACTCCGTGGTATCGGGGACATGCTCTCTGTTGATCTGCCATCACCGCTGTCGTCACCACACCAATTTCGTCTTTACAGACTGAACCTCTACGCCCAGGAAATGTAAGTGCTGGTTTTCCCTGACTCTACTTTTAGTTTCTATGGTATGGTTATTCCAGAATGAGTGGAAGGTTCTCATTATAGAAGAGGAAGCCGGGGCAGTATCTATAACTTGTCCAAGGTAAGAACGATGTCAAGGAAAGCTGAGATTAGAACTCAGGAACTCTGGCTCTGGAGTCTGTAGGACATACCAACAGGAGGAACTAGCAGCATGTTCCCTTAGGACATCACATGAAGCCACAAGATGCAGCAGCCTGACCAGAGCAGAAGTGCAGCCAGGTGCTGGGACCTACTTAGTATCTGTCCTTGGAGAGCGTGGCTGTGCCTTTCTGGACTTCTTTTTTTTTTCTTCATCTGTATGAGGATGAAGTGATCTACTTCCCATGTGTGCTGAGAGCATGGACAGGGTGAGCACACAGGGCAGACCTCCTCAGCGTGAGCTCCCGCTCCTGTCCACCCTCTCCACTCCCGCTTCCCCGGGGAGGAAAACTGAAAGCCTCGCATGACACACAGGAGCCCAGGCAGCCTGTAAGCTGCTCTCCTGTAAGCCAGTGTGCTGGGAATCGAGGAGTGAGGAAGAGGAGGAAAAGGAGGAGACGGCACTGTGGGAAGAATTGGTGGGGAAGGGAGCAAACCCCCTGGAACATCACACGGAGCCTTGACGTGTCAAGGATTGGCAAGAAAATTGCAAGTGAAGCCTGGTGGGCCCCTAGCAATGCTGATGGCGTGAAGGACCAACCCTCTGCAGGCAGGCGGTGCCCACCTCTCCGCAGTCTGTGTCTCACGGGGCAGGGCATAGGCAGGAGGCTGAGTGGAAGACACATGACCACGGTGCCGACCTAGGATCTTCCTACTTAGGAAGTAAACTACCCGGACGAGCACTCAGCTGTGTCTCTCCACACCCTCCACAAGAAAACAAAAAGCATGGGGACTGACTGTGACTGAGACGTTTGGCCATCCAGCGCATGAGGTAAACTTCCACACTGTAAATCTGAGGAGTTTAGATCCAGTGCTAGAAGACAACTGCAGAAGGCTGTTCCAGAGATCCGAAGATGGTTTGTCCTTCTGAGACTGAGGGCGGCGTTCAGCCCCCACTGAAGTATTTGGAAGGTGAAAACTTACTCGAGCTATGATGTGAGGCCCTTGGGTAGTGACTAGAAGTATGTTATTAGTGGGGAGGGTCCGCAGCTGAATCCAGGAGGATTTATCAGAAGAGGGAAGGACCAGAGCACACACACAAATGCTTCCTGCTGCACTGGATGATGTCGTGTGTCACCATGAGACTCTGTCTATAAGAAGTCCACCACCAAAGGCAGTCCCTTGACCGCCGACCTCAAGAGCCAAACTAAGCCTCTTTTTCAAAACCTAAGTCTGGGCAGTGGTGGCACACGCCTTTAATCCCAGCACCTGGGAGGCAGAGGCAGGTGGATTTCTGAGTTCAAGGCCAGCCTGGTCTACAGAGTGAGTTCCAGGACAGCCAGAGCTACACAGAGAAACCCCGTCTTGAAAAACAAAACAAAACAAAAAAAGCACAGAGCTTCAAAACCTAAGTCTCCAATACAGTGTTGATTTTGTTCTGCTGTCATGGCCTTGTTTTCACCACGCTGAGGGGAGGAACTGAAAGCCTCAGTAATGCCAGGCAACTGCTCTGCCACTGAGCCACATCCCCAGCCGATACTGTGCTATTAATAAGTCAACTTAGTGACACACTATGTGCACCTCCTGTATGATTCACACCCTTGGACACTGTGGAACAGACTGCACAGTGGCGACACCAAAAAGAGGAGTAGTTGCCAGGACTTGAGGGAGGGACGGATGACAGAGAGGGACAGCACAGTGTCACCCTATAATGGTGGCCATGGGTCACTGCCATTATACATCGCCCAAGAGTGTGCCTGGATATACAGACTGGTGTGATTTCCAGGTGGTGGTTAGGTGTGGATGGCGGCTCGGCAAGTGTAACAGGTATAGCATGCTGGTGGGGGACATTGCTATGAGAAGGCTACAGGAGGATGGGCAGGGGCATAAAATAAATCCCCTCAGTTTCACTGTGGGCCCTAAACTGCTATAAGGAAGAAAACAAATTCATTTCTTTTCAAAACAGAGTGTGATGGAGTCCAGCATGATAGCACCTGTCAGTAACCCCATTGTTTAGGAAGTAGGGGTTACAGGAGCAGGAGCTCAGGGTCATCTTCAGCTATACAGTGAGTTTGAGCCAGCCTGGGCTACATGAAAGCCTGTCGATAGATAGATAGATAGATAGATAGATAGATAGATAGATAGATAATGTATAAGGTAGGTAGATAGATAGATAGATAGATAGATAGATAGATAGATTAGATAGATAATGTATAAGGTAGATAGATAGATAGATAGATAGATAGATAGATAGATAGATAGATAGATAGACAGATAATGTATAAGATAGATAGATACATAGACACATAGATGGACAGATAGATATAGATAGGTAGATAGATAGATAGATAGATAGATAGATAGATAGATAGATACGTAGATACATAGACAGACAGATAGAGATAGGCAGGCAGACAGATGGATGTATAGATAGAAAAGATGGGATGAAAGCCGAGCGTGGTGGCGCACGCCTGTAATCCCAGCACTTGGGAGGCAGAGGCAGGCGGATTTCTGAGTTCGAGGCCAGCCTGGTCTACAGAGTGAGTTCCAGGACAGCCAGGACTACACGGAGAAACCCTGTCTCGGAAAACAAAAACAAAAACAAAAACAAAAACAAAAACAAAAACAAAAAAAAGAAGAAAGAAAAGATGGGATGAAAGAAGAGAAGAGAAAAGAGAAGAGAAGAGAAGAGAAGAGAAGAGAAGAGAAGAGAAGAGAAGAGAAGAGAAGAGAAGAGAAGAGAAGAGAAGAGAAGAGAAGAGACAGAAGCTGGGCCTGAGGTGCTCTGAGCTCTGCTGGTAGTTGGAGGGTGAGGAGGGGGACCACTGTTATACTGTGTAAACTGCTTCTCTCCTTTGCAAGGAGCAGGTTAAAGGTGAGTTGCAACTACTTCTGGGGGAACAAGGAGGTCAAGGGGCAGCTTTCAAGCTAGGACACTTAAAACAATTAGGAAGTTCCTTAAGAAAAATATGCCCACAGGGAACAGGCCCACTGGACACTGATTAGTGAAACATCAGGGCAGTCACGTCAAGAGAGAAGGACACCGCCCCAAAGGAACATAGTTACAGAACAGCAAATTCAGAGGACCGCTCCGCAGGGGACAGGGGAGGGGGGACGGGAAGACAAAGAGAACAGCTGAGCCAGCAGAGAAAGGGAGACCAAGAACCAGCCTTGGCCTTGAGTGACAAATGACCTGTCATCTGCATGGGACTACCTGTGCAGAAGAGCAGATGGAGCCCCAGGTCCTAGCTGTTCCTCAAAATAAAATAGATTCACATTTGCATGAAATTAATGTTTAGACCCACTGAAGAATTGCATCCTTTACTGTCTGCTACTTCTGCAAGCAAGCAAGCAAGCAAGCAAGCAAGATGCCTTTCTCTTTTTCGGTTCATTTTATGGTACATCCTTTCCAAGAGGCTTTGGCAAGTCAAAATCCAAAAGTGGGCTTGGAGAGTGACCAAACTGAGCAGCTGAGCTTAGAAAGATGTGGTTACAGAGTTAAGAGACTTTGCCACACTAAAAAGAACCTGGCTTTGGTGTCATGTGTGTAGTTCAGCACGGAATCTGAAACTGGCAGAGGAATGAATATGGAAGGTTAATACCCAAAGCCTGCAGGTGGGAGACACTCTCCGCGGAGTCCCCCTGAACCGGAAGGCCTGGGTGTCTTTCATTTTTGTATTCTACACATCTCGGGTCAGTTCCCCCAGGGAGCCATGAAGTCAGCCATGTCCCACCCCTGGGCAGGAAGACTCTACCAGCTACTTGCTACCTAGTTGTATGTCAACTTGACACAAGCAAAAGTCATCTGAGAGGAGGGAACCTCAAGTGAGAAAAAAGACCACCTCATTGTGGGCCCACCCCTGGGCTGGTGGTCCTGGGTCCTGTATGAAAGCAGGCTGAGCAAGTCATAAGGAGTAAGCCGGCGGGCAGCATCCCTCCATCTCTGCATCAGCTCCCACCTCCAGATTCTGGCTCAGTTTGAGTTCTTGTCTTGGCTTCTCCCAATGGGCTGTGACTCAGGATAGGAAGGCAAGTAAACCCTTTCCCTCCCTAGTCACTCTGACCACGGTGTTCATCGTAGCAACAGGAACCATAACTAAGAGCTATTAGCCAGAGTGACTGGAATGGTACCAGTGAGCCAGAGCCGGGCAGCTCTGACGGTCCCCTTTAGCTCTAACAGAACGAGCTCCGTTGTCCCCTCCTGCTGGGACTGAGTAGGTTCTCTGCTCACGATTCTGCCCTTCTGGGTGTCATTTCCTGGCCATTTTAAACAGGAGAAAGGTAAGACAACAATGCCAAATTAACCAACTGGGTCTCTCTGAAAGACTTAGCCCTGTCTTTTACTAGTTCTAGTCCCAAACTTAGGTTCTTCTTGATCTAACCTCCAGAGTGCTGGGATTACAAGCATGTACCACCGTCCCTGGCCAAGAATACTGACTTTTAAGTCAGGTGTGGTGTGCAGGCTTTCATTCCCAGCTCTGGATCCTTAGTTCCAGGACAGCTTAGGCTACACAATGAGACCCTGTCGCCAAATAAAGGCAGTATTCCCCAGATAACTCAAGTACTGGGTTAATGCCCTCTCTGTGGGGCCTGGTTGCAAAAGGGCGATTTACATAAGTGCTATCTCTAAGCACGGGTACTACACAGTCTGACTGTCATGGGCAGTGCCTGTTCTCTGTGGCTCCTTCTGTGATAACCTCTGCTAGAAAAGCTTCAGGACATCCGCAGAATCCACAGTCACTAGGGAAGGAACGGTGTCCAGAGCAAGGGTCTGCACCCTCTGTAAAGAGGGTTGAGCTTCATTCCTTATTAACAATGAAGATGAAAGGGGCTGGAGAGTTGGCTCGGGGGTTAGGAGCACTTGTTGTGGAAAAGGAGCCAGATTCAATTCCTAGCACCCAACTGGAGGTTCACCACCTCCTCCAACACCAGCACAAGTGTGGTTCACAGACACACATGAAGGCAAAACAGTCACATAAAATAATAAATCTAAATTTAAAGAAATGAAGAGGAGTGACTTTGTAAAGAGCTCTCATATATATGTGTGCATGGATATATGTATGCATGTATGTTTGTATCTATGTATGTATATTGACCTAGAAGTTGGGCTCTATTGTTAGTGGTTCTCAAGTTGTGGGACGACACACCCCCCCATTGCATATCAGATGTCCTGCATATCAGATGTCCTGCATATCAGATATTACATTGTGATTCATAACAGTATCAAAATTACAGTTATGAAGCAGCAATAAAAATAACTTTATGGTTGGGGATGACCACCACATGAGGAACTATAGTAAAGGGTCGCAGCAGCAGGAAGGCTGAGGAACGCTGATGTACGTGAATCAATAGTAGAGGCACGTTAACTGTTCCCGAGGTCAAAGCTCTAGGGAGGAGGACTGGAACCCATTCTTTCTAAGTCCGCATTTAGCCTGTACACTAGCATGCCATTTAAGAACTTGCAGAAGCATAAATAAGTAAGCATTAAAAGCACAGCGGATAGTTCACAAAATGGAAAGACGGACTCCAGAGAGCTCTTCTCTTCTTCCAGGCTCTGGGCAACCTCATCTGGGCTATTCCAGACTAGGCCATGTGTTCCAAAAGAGAATGCTCACCCGTGCAGCTCCTACCCTATAGAGAACAGCCTTTCCCTCCCCACTGTGGGGAGATCAGTTTCCTAAACTAGGACAGTGCTGTCATCAGTCACTCCAGAAGGGGCTGTGATTCACATCTGAGCTTCAAAAAACAGTGTTCGTCTCATCTAAAGGGGAGACAAAACGAGGCAAGTGCTTGGTGCTGACAGATTTCTCCAGATCTTAATTTGCATTCGTTTTGCTTCCCAAGCATTTGATTTGTTTTTATTTCCAAACTGTGTTGTACCACATGCTAGGAAGATGGAGTCACTTAATCTGGATCCTGTGATTTCATTGTTTATCGATGTCAATACCAAGAAGACAGGAATGTTACGGAGGCATCAAACGGCTTTCCATCTTCCCTCTGGGAAGCAAACAGGAGAGACTAAGCCAACAGCCATCATGGCCAACAGCCACGCCAAATGTCTGCTCTCAAGATCTTCCCATGCAGCCAGGCTGACCTTGGCAGGAATGCTGCCGAGAGACCTCAGTCCCTTCCCTAAAAATAGGATGAGTGTTGATGTTCCCAGCGCGTCTAAACTTGCCCCGTGTTTAGCTTGAGGGCTGACCCATAAACATTTCAGAGGAGGGAAGAATTCCGGCCTGGCTTTCATGGAGGCAGAGAACCCGGAACTGCGGGACTGGGCCGCAGCAGTCTTTGTTCTGTTTCTAATCACGGTGAGCAAATCCCTGAACTTTAAGGGATGAAGGAGTCTGGGCTCAGGGTTTGAGGACAGACAGTCCACCGTGCTGAGGAAGCCTTAGAGGCAGCGGCATAAGGGGCTGGTTAGGTTCCTCTACAGGGAGCTGAAGTTCATTCCAGGCTCCCTCCCCTCTCCTCCCCTCCCCTTCCCTCCTTCTCCCCTCCCCTTCCTCTCCTCCCTCCCCTCCCATTCTCTTCTCATCCCTTCATTCAATCTAGGCTCCCAACCCTTGAACTAACTGGTGCTGTCTACATCAGAGTGGGTCTTCTCTCCTTAGCTAAACCTCTTAGGAAACACCCTCACTGACAGGCCCAGAGGTGAGTCTCCAAGGTGATTGTAATTTTAAGTTGGCAACAGAGAATAACCACTATGGAGGCTATTTGGAATGATCTGCTTAAGCCTCTTGCCTCATGTGCCTGCACCGACTGAACCTGACTTCTCTGCTCTTCACAAAGCTTCACCATAATACAGTTATACAACCCCCTTACTCAAAAATGCTCACCACTGGCTACCGAAGTAAGATACAACGGCCTGTGTGGAAGACCTTCGTTTATCTATCCAGGCATCGGAGTCTGGCTGCTCTGTGCTGTCTCATTTAGTTCTGACCACTCTCCCCTTCCCCCTCCCCTCCCCCTCTCCCCAGCAGTGCTGCCCACATATCCCCTGTCCCTGAGACTTCACTAATTTCCATGTCTTCATTTATTTTTGAAACAGCTTTTTATTGTGCAGCCCTGGCTGGCCTGGAACTATCTATGTAGCCGACAGTGGCCTTGAACTCACAGAGATCCACCTGTCCCTGTCTTTTGGGTGCTGGGCCTAAAGCTGAATGTCTTTGCCCTAGCTGTCCCCCGTGGCCATTTCTCTTTCTCCATATCTCTATATTAGAGTTCTGCTCAGTCACAGACATAATTCAACCACTTCTTCTTCTTCTTCTTCTTCTTCTTCTTCTTCTTCTTCTTCTTCTTCTTCTTCTTCTTCCTCCTCCTCCTCCTCCTCCTCCTCCTCTTCCTCTTCCTCTTCTTCTTCTTCCTCTTGTTCTTCTTCTTGTTCTTGTTCTTCTTCTTGTTCTTGTTCTTCTTGTTCTTCTTCTTCTTCTTCTTCTTCTTCTTCTTTTTTTTTTTTTTTTTTTTTTTTTTTTTTTGGTTTTTCGAGACAGGGTTTCTCTGTGTAGCCCTGTCTGTCCTGGAACTCTCTCTGTAGACCAGGCTGGCCTCGAACTCAGAAATCTGCCTGCCTCTGCCTCCCAAGTCAACCACTTCTTTCACTATAAAACATTCTCACCAGGCGGTTGTGGCACACGCCTATAATCCCAGCACTCTGGGAGGCAGAGGCAGGCAGATTTCTGAGTTCGAGGCCAGCCTGGTCTACAGAGTGAGTTCCAGGACAGCCAGGGTTACACAGAGAAACCCTGTCTCGAAAAAACCAAATCCAAAAAACCAAAACCAAAACCAAAAAAAGTTCTCATGTTTCTTCAGGTCTGTGTTAATCATTTCTTTGCTCGTCTGCCACTGCCCTGCACTCTGGAAGACGCTCTTCCCGCCTTTGAACCTCCTGACACTGTCCCGAAAGCCTCTGTTTCTTCCTACGCTTCAGTAGTATCATTTGGTTACTCACAGTCCATCTTCTCCTCTCTCTACTTAAGCACAGAAAACAGCAGCCACTCACATTTATGAGAAAACAGGCATAGGAAACCTCTCTCTTCTGTTCTCCTAATCTTCTGTGCTGTGTTCATTGATGTTATATATAAACTACTCAGAACAAAACATCTTGTCTTTATATTTGTCTTATGAATCTTTAAAAAAAAAATTCAATAGTATCCAACATGGGCACACACTCAATACTGTTACGATCAGAGATAATAAAACTACATTTTTTTTTTTTAAGGTAAACCCTGGGAAAGACTCAGTGGAGCGCTGGACATGGGGTCATGCCGTCCGTGCCTATTTAATCTGGATAACATTAGTAGGGAAATTTATTACTAAGTTAGTTAAACCTAGTAAAAGTAATGCTAATAACAAACTGAAGATTGATGTATTATTTGCTGAGTGTCCACTAACGGCACACATTTGAGAGATAAGCTAAAGACGACAAGGTAAATGCAGCCTGATCTGGATTTCCATAAGGTCGCTGCAGGACTCCAGAAGACAGACTCACTTGAAAAGCCGCTCATGAGGATGGGCATGAGCCCTATCTGTGAGCCTGGCACTTGTGGGGCTGTGACAGGGCTGCCCTTCATGCCAGCCTGGGCTACATAGTGATTCCAGGGTGTCTGGGGCTATATATGTCAAGATCCTATCTTTAAAAAAAAAAAGAAAAGAAAAGTAACTGTGTCTACTATAGAGGCAGTTCAAGACTTGACGTAATCCAGATCTATGATGAGAGGAAACGGTAAATTAAGTTTACTTAAAAATTAAATATGCTAAATTTTCCCATAGCTAGATTTATGCCACATAAAGGACTGTTGACTATTCTAGCAGTGTGTCCTGTCCCAGGGTGGCTGTGGGTGGCGGTGTGGGTGAGCACATTCAATGTCCCTTTATATGGGAACAGTGTGAGAGCAGGTGGGCAGTGCAGTTTTAGCCTGATAATAAAAGCTTGAGAAAGTAATGTAGATCCTCTCAGTTCAAAAGACGTTGGTTGTTGGTTTTTCTCGTTTTGAGACAGGCTCATGTAACCACACATGTCTCAGACTTGCTGTGACCCGAAGCTGGCCTTTCTGCTCCATTTCCCAATGCCGGGCTTGCTGGCACACACTGTGTGCCCAGCTCCCAATTAACTTTTATGGCTATTACTTTCCCCAACCCCCGGACCTGGAGTCCACTATTCCTCTGTGTACAACTTTCACTTGAATGTGAGGATGTACTTCTTTGTGTGGTAGAGAGAGTGAAAACAGTTGCCAAGAAATACAATCTACGGGAGCTATTGCAGCATCCCCAGCCCACCCCCAACACACACACACACACACACACACACAGACACACAGAGACACAGACACACACACACATAGACACACACACACACACACACACACACACACACACACACACTCCAGAAACAGAGTGTCAGTCTCTCCAGGCCTGAGAACTGTTGAGGAGCCTCAGCTTTGATGAGAGGAGCCAATCCCACCCAGGGAGCTGTCAGCACCCCATACTGAGGCCACCTTTTGATGGCTTTTCCTTTAGGTGTGACATTAGTGGCTTCTAGGGGAGAAGATTCATGTAACTCAGGCTGGAATAACTCCTGGTAGAAATCTGCCTGTCTTCTCTAAGGATGGAACCAGTCCTCAAGATGGGCAACACAGCTACATAGGAACAGTGATAAGCATTCCCACAGGCCAGCTGCCAGTAAGCAAGACAACGACGGGACGCTTCCTGGGATGTGCTCTGCTTTGGACTCCTTTTGGCTCTGGCATCCTGGGGAGTGAACTCAGGACTCTGGTGACACAATCTTCCTGTGTTACCCAGGTTGTTGGTATACTTCCGTGCTAGAGAGATTCTCTTCATTAGGCCTCCCAAGTAGCTAGGGCTGCAAGAATGTACCACTGTGCTCAGGCTTAGAGTGCTGTTCTTAAAGGGAAGAAGAGGAAGAAGAAAAGGAGAAAAATAAGGAAGGAAAGAAAGAAGGAAAGGAGGGAGGGAGGGAGGGAGGGAGGGAGGGAGGGAGGGAGGAAGGAAGGAAGGAAGGAAGGAAGGAAGGAAGGAAGGAAGGAAGGGAGGGGAAGGTATGAATGGATGGAGAAAAGGAGAAGGGGGAAGGAATGGAGGGGAGAAGGGAGGAAGGAAATATTGCTTAATTCAGAGTTTTAAATCCAGAAGCCGTAGCTATCAAAGTGAGGGAGAAATAGACTTCCTCTGACAAACAAAACGAGGTTACTCGCTGTGGTGTTTGAATGAGCAAGGCCCCCACAGGCTCATAGATTTGAATGCGTGGTCACTAGGGAGTGGCACTATTTGAGAAAGATTAGGAGATATGGCCTTGTTTGGAGGAAATGTGTCACTGGGGATAGACTTTGAGGATTCAAAATTCCAAGCCAGGCCCAGAGACGTCTCTGTTTTCCTGCTGCCTTCATATCTGTCTGAATGAAGAACACTTCACATCTGTCTGAATGAAGAACACTTCACATCTGTCTGAATGAAGAACACTTGGCTACTCTCCAGCAACATGTCTGCCTGCATCCTGCCATGAAGCTGATGGACCAAACCTCTGGAGCCATAAGCCAGCCCAGTGAAGTGCTTCCTTTTATAAGAGTGGCCGCGGTCACAGTCTATTCAGAGCAATAGAACAGTGACTCAGACACATTGTCAACAGATCTACGCCATAGGACATACTAAAGGAAGGTCTTCAAGGAGAAGAAATTAACACACCAATGTGAACAGAGAAAGGAATAAGGAAAAATAAAGGTTTTTTTTTCTTAGTTTTAATTATTCTAAAACACGGCTGTTTAAAGCAAAGAGGATAACAATATATTTTATGTTCATAGCATATGTAAAAGTGAACTATATCATAATAATCCCAAAGGAGGTGAGAAAGATGGATGAGAATACGCAATCATAAAGTTCTTATGTTCCATTCCAAGGGATATTGTATGAAGAAAACTCAAATTACTTAAAATAAGTATTATAGGCCCTAGAATCATTCAATGAAGAAGATAAAGATAAAACCATAAAAATTTCTCAAGCTGGCCATGGTGGTGGGTGTCTCTAACCCCAACACTCAGGAGGTGGTAGCAGAAAGATAGGGAATTCAAGGTCAGGCTCAACTACACAAAGAATTTGAAATGAACATGTACTACATGAGATATCTTGTCCCCGTCCCCAACACACACACACTTACACACACACCCTACACACGTGCATATACACATACATATCTGCACACCATAGACACATACAAAGATGCACACACACAAACACACAAACATATGTACACATATAGAAACACATATACACTAACACAGACATAGATTAGATGTGTGAGAGCACACACACTAAAATCAGTATTGTCAGGTTAGATTTTTAAAAGGATCCAATTTTATGCAATCTTCAAGAACCTCTTTTATTTATAATTTTTTTAGTGTCGTCCTCACTGAGTGTGCAGGTGTGTACATGCCACTGTGCACGTGTGGGGGAGGTCAGGAGAGCACCTTTGGAGTCGGTCCTCTCCTTCCACGTTGGGACTTAACTCAGGTTGTCAGATTTTCCTTGAGCCATCTCACCAGCCCCAAACCCCTGCTCTGAACGGAAGACATAGCTAGGTTAACAGTGAACGGATGGCAAAGGATTAAGCAGGGGAACACTGACTAAAAGGAAGCTGAAGTAGCTATGCTGATTTTAGACAAAGTGGCTTCAATCCAAGGCATGTAACAGGAATAAGGAGAGACACCTATGTCATGGTCAAGGAGTCAACTAGAAAACTCAACGGTCTCAAACATGTAGGCACCTAACAATGGAGCTTCAGAACCAAATGTCTGTGCTTGACTTGGAATGGCAGTGCTTACACTAGAAGGCTGGCCCACAGACTTAAGTTTTCTCAAATAGTCGCACCAACTGTATTTCCACAGTCAGTGATTCGAAGGATTACTTGGAAGACAAACTGTCTACTGGTTTTAAATTGCATTTCCTAATCTAGTCAGGCTGTTAGAAAACCGTCCGTGTGAACTGTACTATTTCAGAACGTCACAGGACTGTTTTCTTGATTGCACTTTGATGTCATGCCAATGACTAGAGCAGAGAGATGCTGTAAGAAGAGCCCATATGACTCTTTATTGGTTTAACACAGGCTTATTGTCGGGAAAGCCAGTAGATTACATGATGTTCTCTTGCTAAGAACCTTATGAGAGATATTTTGCTCAGGTTTCAAAACCTTGGGACGTCTCATTTCCTCTGGTCATAATTCTCCATTTCCTTTGGCGGATGGGGAAATCGGAGGGAAGCGTTTAGTCCATTGAAATTGCGTGACGCATTTTCTAATCCTAACCCTGACTTCCTTTTTTTTTTTTTTTTTTTTTTTTTTTTTTTTAATTTTTATTTTCTATGTTCTATGTTTACATTCAAAAGGCTTTCCCCTTTCCCAGTTCCCACCCACCATAGTTCCCATAGTTCCTCTCCCCCCCAACTGTTCCCCAATCATTCCCCCTCCCCCCTCGGTTTCTTTACTAAACTGGATGCAATCTTTACAGGCCCAGGGTCCTCTCCTTTCTTCTTCTTGGGAATCATTTGACTTGCTATTTGTGTCTTGAGTATTTAGACCCTGACTTCCTTTTACTGTCCCATCTTTTTCTCTTTCCATCCTAATTTCCTGTTTATTTTCATCCTGTTGATCTTCTGCCGTGTCTTTTTGTTCTGAACGCAATTTCAAGATGGTATAATTTGCATGAAATAAATGAACCCATCTTCCACGTATAGCATAATGTGTTTTGGCAAATATTACCACATCAAACTTGTTAAACATCTGAAAAGCAGTTGGCAAGATATAAGAGTAAATATAAATGTCATAAGGCAGTCGGAACTAAGCGCTATCAGAGAGAAACAGATCCCCATGGGAGTTATAAAAGGACAGAAAATCCTGACTAGAAAGGTAGTTGGCTCAGAAAAAAAACACTGAAGCAGAAGCTTCCTATTAAAAAGTAGTATCTTGGGGCTGGAGAGATGCCTCAGTGGCCGAGAGCACGTGTTGCTCTTTCAGAGGACCCACGTTTGGGTCACAACCAACTGTCACTCCAGCCCCGGAGTAGTCAATGCTCACTTCTGGCCTCCAAGGTCCCCATACAAACATGCCATACACAGACACATAAATACATGCAGGAGTCAGGAGGACTTCACGGCCAGCCTGGTTTACATAGCAAACTCTGGGCCAGCCAGAGCAACATAGTGAGATCCTGTCTTAAGCACAACTAAAATAGGAATAAATAAATCTTTAAAATATAGTATCGGCCAGGTGTGGTGGCACATGCCTTTTAACCCCAGCACTCAGGAGGCAGAGGCAGGTGATCTCTATGAGTTCAAGGCCAGCCTGGCCACAGAGTGAGACCCTGTCTCAAAAAACTAAGCAACAGAAGAAACAACCAAACAAATCTCAGCTAGACATGACGCATGTCTCTATAATCAAACAAACAAACAAACAAACAAACAAAACCACAAAAAAAAACCCTGAATACTAATAAAGATGGTGATGGTTGGTCTTTAAAACTTAAAGACAGAAATTCTTCTTATTAAAGCATCTGGAAAGGGTAGTTTGGAAAAAGAAAGGCAGCACGCTAGACTGTGGAGAAATGCAGTCTTGTCGGAGAGTAGGAGGTTCTCAAAGCCAAAAAAGGTTCACTTCTGTTACTGTGCAGGCAATAGGAAGGGGTGCTAACCTTCAACAGAAAAGAACGGGATGGGAATGGCTTAGGGAGATTGCTTTGGGGTCAGTGTGAGAGCTGGAGGGATGTCGGAGGGGCTTAGGGAGGCGTAGAGGAGACTCAGGGAGTCGTCAGTGGTTCAACAGTAACAGAACAACCGGATCCAGCCAACTACTGTGAGAGTCAGAGAGAAATGAGAGGATGCGCTGTGGCTGGAGGCCTCTAGAAAGGATCAGACAACAACCGTGAAGACCAGAGCTGCTGATCTTCCTAGGTGGGAAGGTGAACATCACCGTAACAGCCTGTCCTGCATGGACGATGGACCAGAGCTGGGTCTTCCTTCTCTCAACATTCCACAAGCAAAGAAAGCTCACGTTTCCAAGCCAGGGAGGGAATAGTTCGGGGTAGGAGAGTATATATAATGTGACTGCATCTTCAGTCGATTGGTTAGCTTAGAAATGCCAACTGGCGGGGCTGGAGAGATGGCTCAGCGGTAAAGAGTACTCGCTACTCTTTCAGAGGACCCAGGTTTGGCTCTTAGCACCCACATGGCTGCTCACAACCCTCAGTAACTCCAGTTCTGGGGGAATCTGACACCTCCTCCATGGGAACAAAGCACGGATATGATATACATACACATGCACGTAGACAAAACACTTTAAAAAAAAAAGATTTATTTATTTATTATTATATGTAAGTACGTTGTCGCTGTCTTCAGACACACTAGAAGAGGGCGTCAGATCCCATTACAGATGGTTGTGAGCCACCATGTGGGTGCTGGGATTTGAATTCGGGACCTTCAGAAGAGCAGTCAGTGCTCTTACCCGCTGAGCCATCTCTCCAGACCCCAACAAAACACTTATATGTATAAAATAAAGAAAAGTAAATCTTCGAAGAGATAAATAGCACCACTATGAATACTCAGCTCCAGTGAGCTGGGAGCATTGATATGCCCAGTCAACGTGACGAACCGGGACACAGACAGAAAGGGCGTGTTGCTCTAGATCATACGGATGGACGCTAGAGAGCAGAAATGAGGTCTGAAGCAAGCATCGGCTCCAGAATCATGCTCCCCTGCTGTCGGCTCTAATGCTTAGAAACCTGGGCCTGCTAATCACTTCTCAACTCGGTCTCTGATCGAACACAGATCAGAGAGAAGTCACTGAAGATGACTACCTATGGTATTATTTATCTTGTTCCCTGGTGGTCACTAAGCAGAGTCCCAGGCCAGATGTATATTCACAGTGATCCAGGTCATCATTGCAGAATACAGACTAGCTGCTACAGAACACTGCGGGGGAGTCAAGGGTGGGGGTGGGGGGCCGCTCAAGGCTCACATATGTGCTTGGAAAATGTCGATGGTTGTCAACAGCTAAGCGAGGATGGAAGAAACGTGGCCTAAAATCCACAGTTGCCAGAAATTCCTGGAAAAAAAGAAAGCACCAGCTATCTAACAATCCAAAAATACATCTGGAGAGACAGGAAGAAGAAGGCAGTCTTGGACCCGGTGAAGACAAAAGAAAACGCAAGCAGGTTTCCGTCTCCAACTTGCGCTTCTTCCGTGAAGACGTGAGGCCTGGCACTCTCACAAAACCAAAGCCTTGCATGGAAACAATCAGACAGAGCCTGGAGCCTTTTCAGAAACACCCCGACAGCCATGCAGCAGGCCCCAGAGTGAGGCCCGGCAGCCCATACGTTTAGGTAGCAGATGGCGACTGTCGGAGTGTGTATGGAGTGGAATCAACAAATGTTGGAAGTCTGCGGCTTCCATTTGAAATCTGTACCAACTCTCTAAGATACTGGAACGATTCCTTATCACGTGATGGGGTGTGGCTTATCCTTTACATTCCTGACTCCGGATTCATGCCAGGGTCTGAGGTAAAATCGAGACACCGTGTCTGCCCTTGGGACACCTCTAACGTACTCCAGTCATTCAGACCCTTCCTAATGCCACAGTTCCTCATGTGGTGGTGACCCCAAATCATAATTTTTTTTTTTTTTTTTGGATTTGGTTTTTTCGAGACAGGGTTTCTCTGTATAGCCCTGGCTGTCCTGGAACTCACTCTGTAGACTAGGCTGGCCTCGAACTCAGAAATCCACCTTCCTCTGCCTCCCAAGTGCTGGGATTAAAGGCATGTGCCACCGTTGCCCGGCTTTTTTGTTGTTGTTGTTTTGGGTTTTTTTTGGGGGGGGTGTTATTTTTATTACATCTTCATAACTGTGATTTTCTACTGCTATGAATTGTAATATAAATATGTGATATACAGGATATATGACATGTGACCCCCGCGGAAAGATTACTCAACCCCCAGCTGAGTTGTGACCCGCAGGCTGAGAACAACTGCTCTAGTCAGAGATATGCCTAAATTGCTAACCCTTGCCTGAATTGGGGCGTTGCAAGTTCAGCGGCAAAGAGGCCCCAGGGGACAGGTGCTAGGCACGGAGAGTACAGGACAGCACCCAGCTACATGTCAGGAAAAATGGAGAAGAGACCTTAAAGATGGAGATCTGACGTCCGAGTTTTGTGTGCTCATTTTTGCTCGCTTTTTAAATTCTAACCTTTTGTTGCCTGAAGAGCAACCTTTGGAGCGAAATTATCCCCACTTAGGTCTGGGAGTGCATTCCAGGGACAGAGCACTTGCCTCGGGTAAGCAAAACCTTGTGTTTAATTCCAGCAGGTCACCCACAGCCACGCACTCACCCACACCCACACCCACACCCACACCCTTTGAAGTACACACACATTAAACCCACTTTGAGATGATCGAGGCCGTATGTATGTATAGAAAATGTAAAGTATTCATTGTCTATAAGAGAAAGGAGACCATATATGTCCATACACAATTTGAGGCTTCCTAAAATATTAGTCAGGAAGAGTTTTGTCTCATATAAAAATCTTTATATAACGGGGGCAGGTAAAATGGCCCAGTGGGTAAAGGCGCTTGCCACCAAGCAGGAGGACCCGCCCTCCATCTCCACTGGTGGCCCCCCACAAATGCCCTTTGACCTCGACTGGCACATACGTGCGCTTGGGCTCACACTGTAAATATATAGTTAAAAAAATTTAAATCCTTATAAAATCTATATTTCAAAGTGTTCTTCAGTTACAGCCACATACCAATGGCAGACCTAGTTTTGACTTCAGACACCTCTCTGTCCATTTAGGCATCTAAGAAAAGTTTTATGATCTTAATAAAAGAAAATCAAGCTGGGCGTGGTGGCGCATGCCTTTAATCCCAGCACTTGGGAGGTGGAGGCAGGAGGATTTCTGAGTTTGAGGCCAGCCTGGTCTACAGAGTGAGTTCCAGGACAGCCAGGGCTATACAGAGAAACCCTGTCTCGGAAAAAAAAAAAAGTAATGTAGTATATAGTTATATGGTAAACATCAATTGTATAATAAAAAGTTTACCCTTAACTACAAATACTCATTTCTGTATAATTAATAAATAAAAATTGTGTATAACAAATAAAAAATTGTATTTTTATTTGTGCTATAGCTAACTTTTTCTTTTTTGAGACTATGTAGCCCAGATAGATCTCTAATTTATGATGACCCTTCTGGCTCATCTTCCCAAAGGCTGGCATTACAGGCATGCACCACCACACCCTGCAAAAAGCACCTTGAGTTAGACAACTTAAATATGAATGTAACTACATGTATAGACTTATGCTCTGAAGTACTATTCAAAAATCTTTTGATGATTCAAAAATCTACTTTGCAGATGACAAAGACGCTGATTTTGAGAATGTCTTTGATGAGTTGGAATAAAACTGTCTGATGAGACTTGGACGAGGAGCACTGGTTAAGGCCGGCTCTGCAGCTCGGTGTTACAGTGCTTCCAGAGTTTGTCTGAAGCCCTGGCTCATTCCCCAGCACTTCAAAGGGGAACAGGCAATATTTATAAATCAACACATTATTGCATAGAACATACAATTTCCTAAGTCCATGCAAGTATCTATACTCATAGAGTGGATTTATTTTAAATGTCATTTGTTCGCCCTGACAATTTATGTGGGTGATGAAAAAAAAAATCCTTATCTGTTTTCATATCTTTTCAAACAATACGGAGTTGCTTGATTTGGAATATATAGTTAATTCATTTAGTTTCTTGACCAATTCCTGAGGAAAATCTAATAGACAGATAAAACTAGCTAAATAACAAATTTGGAACGTTTTTCAAAATTATATGGCTTTGAGTCATTTAGCTTTGGGGTAATCAGCCCTCAGCCCTATACACCTACGTGATGACAGCGATCAAGTCAGCATCCTCTCCCCCAATCCACAGTAGTTCCTCGTCTGCCCATAAAGTCTAAGACAAGCATCCTAACGATCACTGGCTTCCACAGGGTGTGAATCAGCTTCCGGGGCTTAGCTTGTAGTCTTGACTTTGGGCAATGTTCCAATGCCACTCACCGGCAGGACTTCAGTTCTTCTGCTCTCCGTGTTTGTTTCCTCTCTTGTTAGAATGGCTTTTTCTGCCCCTCCCCCACAAGGGTCTGTCGGCATCTTCCCCCTCCCAAGGTCCACCTCAAATCCACTTCATCCAGATTCATTGCCTCAAAGAGAAGCACATCTCTGTCTCATAATCCTAACTAGCACTGATCCTCCTGAAAGAGGGAGAGAGATCCTCGTGAAGGGGAATCTTGGTGAGACAGGCTAACACCAGAACACAAACAGCTAACTCTAACTCTAACTAACACTGCCTGTGCCAGGTAATCTCCACTCACTTTAGGTATGTTAGTGAATTTGGTCTTCACAAGAACCTCATGAAGGTGCTGGAGAGATGGCTCAGTGGTTAAGAGCACCGACTGCTCTTCCAGAGGTCCTGAGTTCAATTCCCAGCAACCGCATGGTGGCTCACAACCTTCTGTAATGGGATCTGATGCACTCTTCTGGTGTGTGTCTGAAGACAGCTACAGTGTATTCATATAAATAAAATAAATAATCTTTAAAAAAAAAAAAAAGAAGAAGAGGGAGGCAGAGGCAGGTGGATTTCTGAGTTCGAGGCCAGCCTGGTCTACAGAGTGAGTTCCAGGACAGCCAGGGCTACACAGAAAAACCCTGTCTCAAAGAAAACCAAAAGAAGAAGAAGAAGAAGAAGAAGAAGAAGAAGAAGAAGAAGAAGAAGAAGAAGAAGAAGAAGAAGAAGAAGAAGAACCTTCTGAAGTTGGCTTAACTTTAGAGTCTACAGATAAAGAAGCTATATCAAGGGATGTAATGTACTAAAGGTGGCTCAGATATAAAGGCCTCAAGCTGAGAAACTGGACACAGCCGTTATGCTGACTTCCTACCTTGGTAAAGACTAACAGAAAATGGCCGCCTGCGAGCAGGGAGACAGATATGAAGGCACACATGTCTAGTTGGGGGTGGGAGTGATGGAGAAGCAGTAAGCAGGTAGAGACTGAACCAAGAGAGAACGCAGATTGGGGCGAAGGTGGGATCTGAAGACTCTTCTCTCCCTTGGGTCAATTTCAAGATTCTAAAGAAATGTACGTTGGCCAAATGCAATATAAAGTTTATTCACTATGGGTACTTAATCTCTTCTTAAATAATAATAGCAGCCCTGTCACATCTTCACTATTGACCAGGTACACTTTGAAGAATAGCCAATTCACTTACTGCACTGTCTGAACTGAACTTTGCACATGATCAATAAAGCTCTATTAAACAAATATCCACAAACCATTAGTCCTCTAATAAGTAGATAGTTGTCAAAAATATTTAGGAAGATATTTATCTAAGATTTAAAAATTAATTCTGGACGGGTAGAGGTGGCGCACACCTTTAATGTCAGCACTTGGGAGGCAGAGGCAGGCGGATTTCTGAGTTGAGCCCAGCCTGGTCTACAGAGTGAGTTTTAGGACAGCCAGGGCTACACAGAGAAACCATGTCTTTCAAAAAAACCAAAACCAAAATCAAAAAATAAAAACTAATTCTGCTCTATCATTTCTTTTTTTTTTTCTTTTTTTTTTTTTTTTTTTTTTGGTTTTTCGAGACAGGGTTTTTCTGTGTAGTCCTGGCTGTCCTGGAACTCACTCTGTAGACCAGGCTGGCCTTGAACTCAGAAATCTGCCTGCCTCTGCCTCCCAAGTGCTGGGATTACAGGCGTGCGCCACCACGCCCTGCCCCGTATCATTTCTTCTATAACACTTTGATGTATAGTTTGTTTTTAAGTTACCCATCTCCCTCAACGAAGAGATAAACAAATACTAAGGGAAGAGACTTTATTCTTGTTTTAATATAATATTTCTAGCAACTTAAACAACACCTAGCACATAGAGATAACCAAGTAAATATTCATGAAGTGAATATTTGAAAAATAATCTGCTTTGAGGTCGTTCGCCAGACCATTGTGGGTAGCCTTCCTTCTTGCCAGGGCCCCGTCCCGGTCAGCCAATGGACACGGTTTCATTTCCTTCCTTCATGGCTCAAAGCATTCATGTTTCGAGAACACAAAGAAAAGGAAGGGCTTTGCTGGACATCTTGGACGGCAGACGGATGATGGAGGAAGATTAATGAAAAAAGAAATAAGAGGAAGACATGACTGCTCCTGGGTCCAGTGCAGGAGAAGGTTTATGGAAGATCAAAGGCAGAGCATAGGCAGAGGCATCCAGGAGAGTCCAGAATGGACACGCCGGACTGCGCCAGGCCATGTGAGGAGAGACGGGAGTTAAAGCTGTAGAGGAGTTGCTGACCGAGGAGGGCAGCCTGGGCCAAGACACGGGCTGAGCCAAAATGACTGGGTTATATAGGGGTCAGAGAAACTGGGGGAAAGGAAAGTCAGGCCTAGTCCCAGAGGTGGAGAAATTGAGGATAGGAGTAGGGTGTGCCAGGCAGGACGACCCTGTAACAGGGAGATACAGAGAGAGGCTGGGAGAGCCTGGAGGCCA
>OZ030017.1:41850418-41915418 GCA_964023405.1 Apodemus agrarius
TGTAGGCACGCACCCGACTGGGGTAGGGCAAGGGTGGAGGGGTGGGCGGGTGGGGGGGTGGGGTCCTAGTTAAAGCGGCCGGCCGGGCTCTGATCTACCAGCCATCATTCCCTCCCCCTTCTGGCAGAGTTCAGATCCCAAAGGAAACCACAAAGGGCCAATCAGGAGGGGCAAACCTCAGGGCTCCGGAGCAGGTCTTTTCAATGAATATTCATAGTCATATGACCTACTGAGAAACTGGGGTAGGGAGCTCTGGAGAGTTCTTCATCCACTACATTTAAATGCAGATGTTAACAAAGATGACGACACACAGAAAAGTTGATTTAAAGCCGCAGGAAGGGAGGATTAAGGGACAGACAAAAGGATTTTATTTTAATTCCATGCAGAGTTTAAAGTCAAGTCAGACAAGCCAAGAATTCAAATGCTTCTACAGGACCAAATTTTGCCACCGAACAGGATTTGTTTAATTATTTTTCCCACTCTTGGGAGAAAATGGGGAGGAAAAAAAAACAAAAAACAAAAAACGATGCCTTTGTTTATCGAGGGCACCTATGGAGGGGCAGGGATATAACTCAGTCACTAAAGTGTTTGCCTAAGCTTCAAGAAGCCTTGAGTTGGATCTCCAGTGCCACCCACCCTGTGCGTGCTGTGATCCCAGCCCTCGGTTGTTAGAAGCAGGAGGGTCAGAAGTTTAAACTCATCCTCAGCTACACTAACAAGTTTAAAGCCAGACGGTGTTTCATGATAGCCCATCATTAAAACAAAGCAACAGAGCAAAATCAAACAAACAAACAAACAAACAGGGGGGTAGACTGAAGGTTAGTGGAATGGTCAATTCCTGGACCCGACCCTTATTCTGAATGTGTGAGAATGTACGGTTGTTTCAGCCCCCAAGCTGGAAATCACCGATGCGGGAAGGTCTCACTAGTGGTAACATAAAGGCAATGGGCAATGCTTTGTGTCAAGGAAGAATGGTCTCTTGTGCCTGGTGGGAGCTGCCCTGGAGGGATGCCTCAGAGATGGGCATGATGAAAGAAGGGAAGGGCCATAAATCCTGGGCTCCCGAGGCCAGGCCCAGGCTAGCATGTCACCCCTGCTAACAAGGGGAAGCATTATACTGTCAGTGCAGAGAGTGTCCCAGTACCAGTGCCCCCACTGCAACCCAAAGCATCTAGCAAGCAAATAAAACAGCAAGAGGGAAGACCTGGCTGGGAGAAAGGGGAAGACAGACAGAAGCAGTTCTGTTGCTGCTGAAAAGGTCTCCCCTTGACATAACTCAAGGCAAGACTGAGGATAGCAATAAATCAAGATAAGTGGCAAGTTGCTCATTACCAACGCGCGGCCAGGCAGATAGCTGCTCTACAGTTCCTAAGAGCGTCCTGCTCACTTTAGTATCTGTTTTGAAGTTTATAAATGGCAGGGGGTTTTATTTTGGACAGGGACTGAATTATGTACCGGGCCGGCTTTAAACTCATAAAGATCCACCTGCCTCTGCATCCCTAAAGCTGGCTTTATTATTTTATTTTATTATCTTTTATCTTTTTTTTTTTATTCTGTTTCTCTTTGTAAGAGCTCAACTTCCATACTTAAATGAAGCACAAGAATACATGCATTGGAAACAACCAGCCCTGGCAGAGAACAAAGGCATTTTTCCCCCATTGCCATTAAAGACTAGAGAGTTGGACAGTGTTCTGGGTGTGGCCAGGAGGGGTGTGGCCAGGTCAGTAAGGGTGTTTCAATGTGGACAAGAGTTAGTTGACTTGGAATCTCAGCAAAACACATTTAAAGATAACCACCTTTTTGGTGAAATACCAGGAACGTTGATCCTTCTAAGGCAGCCATCGATAGTGCGTGCCTGCAGTCTCAGCACTGAGGAGACTGAGGAGGGAGAATCAAGAATGCAAGATCAGGCTGGAGAGATGGCTCAGTGGTTAAGAGCACTGACTGCTCTTCCGAAGGTCCTGAGTTCAAATCCTAGCAACCACATGGTGGCTCACAACCATCTGTAATGAGATCTGACGCCCTCTTCTGGTGTGTCTGAAGACACCTACAGTCTACTCACATATAACAATAAAATCTTTAACAACAACAACAAAAAAGAATGCAAGATCATTTTCAGCTACATGTAGCCACCCTGACTACAAAAAAAAAAAAAGAAAGAAAGAAAAGAAAAAGAAAAAGAAAAAAAGAGAACAGAACAGAAAAGAAAATTGATAATTTTCAGAATTTAGAAAGCTCCACCCTTGACACTAGTAGACTTGGCTCAGAGTCAAAATAAAACCAAGGGACGGACCAACAAAATGGCTCAGCAACCTGCCACCAAACCTCATGACCTGATTTTGCTACCAAGGACCCACATGACAGGAGAGAAAGGGCTTCTGAAAGTTGTTTTCTGACCTTCAGAAGCACACGGTACTGACGGGAAGAGAAACCAGGCCTTTTTGTGGGGTTGCTATGTTGGGAAGAGTTTGGTTATTTCCCAACAGTCATGACTCTAGTTTTTATTTTAAAAAGATTGTTTTTTTTGTTTTTTGTTTTTTTTGTTTTTTGTATGAGGTAGAGATTGGTAGTCAGTGTGTCTTTAGAGCCACCCTGGTCATTATAATGCATCTGGTCCCCCTGGTCCCTGGAATGGGAGTAGGAAGGCTGGGAAATGCATGTACTTTACACAGTTGAAAGAGTAAGAAAGGGTGAGGGTATAGATTAAAGTCTCAGAATTTATCAGCAATTTGTCCCTGAGGTCTCTGAATAGTCTCAGCTCTGAGACTCTGCAAAACATCTTTCTTACTGAGCGCCTTTCCCAGAGTATGGCAGACAAACTCAGCGCTGAGCATATGAACGCTGCCCTGCCAAGTTCCAAAATCAGCACGTTTTAACAACACACCAGTTAGACTGTTTCAATAAATGGGAAATTGTTGAGCAGTTTAATCCACCAAACTGGCTGAATAGTCAAGATGTCAGGATATTTTAGCATGCAAGTTATCATGGTATCAGTGAGAGCTAACCACAACATTACCAATAAAGGAAGCCATCACCTACTAAGCTAAGCTCAGTAGTAGGTCATCTGGCACACATCAAGCCATGTCAGAATTCTGGGCGTGAACTGGGCATATCATTTCAAAGAGATACAGACAATGAGAAGAGGTTAAAAGATGACCCAGAGCACCATGAAAGCTTGAAGTGCCGCGGCTACCAGAGAAAGGAAGCCTACAGAGAAGGCTGGGGATAGACGGAGGAGCTGGCCTGAGCTATGTGCATGTCTCACAAGTAGAAGACAAACTAGACCCGCTCTTTGGATGACAAGAAAAGGAACTAAAGGAGTTCCAGAAAACCAGCATCAACCCTGAAAGGTAAACAACTCAAAAGCTCCAGGAAGTCCCTGAAACTGACCAGATTCACTAGGACACACACACACACCCATGCCAGACTAAGCAATAAAAGTTGAGCATCTCTCTCAGATGCAGGAAGCCAAGCTGCAAAGAACACTAAGCCATGTGCTGGGATGGAGGAGAGTCCAGTGGAGCTGAGACCAACTAAGGCACCTGGAAAGGACTTGCTCCAACCATTGAGCTACCTACAGGCTGTACAGTGTGGTCCAGGTTCCCAATGCTGAGGTAAGCTTTGGAATGCAGCTGTCTTTGAGTCATTTCTGCTCTTATAACTAATCCCTCTCCCATAGTCCTATATCCCTGTCGTAGTTAGGGTTTTACTGCTGTGAACAGACACCATGACCAAGGCAAGTTTGTTTTGTTTTTGTTTTTGTTTTTGTTTTTGTTTTTGTTTTTGTTTTTTTAAGACAGGGTTTCTCTGTGTATCCCTGGCTGTCCTGGAACTCACTCTGTAGACCAGGCTGGCCTCGAACTCAGAAATCCACCTGCCTCTGCC
Organism: Apodemus agrarius; assembly: GCA_964023405.1. Taxonomy (NCBI): domain Eukaryota; kingdom Metazoa; phylum Chordata; class Mammalia; order Rodentia; family Muridae; genus Apodemus; species Apodemus agrarius. The sequence continues at coordinate 41,854,304 of OZ030017.1, forward strand.
TCTGCCTCCCAAGTGCTGGGATTAAAGGCGTGCGCCACTACTGCCCAGTTCAAGGCAAGTCTTATAAAGGACAACATTTAATTGGGGCTGGCTTATAGGTTCAAAGGTTCAGTCCATCACTATCAAGATGGGAATGGGGCAGCCTCTAGGTAGGCATGGTGCAGGCAGAGTTGAGAGTTCTACATCTTCATCTGAAGGCTGCTAGTGGAAGATTCACTTCCAGGCAGCTAGAGTAGTATGAGGGTCTTAAGCCCACACCCACAGTGACACACCTACTCCAACAAGGCCACAACTCCTAATAGTACCATTCCCTTGGCCAAGCATATAAAAACCATCACAAACCCCAACAAAACTCCATTAAAAAAAACCAATTGGTTCACCAAGTTGGACTTTGGTGGTTTCTGTGCTTTATAGTCTGTTGCAGGCTCCCTGTCTCTGGGGTGAGTAGACGTGACGTGTTGCATCTCCCCAGGAAAAGTTTTGTCACACAACATTTGGCTCCTTGGGAAAACAGTGCTTTCCCTGGAACTGTTCGACCTTGAGCAGACAGCGGAGAGACCCCTGGGAAGCCATTTTACAGAGGACTCCAGGATTAGATGCATAACCACATGGCTTTTGCCATCCTCCAAGAGAGACCTCCGTGATTTCTAAAGATGGAAACTGACAGGCCGCCAGGCATTTCTGTTACCGTTGTTTGTCTTGATCGTTTGTCTGAAGCTGAGTACATCATTTACAAAGCTTGCCTTTGCCTGGTGCCGGGCACATAAAAGCTTTTTTTTCAAACCGTGAATAAATCATCTCCACTCCTTTCTCCTCAAACCCACGATTACCCCCGCTGAGCACCCAGGCCAGGGTGGATGCTGCATCTGCCTACAGCATCCGTGGGCAGTAACAGCACCCATCTCCACCCTCAACACATCGCCACTCAGTCACCCACTGCGCTCCCAGGCATGACCCTCCCGCCCTGCCCATCCTCCACACACGGAAAGACTGTGTTCTGCGCGGTGGTTCCTCTCCCTGGAAGCCGTTTTGTCTTTTCTCTGTTTGTAATTACATTTATCTGGGGCACACACCTATGAGGAGGCTAGAGGATAACTGTTCTTTCCCATCTTGAGAGTCCTGGGGTTTGGATTCAGGTTGACGGTTGGCAGCAAGATCCTTACCAGCAGGGTCTTCTCCTCGGGTCTTGTTTGTGTTTGTCTGTTGATAGTTTCACTCTGTACCTCAAGGTTGGTTAGCCTCATATTCAGTATGTAGCCCAGTCTGGGATCAAATTCATAGTAACCCTCCCACCTCAGCCTCCCGAGTGCTGGGATTCCAGCCACGAGTCACCAGACTAACCTGAGCATTCCCATTTTGTGGCAAGAATGATCTAATTTGAAGTCCCTGAATCCCTGGCACCTCGCATTGGCTAACCGTCTTGTTTCCTAACATGGTCGTACTTGAATATCTGCTCCCCTGTATTTCTTTTTTTTTTTTTTTTTTTTTTTTTGGTTTTTCGAGACAGGGTTTCTCTGTATAGTTCCGGCTGTCCTGGAACTCACTCTGTAGACCAGGCTGGCCTCGAACTCAGAAATCCGCCTGCCTCTGCCTCCCAAGTGCTGGGATTAAAGGCGTGCGCCACCAACGCCCGGCTCCCCTGTATTTCTTTTGCTGCCAAATGATTGTCTTTTTCTCTTACTACTTGTTGTGCCTAAATACTGAGATTCTGAATATCATTCATTTGCAAAATATTCATGGTACCTTCCACGTGCCTCGGAGCGCCGCGCGAGGCACGCAGAAAGTCAGATGACCCTGGCAAGGTCCCAAGTCTGAGAGGGAGAATGAAGTAGAGGCATAAATAGCTCCAACCAACGGCAAGATGTGCTAAGTGTTATAAGAGAGGAACAAGCCAAGTGCTACGAAGGCTCGGAGGGGGGTGAGAGGCCGCAGAGCCGCGATGCTCGCCAGAGGAGCTCGCAGACTCACGACGCAAAGGATGCTGCGCTTTAGACCTGCCAGGGGAAGGGATGGAAGTTCTGAACTTAAAAAGGGAGAGCCGGGAGCCGACAAAGGACTGAGTTCCGAGAAAGTACATCCGCGTTCAATAGCACATGGATGCCTGGCAAGGACCAGAGCTAATCAGGGTCCAGCATGAGCCGCACGCCAGAAACCTGTCCCCCTGTACTCGTGATCAGTGGCCCAGCTGGCCGGAAAAGTTACAGCTGTGACATTGGAACCACACTGGCTGCTTAAGCGAGTCTTTTTAGCGACTCAGACAGACTGGAAATTGTTCATTAAATGGATTCTGTAGGTAAGGGCCGTGAACAGCACTTCCCACTCGAGGACCCTCCGTTCTTCCATGCCAACCGCCACAGGTAGACAGCCTGTCTCTGTCAAGGCCTGTTTTAAGTCTCTGTGTTTCTCAGGTCACAAACCGTCGGTTATCACCGTCCAATTCCACTGTTTTAATGCAAACACATTTACAAAGTAACGTGCATGTGCGTGCACCTGGCTTTGTGCTGTTCACTTATGTTATTGAATACTAAAATTTTAATTCCAAAAAACATCCACTCGTCACAAAATAATACCCTCATTTTATATATATATATTTTTTTAACCATTCCAAAAAAAAAAAAAAAAAAAAAAAGCGCTTAAGACTTTCTCGCACCTTACAGAAGCAGGTGGAGGGCCGGCCACATCTGGCCACAGGCCGCTCTGCGCCAACCACAGAGTTACATGGGTGACCAGGTATGACAAAAGAAAAAGTTAGGGCTTGGAGAAAGTAAGTGTGTTTGCAAACCAATCGTCAGATGGGTTGTTATGTTAAAGAGAGAAAATGCCGCCGGGAGGAAGCTGAGTTGGAGAAGTGCTCAGCTCGCAAGCAGGAAGGTTCAGTTCCGAGAACTCTTACTAATAAGCTAGGCCAAGCAGGAAGGCAAACAGATGTTTACTAGCCAGGTGGTTCACCTAGTCCACTCTGTGAGCTCCGAACCAAGGAGAGGCCATTTCCATGAACTAGGCCACTGACAACACCCGACTTCTACACTTAAGCACACACATACACATAAACACACATGTGTAATACATATATATTTACATGTATACACACATATACATTAATACACACACACAGAGGCATACACACTCACAAAGAGAATTTTAATAAAAGAGAAAAAATAATATATTTATCCACTTTTTACCAACATAGTTTCCAGCAGGGAAAAGTCATATATTATACATCAACGCTGACTCCCTGGAGCAAAACGAGTAAATAACTTTTTAATGATGCTTAGCAAGATTGGCTCATAGTATAAATAAAGTAATTGTGACTTCAATTTATATGAACGCGATTTTATTGTCTTGGTTTTAGTTTATAATGAACGACACTATCTAAACTTTTAAAACGCTGCTTTATTCTAAAGAACTTGCAGTTTGTCTGATGAGTCATGTGCTACTCAATATTTATCAGCACATAAATACTTTCAAAAACAGCATGGGCAGTTATTGATGTGATTCCATCTCAGCACAGCATGGAATGAATATTCTACTTCTCTGTGGGTACCAAGATGAAGTGTTGGGGAAAATGTTGAAATATAACGCATTGTGAAGTCCAGCCCCTCCCTGGAGTGCCGTTTAGTTGAGTCTTTAAAGGGGTATAATAGTAAGTTTTACAGCAATAGAAAACAAGTTTTATACCAAGAACGGGAATATATTATTTGTTTAAGGCCTCCAGGACAAATTAACAAGTTTTATACCAAGAACAGGAATATATTATTTGTTTACAGCTTCCGGGACAAATTAACAAGTGCCAAAGGAAAGCTCTTCAAACTATTTGCCTTTCAGTTAAGTGGAGAAGAGTGAAGGCATGTCTAGATTCTTCTAAATCAGATATAACCAGGGTCACGTGAACTCTGGAAACAGGCGAACGGTAGGCACATCCGCCAAGGCTCAGCCAGGCAGCAGGGACTGAGGACAAGGAGAGCGGGGCTTTTTGCCAGGGAAGCGGGAGTTCTGTTGTTAATATTTTAGAAGTTTGTATAGCAGTGTATTTCATCGCTAGAGGTGGTTCGCACCGTGCACCGTGATTTCGTTTCAGAAAAATCAATCAATAAAATCATGATAAAAAGAAAAAGAAACTCCTATTTGCAAAAGTGACAAAGGAAAAAAATAACATTTAAATATTTATAATGTCACCGTGGCATATCTCAGTTGGGGGTGGCTTACTAGGAGAAATGCTTACATCTGGGGTGCAGGCCCAGCACCTCTCCTCTAGGGCTCAATAAAAGCACTGGATTGAGAGTAACTGTTCTTGCTGCCAAGATTGACAGCTTGAGTTTGATCCCTGGAGCCCACAGGGTGGAGAGAAAGCTAGCATGCATAAGCTGTCCTCTGACCTCCCAGGCATCTGTGATTCATACACTTGTATACACACACACACACACACACACACACACACACTCCAACTCTCAAACTCAGATGTCCATAGCTACTCTTACCCAGACCCACAGGCTAAGATTGAACATTCCTGGCTGACCACTCTTCTCTGGCAGCCAGCCCCAGTTCTCTCCAAAACCTGCCTGTTGTTCCTTTAGAGCAGAGAAAAACCAAGATCCAGAGAGGTGGGATGGCTAGTGATCATGTGACCTACTGTGTTCGCGTGGCTTCTCTCTAGAGACCATGCACAAGAGGATCCTCCGGAGGCACAGTGGGGCGTGTCATGAATTTCCATATTTCTAAAGTCTCGTGCAGTGCCTGGGGCATAGTCAGTATTCAGTAAATACACTTGGAGTGACCAATGAGTGCTGAGCTTTCTAAGGACTCCACCTTCCTGATCGCAAGCCTACTAAGGACTTGAGACCGAGGACGGAGAGCTGACTCGGTAGTTAAGAGCACTTGTTGCTCTAACTCAGTTGCTGGCCCCTACACAGTGCCTCACAACCATCAGTAACTTAAATCCTAGGGTCTCTGATGCTTCTGGACTCTGAGGGCATCAGGCACACTTACGGTGCTCAGACATGTATTCAGGCAAAACACTCATGTGGATGATACCATATGGCTGAACACACACTGGGCCAGGCACCGTGCTAGGGGCCCATACATTGGAAACTGACACGAGTGAGGGCTGATCCCAGGCCTCCCAGAGCTCTGGTCTCCAGCTCCCTCCTGCTTTGAACTTCACTTTCCCCCAAAATTATAAGAACTGGGGGTGTTTTTCATTTTTATTTCCATTGTATGGGTATTTTGCCTGCATGTATGTCACTGCACCACATGCATGCAGTGCCCATGGAAACCAGAAGAGGGCAGTAGATCCTCTGCAACTGGAGTTTTGATGGTTGTTATTCACCACACAGGGGCTGGGAATCAAACTAAGGACCTCTGGAAAAGAAGCCAGTGCTTTAAACTTCTGCTCCATCTCTCCAGCCCCCAAATTATTGGCTGGCTCCTTATTCAAGACCAAGAACACTGAGCAGGTTTAATGAGAAGCAATTGACTGGCGGTAGGTTTTTCAAAGCCCACATAAGGTAGCCCCACAGTGAGGATGAGCGTGGGGACGGTGGCAGTGTGAACTGCGCTTGCCTTGGCTGTAAAATGCACAGGTCTTAGAGAAACTGTGACGTGCAAATGGAAGAGAGAGCCAGTATCAAGACGGTAGGCTTGGTCACACCATGAAAGCACTGAAACATCATTTAAAGCTAAAAGACTTCTGGGGCCAGCTGCCAAAAAAAGTATCAAAAGGAAAAAAAAAATCTGATCTGTGGCCACGAATGCTTACAATTAGAGGATCTCCCACAGCAGAAACCTTCCTTTGTTAGGAACTGATGCTGCTTTTTACATGTTCTGAGACATGACATGATTCTCTAGCAAAAAAGCTTCTGTGTCCTGGGTCTGTAGCATCAAATCCAAAAGAGTTATTCCCAGTGCCTCTGGCGAAGCAAAATTGTGCGTGTTGAGAACTGCAAAACAACACTCAAATCGAAAGGGTATTTAATGCGTTTGTGACCCTGTTCTTTGGTTTTGTTGTTATCTTCATTTGTGTGTGTGTGTGTGTGTGTGTGTGTGTGTGTTATTTTTGTGGGTTCTTACTTTGTCTGTCTACCTGCCTGCCTGCCTGCCCTTACCCCTTTGTTTTATTTGAGACACAGTTTCACTGTGAGGTCCTAGCTGTCCTAGAACTCACCCTGTAGACCAGGCTGGCCTCAAACTTGGAAATCTGCCTCTACCTTCCAGGTGGTGGGAATAAAGGCCTGTGCCACCCCGCAAATATCTTTGAATATTTGGGATATTTTTTTTTCAGTAGTTTGGAATGTTTGAACTTCTCTAGGACTGGAGAGACAGTTCAATAGTTAAGAGCACCGACTGCTCTTCCAGAGGACCTGAGTTCAATTTCCAGCAACCACATAGTGGCTCACAACCATCTGTAATGGGATCCGATGCCCTCTTCTGGTGTGTCTGAAGACAGCTACAGTGTACTCATATTTGTTAAATTAAAAAAAAAAGAACTACATTAGAAAGTATATTTTGCAGTGCCACGGATATTCATTAAGCTATTACTACCAAACAGGACAATGCATTGATAGTTGGGAGGAAAATGATATAAATATATGTTTATATATAAATATATGATTAGACTTGAACCTCGGGACTGAGGGTGGAGCTCATGGTACAGCAATTATCTATTAAAAAAAGAGAAAAAGGCTTGAGCCCAGCATGGGGGTGCACAGCTATAATCCTCGCACTGAGGAGGTCTGGGCCCCAGGGCTGGGAGGCCAGGTTGGGCTATATAGGGAGTTCTGGGTGAGTAGGGTTGCATCATTAGATCCTGTCTCAAGCAAAAACAAAGATGAATAAATGAGAGTGAGAGGGAGACAGATAGACAGACAGACAGACAGACAGACAGACAGACAGACAGAGACAGACAGAGGGAGACAGAACAAACAAATATTTCCAAAGGAACTTCTGTTTAGTTAGTTGTTCTTTGTTTTCAGTTTTGTTTGGGGACTTTGGAGTTTTGCTTTGGAGACAAGATCTCCCTCTGTGGTGACATCTGACTTAGAAGTCACTGTGTAGCCAGGGCTGGCTCAAACTTGTAGCACCCTTCTGTTTCATCCTCCCATGTACTGGGATTGCAGGCAAAAGCCACCACATCTAGTTCAAAGAAACATTGAAAAAAAATGAGTTTTCATTCTTTGCTCCAGTCTACAACTATTGGTTTCCAATAGAAACATAATTTCATGTATCTACACATATCTCTATCAGCATGAAACACACACACACATACACACATGCATGCACGCACACATGAACACACACAGAATCTTAAGAACAGAGGTTCAAATTTTAGTGATATTTTGTTGCGTTTTCACCTGTTCATTTGAGATAGTCTAACACTGGAGATCTGTGCGTAAATGTTTCCCTGTGATTCATAACATTTCAAGTCATACTAAATAAGAATTCACACAATTTTTGACCAATCAAGACTGTACTTACTTATAAGGTATAGTGTAGAAATTCAATACATGTATTCAATGTATAATGGAAAATCAAATAAAAAATTGGACACCTCCCTTTCCTTAAACGTGTGTATGTCAGGAAGCACCAGACTGGGTTTGTTGAGACAGGCTTACATACTCCTGGCTGCCCTTGAACTCTCGATCCTCCTGCCTCTAACTCCCAAGTGCTGAGACTATAGGTAGATACTACAGCAATCAATTCTCAAACTATTTCTAAAAAGGACAGTGAGCCTCTGAATTATGAGGGGAGTTGGTATATGTGGTGTGTGCAGTGGTGTGTGCACTTGTGTGTGTGTGTGTGTGTGTGTGTGTGTGTGTGTGTGTGTGCTGGTGCACGAGCACTCCTGTGTGTGATGAGACACTACTCAGCCAGGAGCTCATGAATTCAACTTGGATGGTTAGCTAATGAGCTTCTGGAATTCACCTGTTTTCACTCACCAGACATAAGGCACCACACCCACCTCACTTTTGAACAAATTCTGAAAGTTATAAGCAAAAAAAACCCCAAACAAACAAACAAGCAAACAAACAACCCAGGCTTAGACACATAGACTATGATATCAAGTAAAGCAAAAAGAAATAGTTCTTTGTTTCAAAACTCTAAGAAAATCAACCCTCTGGGTCACAGCCCGTAGATGTTTAAACTATGAAACGCAACCCGGAATGGGACCCTGGGACTGAATGTGAGAGACATTTGGCTGCAGGAAAAGGTTCTGATGCACAAAGGCCAAGGATTAACTCAAAACCAAACGTGTGGTTCTGGGAGTCCTCAGCCACGATGCATCTGGAGACTTCTCTAGAGAACACACGGCAGTCACACTTTGCATTGTGCAGGTCATAAAGCCCTGTTACACAGATGCACACTGTCTGAAACACCCGGGGCAGTTTCAAGACAGTCACATGCTGTGCTGCTGCACACGAAGGTCTTCTGCTCACAGAAACATAATGATTTAATTACAGAAAGCAAAGGCTTTCCAGGTCTCCTTGTCATGCCTCTCTGCATGTAAGCGCCAAAATCATGTTTATTTGTATTGTATTGTCTTAGAATTCTTTTTTTTTTTTAAATAAATTGCTCTTTTGGGTTGCTGGCTTGAGTTTCGTAAAATACTGTTAAATGAATTCTGGCTTGGGGTTATGTTCTAGTTTGCTTTCTGTTGCTGTGATGACCCCATAACCAAGCTGAAGAAATAGAGTTTATTTAAGCTTACGAGTTACAGTCTGTCATGGAGGGAAGGCAGGGCCAGAGCTCAAAGCAGAACCTGAATCGGCAGGACAAGGAGACACCGTTCACAAGCTTGTTTCCGCTGGCTGGTTCAGCACGCTTTCTTATACAACCAGGGCCACCTGCCCGGGATGGTACTGTCCACAAGGGTGTCCCCATACCAATCAGCACCCAAGAAAACACCCCATAGACACAAACAGAGGCTAACGTGATGGTGCCAATTTCTAGATTGAAACTCTCTCTTCAGGTATGTCAAGTCGACAAGCAAGGCCGGCCATCACAGACTAGGGCAGGACTTCCAACCACTTCTGAAAAAGCCTAAACGTACTTCTGCCTGTGCGTGCACGTGAAGCAGGATTCTGAGAACCGCTGACCATAAAATTTAAATAGCAGTAATTCTCAGAAACATGAAGATGTTCCACACCTCATGGTATCAAATATTCAGTCAGGATTTAACTCCTTGGGTTTTGTTTTGTTTTGTTTTGTTTTTTGTTTGTTTGGTTGGTTGGTTGGTTGCTTTTGTTGTTGTTGTGGTTCTTTAGGAGTTTAGCTTTAGTGTGTGTGTGTGTGTGTGTGTGTGTGTGTGTGTTTTAGATAGCTCCTCATGTAGCCCAGATTGGTTTCAAACTCATTTTGTACCTGAGGATGGCCTTGAACTTCTGGTCTTTCCCACATGTGATTCCTGAGAGCACCACTGAACTAGGTTTACTTGGTGCTGGAGATCAAACCCAAAGCCTCCTGAACGGTATGCAGACACTCTACCAGGGGAAAGGCAGCCCCAGTCTCAAGCCTTAATTCTTTATGTAAAATAAAAAAAAACTAACATGCAAATTCTTTTTCATCTATGAAATAATAACAAAATTTATACTTGTAATTTTCATATTTATATTTGTATATTTGTGTTTAAACATATGTACATATTTATTATATTTATATATACTATAGTTATAATAAATATAATTTGTCATAATAAAATGATAAAAGTACATGTATATCAAAGTGTTGAAACCAAATTTCTCTGGTTTATTATCAGTAAATATTTGGTTTGTGTGTGTGTATACATATATATGTATATATACATATATATATATATATATATATATAAAATGTCTTTAGGTAAAAAACAGCTGTAAATAGAAGAATCTTCAGGAACCCTGTTCTAGACTGTCTTTGGCTTAGGATGAATTCTGCATGGGAGATCTGCTTCTTACAGTCAGCTCCTGCCCTCATGGAGGCCGCCATCAACTCAGCAAGAGAACCAGGTCAGACTCCCTGACTGTACGTGCCCAGGTTTCCTGTACCATGAGCACACAGCTCCTGCCCAAGAAGCAGCCATGAGACCCCCAAGTAGAAGCCTTTATAGACCTTCAGCGTAGCCTGTGTTTGCTGGGGCTCCCTGGGACTGTGTGATGGTGTTACTCCAACCACCATCTTGGGGATGGGCACGTTTTTGAGAAGTTTGTGACCTATATATCAGCTGCTCCCATTTCACAGCCTTCACTTAAAAAAATCAATTGAAGATCTTGATTATCTTCCAATTTCATACTAAAAAAAAAAAAAAAAAAAACAAACCCAAACCTTTTTGCTCTTTTTTAATTTCCTTAATGCTGATGAACTTCAGCATTGTTCGCATGTGCAACACTTTGAAGAATGCATCTGGAGCCTCCTGGGAGCTTTCCTTAGCAAGCAGACATGCCAGGCTGCAGGGAGACTTTGAACTTAACTATTTACTTTTCCTGTTTTAATGCTTGGTAGGAATATGCATTTCCTAAGGTTTTGAAGTAAAATCCACTCATATTCACTTTGTCCACAAGCTAAAACCTGCTTCTCTTCTGGTGTGTGTGTGTGTGTGTGTGTGTGTGTGTGTGTGTGTATCAGCCCTGTTATCAGCACATACAAACGAGTGAACATGAACTTCTGGTGACCCCCTCAGTGACTTTCCGATGCACTCCGTGTCCTTCCCGAATAGCAGCAGCCAGGCCAGATGCCCGTCTGCTGTCTTGGTTCTGTATTGTTGAAATGTGTGCCTAAGAAATCACCACATTCTCTCCCTCCACCAGCCGCCTATGTCCAACATTCAATTACAAGGGCTAGAGAGACGGCTCAGGGGTCCAGAGTGCTTGCTGCTCTTCCAGAAGACCTGGGTTTGACTCCCAGGTCAGGCAGCTCACAACCACCCGAAACTTGACGTCTAGGATAACCTGTGACTTCTCTGCCCTCTGAGGCACTTACATTCATACAAATAAAAAATATAAACTCTTGAAAATATAATTAAGAATTGATTTAAAAGATATGTCTATTTTCTTTACTTATAAACAATACAGTGTCCCTTCGCTGCCTTTGGGATGAAGTCTGGATTCTTTAAGAGGAGCCCCAAGCTTTCACAGCTGATAGACCTCACCTACTCCTCTGCTAGCATCTCTCCCCCCTGCACCCCTTTTCTTGAGGCATCTTGAGCTTTTCTTTCTTTCTTTCTTTCTTTCTTTTTTTTTTTTTTTTTTTTTTTTTTGGTTTTTTCGAGACAGGGTTTCTCTGTTTAGCCCTGGCTGTCCTGGCAGTCACTCTGTAGACCAGGCTGGCCTCGAACTCAGAAATCCGCCTGCCTCTGCCTCCCAAGTGCTGGGATTAAAGGCGTGCGCCACCACCACCCGGCATCTTGAGCTTTTCCTGATTCTGAGTCCTGATGACTCTGTTTCATCGTCTCGGTCCATGAGCATGCTCAGTCCCTCTGTCCAGCACAGACTTTATAGGGTCCTTTATTTCCTATTTATTCAGCAACTGTGGTGGGACACCTACTCTGTGCTAGGTATTGGGAAATAGTGAGGAAATCACACATGGTTTCTCTCCTGATAGACATCCAATTATAGCGTGCAGTTTGAGGTGAAACAGGAGCTATGTCACAGAGACAGCATCAGGTGGTAAGAAAGCAAATGCCAGGGAAGCCGGACTTATTCAGGAGTCAGCGGGGGTTCTCTCGAGAAAGTACCGTTGAGATGAGAATCTAAATAAAGGTATCGGTTGAAGTAAAGAGTGGGAAGGGAAGAGGATTCTGGGGGAGGCGGCAGCAACATTCTGAGAGTACAGAAAAATTGGAAAAGCAAAGCCTCTTCTTGATGTGGGCACCTCTCTTGGTGTACTTTGTCGGCCTGCGTTACCGAAGAGCTAGCTGTAAGATTCTCCTCGTCCCTGTTGCCAGTTAAGCGACTGTGGCTCCCTCTCCCAGCGGTCCCCGTGGTTCTCCGTATCATTCTTTCAATCGCAGCATGGGCATGAAAGGGAAGTGTGGATTCAAGTCTGGCCATCTGAAAACCGGTTCCTTCCGGCTTTCCCAGATGCCCTTGTTCAAAGGACACACTTGTACTTCTGCTTTGCCATTTGTCATAAACTAGAGAGATGAACCCTGGAAGTCGAGCCTTCTGCTTTGCCACTTGGAAAGTGGGTTATACTGTGCTCTGCTTCAGCCAGACATGGTGGAACAAAGCTGTTAACCCCGGCACTCAAAATGCTAGGGCAGAGGGTGGTAAGTTCAAGGCTAGCCTGAGCTACCTATCAAGTTGTGGCACAGCCTATGCTACGTAGTGAGAACCCGACTCAAACTCTCCCACTTCTGCCCTCTCCCTTATCCCAAATTCGTTTTGTCTCATAGGATAGCAAGCAAATCCATAGTATGGAGTACTGTGTTGGTTTTAGTGACCATTTAATGACGTAAGTACTTCAAGCACATTAAATGCTCCCCCACCCCCAGGACTAGGTCTTGTTGTACAGCTCTGGCTGATTGGAACCCTCTATGTTGACAAGGCCAGCCTCTTAAATGCCTTTTTATTTTCTGGTAGTTACCGTTGGCCCTCAAGTTCATTTCCGCTGTGACGACAGAGACACCGTTCCATCTGCTCCCACAGAGAGCAGAATCAGACTCTGCTCATTTCAAATGGTCCGGTTACTCAAAGAAAAACGTGTTGAAATAGAAACACTGGAAAAATCTATCTTACAGTCATCAAAGGTAGCATATTATTTCTGCTCTGATTGAACCATGTCATTCTTCTTTTATGCCCAAACTTATCGATCAACCTGCTTCCTTTCTACTCAGACTTGCTGCGTGACTACCCAGTGGTAGACTCTCCAACAAATGTATGGACAATAAATACTTATTTGTATCCATTTTTAAATAGAGATTGCACGTCAGTGTGCTAGAAATGGTATTCCAGTATAATTTTCTTTAAAGTTATGGAAACTAAGAATTTACATAAAGGCTTCACATAAAAGCTTCACATTTCCTCCCTGTGCAGTGAGGTCAGAGCATGGACAGTGACATCATTAGTTCATGAACAGTGACATCATTAGTTCATGCTTTTACTTTGCTGAAAACTTTGTATTCATCCCTGAGAACAGTTTAGCTGTGAATGAGACGCTGTCGATCATCTTAGTCACCAATATCATGTTTTCCTGTGTTTCTGTAGTCTACAAATTGGATTAATAAAGTCATCTCCCTTTTCAGAATAAGAGAAAGATTCATTCTAAAATGATTTACCAATATCCAAAATTGTACAAGGTATAATTTATACAAATGGAGAATGGGGCTTGGGAATGGCTTAATCAAAAGTTCTTTCTTTGCAAGGACCCGAGAACCCACATTTTTTTTTTTTTAAAAAAAAAGAGTATTGGTAACACATGCTTGTGATGCCAGCATTGGGGACGTGGAGACAAGCAGGTCCCTGGGGATCTGAGAGGCCAGCAAGAGGCCCTGTCTTAATAGAGGTGGCTGGCTCCTAAGGACGACACCCGAGGTTGTCAAATGGCCTTCATGCACATCTGTTCACACAGGAGCCCCTGGACACATACATGCTCCTGAACACATAGGAACAACACACAAATGCATTTCTATAAAAGAAAGAATGTGAGTTCCTTAGTTCTAAATGTTGATTTTGTTTGCCTGTTTATATTTTATCTTTTCCCCCCCACTTTGGAAAGCAACTCACGTTTTAAAAATACAGGTACTCTACTAAAGTCATTTAAGGGTTTTTGTTTTTGTTTTTTGTTTTTAGTTTTGGGGTTTTTGTTGTTGTTAGATTTTTGTTTGTTTTTGTTTTGTTTTTGACAGAGAGTCTCATGGAGCTGGCCTTATGTAGCAGGCTGACTTGCATTCCTGATCCTCCTGCTTCTGCATCTCACACTCTGGGTTACAAGTATGCAACCACCAGATTTCACATACCTAAAGAAAGTTTGATAATATAATTATGTAAAGTAGTTATGTATTCTTGGGAATAAAAACCTTAAAGTCATTTTGAAAAGGAAATAGTATGTGGCTAGCTTGTCCAGTGATATCCACATTCTTTTCTTTTCTTTTCTTTTCTTTTCTTTTCTTTTCTTTTCTTTTCTTTCCTTCCTTCCTTCCTTTCTTTCCTTCTTTCTAGTTTTTGAGAAAGAGCTCTTTTTTTTTTTTTTTTTTGGTTTTTTGAGACAGGGTTTCTCTGTTTAGCCCTGGCTGTCCTGGCAGTCACTCTGTAGACCAGGCTGGCCTCGAACTCAGAAATCCGCCTGCCTCTGCCTCCCAAGTGCTGGGATTACAGGCGTGCACCACCACGCCCGGCTGAGAAAGAGCTCTTAAGGCAACATTCCACCAAGAATTCAGTAAGCTGAGGGTCAATTTCATTCTAATTAGGATGCATTTGAAGGGAACAGTGCTCATAAGATGGCCCAAACATTAGCAGTGTGGCGGCATCTGTAAGAGGGAACTGAGATGTGAGGCTCAGGACAGCTCAGGGCTGCATGTCCTGGTGTAGTCCCAGCATTCAGGAGGCAGAAGCTGGAGGGCATGGAGTTTAAGTCATCCCTGACAGCACAGCCATGCACAACACCTGTTCCAGTACTTGTAAAGGTTGAGGCAGGAGAATTAACATGGCTTTGAGACCAGCTTGGGCTGAGAGTGAGATCTATTATCAAGACATATGAAATGAAATAAAACCAATTCACAAGGAAGAGGTAGGTAGATAGATCCAGATCTGTGAGGTCAGGACTGGCCAGATCCACATAGTAAGTTCTAGGTCATCCAGGGCAGTAAAACTGAGGCAGGGTCTCAAAAAAAAATATTATCGGGCTGCTAAAATGGCTCTGAAAGCAAAGATGCTTGTCACCAACGCTGACAACATGAGTTCAGTCCCCGGTACACATACAGTAGAAGGGCAGCAATTCTTACAAGTTGTCCTCTGACCTCCATATGAAAACAGTAGCACATGCATGAACGCATATGCATACACACATGCACACTCACAAATAATAATGAAATATGTCATAAAAATAATTTTTCAAATGTAGCAGAAGCTCAAAGATACCAATAAGAGACTCCACAATGAATGGTGTAATACCTATTTTTGCCTTCCGGTCTTTCTTGCTTTTCCCATGTTTATGTACTTTGGAAATGCCTCCATTAGGTGGTAAGCTCCTTCAACCCAGAGCGAACTCACATCACTGCCTTTTTCCTGTGTTTCTTTATGTTACACTTAATGGACACTTAAAAGGGCTTTCTTGACAGCTACTCTAGATTGGTCCTCAGTGCCAGTGGGAAGTGACTAATGACCACTGTCAACTGTCTCCTTTCACTTATTCTAAATGTAAAATCTGCTACAACCTGTGCCTGTTTTCACAATTTATCCCCCAAGCGCCCGGAGAACTGACTGGTCAGCATCTCCTCGGTAACTAACCACCTTTATCACTGCTACCAAACTCTCCAGCTGCAGTACCCATGCCCATGCTCTCAACCAGGATCTGACCCACTTCCGATCCCACAGCAAGTGGGATTTTCCACATCCTTAGCCCCCCCCCCAAAAAAGAAAGGAGGAGCACCCACTGTCCCACTAAAGACGCCTAAATCTAAAGAGTTCTCAACAAAGCTCGA
Source organism: Apodemus agrarius (assembly GCA_964023405.1). Lineage (NCBI taxonomy): Eukaryota > Metazoa > Chordata > Mammalia > Rodentia > Muridae > Apodemus > Apodemus agrarius. The sequence goes on from OZ030017.1 coordinate 41,869,911, forward strand.
TCCTGCCTGGCCAAGGGAGAGGGAAACAATATCAGCCTAAGACTGCCAGTGGAGACGAGAGCGCTGAGGAGGAAGAGTGGAAGAGAAGACACTGGACTCACGAGAAGGTAAAGAGTGGTGGCTGCCCGGTTACTGCTACTTCGGAAGACTGAGGAGGTGGCCTGCCTTGCTGCTGGAACAAAGCACCCTATTTAATAGGCAAGTTGGCGTCATATCTAAAGAAACACTTACAGAATAAAGCGGACGGGATGGCTGCCTCTTGGGCGTCCTCTTTCCACTCCTAAGGTGGCTACCGGACCTGCCCTAAGTGCAGGGGAGTTTTACAACGGTGTCCTGAGTTTTTAAGCGTCAGGCCTAGTGCAGATTCATCGTTGAGGTTTAGAGGCGAGTATTTTTTAGCTTGAGCATTTGGGGTGGTCTTCACGGATATGCTGTGCCTTTCTTTAAACAGCCTAGGAAAGCTCTGGCAGTCCTCCAGAGCTGGGCAAACACGTGTGCCCGCAGCCAGTAGCAGCGCGCTGCGTTTCAGCACCGCCGCCGGTGGAGAGCGCCTCACCGCAGGGCCGGGTCAGGGACTCTCACCCTGCCCTCCCTTCTCCCATCCCCAGAGCCCAGGCTCTCCCTTACTCGTTTTCTTAAGTCCCAGAGGGGGAAAAAAATCACCCCAACTTCTAACTTCTCAATTTCTGGTTTTAAAGTGACCCCGCGTCCCTTTCTCTGGGGTCTAAACGCGCACACACCCTGCGCCTTTGGGTCCTACACCAGCAGCTTCCGAGCCGCGTGGCTTCCGCACCGGTGGCGAGAAATTTCCAACCTGCGTGGATAATCCCCTTTCCTGCCTCTCGGTTGGACCTTATGCACTCACCCAGACGCCGGGGCTTTCCCCCATCTCTCTGTATGTCCCAACCCCCCCCCCCCAAAAAAAAAACCAAACTCGTGAAGACGCGTCCCTACCCCACACACGAGCTCTCAGGCACATTCGAACATCCGTCCTCACACTCACACCGCAAGGATGCCGGGTGGCATCGCCGCCCTGGGCAGAACCTTGGCCAACTTGGTCCCGGATCCATCTCGCCGGCTCGTGGACCACCTCCCCTTCCCAAGGCAGCCGGAGCCAAACCCTTGGCAGGGCAGGGATACCCCTCCCTCGCCATCAGCCAACATCCACTGCCCTGGGCCACCAAAGCTACAATCCCCACACATTGTCCGTGGAGGCTCCCGGAACGGCCAGCCAAGCCCAGCAGTAGTCTCCTTGAAGCCCCAGTGTGTGTGTTTCCCTGCCACTGGTGTGTCGTGTGCGAGTGTTGTGTCTCCGAGGCACATTTAACTCCTTCGAGCTTTCTGCCCATCCTAAACAAACAGCACGTTATCTCCAGCCCCCCTCCTCCCTTCTTCGCACCCCAACCTCTACTCCTATCCCCACCCTTGCCCGCCAAGTACTCAAACCACCGCACTCCGGGGCTCTAACCTGGAGCCCCCCCCCAACGCCCCAGAGGACATTCACCCCCCCCCCGCCCCGCACCTCCCCCATCCCTGGCCCTCGGCGAGGCGATCTGGCCCCACAGGCTAGAGAAGCCTGGGGAGGGAAAGAAAAAAAAAAAACGCAGTTTGCGTCGGCTCGTGCAGGCGGGGATAGCTGGGGCTGAGCTGGCACCAGCCCGATCACGGGGCGCACCTCTCCGGAGGGGCACACGCCTTCCTGCTCAACCGCCCTGGAAAACCCTGATACTGGCGAGAGTAGAGCAGCGGAAGCAGCCTCCGGGGTGGGCGGGAGGACTCACCGAACATCTGAATGTGCCCTTTGGTGATGGGATTGAAGCTGCCGCAGGCCAGCAGGATAACGTGGGTCTTTGTGGTCTCGGTCATGATGGGAATAGGTCCCTCGCACTGATCCCGGGGTTGCCTCTTTTTGTGTCTCGACGTGTCTGCAGCCGGAGAAAGGAAGGCGAGGCTCCGGCGGTGGATGCTGTGGACTCCAAGGAGCCGCTCTAGACGCAAACCGCGTCACTCCCCGCCTCCCTTTAACGCTTGCCACTCCGGGCGAGAGCGAGGCTGCTTTTGTATTGCTCTCCCCTTGGCTCTGCTCAGTCCTACTTCCTCTCCAGCGTCTTTTGCGTCACTGGTCCTGGTCCTGACACTATCATTTCTCCCCCTCCCCAACCCACCTCATTGCATCTTAGTTTATCTACAAGGCAAGAAGTGGTACCCAACCCAGAACCTTGCATCTTTGCAGCTTGGTTGCTGGCTATGTCCTCTCTCTGTCAATTTTCTTCTTCCTGTCTCACCTTTTTCTCTCCCTGTCTATATTCTCTAAAATATCTGACTTCAAAAATGTTTGGTTTTATGAATTTTCTTTCTCATGCCCTTTCATATTTTAAGTGACAAATGATAGCTTTTCTTTTCAATAGTGTTCATTTCGGATTTTTGTTTTGTTTTGTTTTCCTCCCTTATTTAGTGCTTCTAAACTATTGACTGGCATCCAGATCTTGACTGTGGTTACCAAAAAAGCCCTTTTGGTCATGCTGGTCCGTTGTGTGGGTTGAATTATGAGTTTGAGCAGATATGAATGGGAAATTAGTAAGGCTAGGTATTAGCTGTGTAAATTCCTACATCAGCTAAGTCGAGACAGTCACCGCTCAGTGCGTATTTCTTGATGCCCACTCTCTATTGGATGTTGTTATGAACCCCGTATGATAACTGAATTAACTCACTCTCTGACAGAGCAGATTGGACTAGAATCTGTTAGTACAGAGACCTGGGGACAGGGTAGGACCTTCCTGTGCTAGAGAATGTGAAGGAGGGCCATATAACCACAAGTCCCAGACAGGTGGGCAAACAGTAGTAGAGAAGGGTGCCTCATGGGGCAAGGCTAATGGACCAGAAGTTTTTATGAGTTGCTAACTTACGGTGGAATACCAAAAGGAAGCCACTGAACTCTTTTTTTTGTTTGTTTGTTTGTTTGTTTTTGTTTTTTTTGTGTTTTTTTGTTTTTGTTTTTGTTTTTCGAGACAGGGTCCTGGCTGTCCTGGAACTCACTCTGTAGACCAGGCTGGCCTCGAACTCAGAAATCCGCCTGCCTCTGCCTCCCAAGTGCTGGGATTACAGGCATGTGCCACCACGCCTGGCACCACTGAACTCTTTAAAGGGAGAGCACCGTGTAATTGACATTCTGATGAGATCGCTGACTGTTGGGAGGAAAAGAGCAAAGGGAAGATGAGAGTGTGACTGAAAGCTGGCAGCCGTAGACGGGTGGTCCTGTCCTGGGACTTGGGGCTTAGAGGGGTGGCAAGGAAGGAGGTAATGCAGCAGCAGGGTGGAGAGCGGGGATTTTGTAGCTTTTGATCTAAAGATGGATGAGATGGAGCCACTCAGGAAAACGCCTTAAGACTTGAGTTTAGTAAATGAATGGGCTAAGACTCAGAAAAATGAATAGGGGGAAAGGAAAGGCTTGAAGACTGGTCAGCTGTTCTGTTTGGATGCATTACAGAACCAGTAATTAGCTTAGTGATTCAGGAGCACAAGCACTGCTTTTGTGGGTTTCGAGTCACTAATGGTTCCTTGCAAGAGTCAGCTCTCTCCTGCATTGTGTGTCCCAGGGGTTGAACCCAGGCCATTGGCCTTGGTAGCAAGTACCTTTGCCTGTTCAGCCACTACACTAGCACCACTCCTAATTTCTCATCTAAGAGTTTGTACCAGGCGTACAGTGCATATTTCTTAATTTCGGCTGAATAGTAAATCAACTGCTACTGTGGAGAAATTTTCTAGCTTATTACTTTATATGTGGGCAAGTGTGTATACATACACACACACACACACACACACACACACACACACACTGGCGATAGCACAGAGCTCAGAGGACAACCTGCAGTTGTCATTCCTCTCTAAGTGTGGGCCCCTGGGATAGAACTCAGGTCATCAGCCTCGGTGACATCTGCTTTACCTGATAAGCCAAAGCACTGACCCCAAAGTTTCATAAGAGTCTTAAGAACCAATGTAACTCATACAGAAGTTTGTGTCTTCTCTAACACAAGATGCAAATGAGTGGGTGGAAAGAGCAAGAGACGTTAGAAGCTGGGCAATTAACATAATTATAATTAAGCAATAAATATTTATTGAATGCTTGCCTTATACCAAGCACTGACTTAGGAGTTGTGAACAAGATGAGGTTGCTGTTTTAATTCAGTTCACACTCTAGGCATAAAACAACAGACCATTAAAAAAAATGAATAGATTACATTAGCAACAGGGAATATACAGAAACGTAAAGCAAGGAAAGAAACAGCAAAGGAATGAGTCCTCTTCCGAGGGGTCGGGGCAGGCAGGCTCTTTGCTGAGACAGTGTCTGAGTAGGGACTTCAGTCATACAAAGGGTCGCATTGCATGAACCTTTGGGGATGGGCAAGCAAGGCAGAAAGGGAAGCAGAAATAGTCTGAGGCGTGAGGCCCCTTAGGGGCATCCAACATACAGTCGCAGCGTGGCTGGAAAAGAAGGAACATGGAAAGAGCCGAGGAATGACCCTCAAAGGATGATGGGGCCTCCGGAGCCTCACGGGCTCTCGGTGGGGCGAGGGAGATGGGAAACCTTAGCAGGGATTTTTGAAGAGAAAAGTGACATGAGCCGGCTCGCTTTTGCAGAGATGGGTTTGGCAGGAGACATATATTTTGGAGTCGCTAGTACAGATTATTTTTAAAGTCATGGGATCAGATGAGGTCACCTAGGGAGAAGCAGATACAGAGAACAGAGAGGAGGCCCTCAGAATCAGCCCAGAGCACAGCAAATTAATAGCACTGGCTATGTTCTTTACACATGCAGAAACCCTGGGACTGTGCACTTCACATAAGTCTCCAAGTGCATCCCATTTCAGGGAGCTGCATGTAGAGGTGCAGAGACAGGGATGGTCTGAGTTCAGAGAGCTGGTGTGTTCCAAGCCAGCTGCGCCCACTGGCCATTTTGATCAAAGTCTCGGCGCTGCATCCAACTCCCTGTCTCCTTTGGTGCAAGAGCAACCACATTTGGATGTTTGGTTTAGTTCAATTTCTGTTTGTTTCCCTCTTTTCTTTTTTTCTTTCTTTCTTATTGTTTTTGGAGGAGGAGGGAGAGCAGGGGGGCAGGGTCTTGCTAATTCAAGCTTGCCTTGACCTGTGGTAGATCTGAGGATGGATGGTCTTGATCTCCTGATTCTACTGCCTCCAGGTCCCAAGTGCTAGGATTGCAGGCGTAAGCTGCTATGTCCAGCTGCCAGCTTCATTTCATTTTAGATGATGATAATGATGACGACGACGACAACGATGACGATGAAGATGATGATGACAATGATGATGATGATGATGATGATGATGATGATGATGATGATGATGGCCGGCAGCGGTGATGATGGTGGTGGTGTGTGGTTAAAAGTGCTTCCCTCCTTCTAGCTTTCTGTGGATTCAGGGATCAAATTCAAGTTTCCAGGCTTGTATGTCAAGCACCTTTCCAACTGAGCCATCTATTGGTCCTCGACCACACTTTAAAAATAAAAATAATAGTACCTACCAAGACACAAAGATGTGCAAATCATTGGTGTTGTAGGTAGAACACTGAGTGGGTACTGTTTGGCAGAGACTGGAGGTAAGTGGTTTGGTTTGGTTTGGTTTGGTTTGGTTTGGTTTGGTTTGGTTTGGTTTGGTTTTTTGAGACAGGGTTTCTCTGTGTAGCCCTGGCTGTCCTAGAACTCACTCTGTAGACCAGGCTGGCCTTCAACTCACAGAGATCTATCTGCTTTTGCCTTGCATGTATGTCTGTTCATCCTATGTGTACCTTGTCCCTGTGGAGATCACAAGAGGGTTCTCAGATGCCCTGGAACGGGTGTTACAGTCTACTGTGAGCCACTGTGTGGATGCTGGGAATTGAACCTGGGTCCGCAGCAAAGAGTGCTCAATGCTTTAAACTGCTGAGCCAATTCTCTAGGCCCCCAAAAAGCAAGTTTGCAGTTGTAGTTCAATAAATACATTTTCAGTCTTGTAGGCTACGCCTTAAATAACAGTTTAGATTCTAAACTTAGAGTGTAAACCTAAGTGTCTCTTTTCAATTTAAAGTTTCTTTTATAAATAATTAACAGTTTACCTTTATTTATTTATTGGGGAGGGGCAAGGTGTGCAGGTAAAAGCCAAAGGACATCGCACTGGGAGGCGTTCTCTTTTGTCTACTGTGTGGGTTCTGGGGGTGGAGCTCAGCTCATCAGCTTCTCACCCTTGTCATCTCACTGGCTCTGTACTAGTCTCTCACACTCTTCGTATTCTTGCACATATTCATATATACCTAGTAAGGTCTCTGAGAGAGAATGTGAAGACCTGGAGCCTGGGGATGAAGCTGTAACTCGGTTGGTAAGGTTCCCTTGCTGGGTGCATGAATGCTGGCTTTGCTCCCGAGCATGGTGTAAACGGAGTGTGATATACATACTGGGTGTATATACTGAGTGTGATATACAGACTGGGTGCAGCTTCTTCAGACAGCTCAAGATTATGAAACTCTGCTTGGAAAACAAGGACAGGGAAAAGATAGAGGGTAGGGTGTGGCTGGCTGGCTCAGCCACTTGGTAATTATACGGCTTTGGGCAACCCCTTCACCGCTAACCCTTTATTTTCTTAAGTGGAATGGTACCTATTTCTAGATTGTTGAAATAACAATGATAACATGTAGTGAGTCTGCCTAGATCCTGTCAGATAAAAACATCAAAAATAATTTTGCACGCTTCTTCTTCAGAACACCAGATGGCAGATGCTACAGGTGCAGCGGGAGGGCCTGGAGGACCCGCCCCCCGGACCCCAGGATTAAAAGGCCTCGGTGGCTTCCTCCGAGAGGAGAATTTCTGCAGCAGCAGCAGCAGCAGCAGCAGCAGAAGCAAAAGCAGCAGCAGCAGCGGTATTACCACCGTGACCATGGTCGAGGTCGCGGGGTTCCTGGAGGTAAAGATGAAGACAGGAATGGACCCTCATCACCAAGCTGGGCGGGGTTCCTGGAGGTAAAGATGAAGACAGGAATGGACCCTCATCACCAAGCTGGGCCCCCTGGTGAAGGACATGAAGATCAATCCCTGGAGGAGATCTACCTGTTCTCCCTGCACATTAAGGAGCCTGATTATTGACTCTCTCCTGGGCGCATCTCTAAAGGATGAGGCTCTGAAAATCACGTCAATGCAGAAGCAGACTCGGGCTGGCCAGCGGACCAGGTTCAAGGCATTTGTAGCCATTGGGGACTACAATGGTCACGTTGGTCTTGGCGTTAAGTGCTCCAAAGAGGTTGCCACTCCCATCCAAGGGGCCATCACCTTGGCCAAGCTCTCCATCGTCCCTGTGCGGAGAGGCTACTGGAGGAACAAGACTGGCAAGTTCCATAAGGTGACAGGCCGCTGTGGCTCTGTGCTGGTGCGTCTCATCCCTGCCCCTAGAGATGCTGGCATTGTCTCTGCTCCTGTGCCCAAGAAGCTCCTGATGATGGCCGGTAGAGATGACTGCTATACCTCAGCCAGAGGCTGCACTGCCACCCTGGGCAACTTTGCCAAGGCCACTTTTGATGCCATCTCCAAGACCTACAAGCTACCTGAACCCCAACCTCTGGAAAGACTCTGTGTTCATCAAGTCTCCTTATCAGGAATTCACTCGTCATCTTGTGAAAACCCACACCAGAGTCTCTGTTCAGAGAACCTAGGCTCCAGCTGTGTTTACCATGTAAGGGTTTTTATACAAGAAAAATAATGAAGTAAGTCTGTTAAAATACTTTTTCATACTGTGAGCTATAAGATGGACCCTATGCTCACTGCATGTTCTATGAATCGCGATGTGGGTCAGAAAAGTGAGGAAAGAGTAGTTTGCTTTCTGTTTGTTGATTTGGGTTCGTGTGAGGCATATTGTCAGTGTTACACCAGATTGCAAAATTCTTAGATATAAAACACCTATGGTTTTTAAGTGTTTATTTTTTTTTTCTATTGATAGCTATAAAGGATGCTTCTGGAAGAAACAATCAGAAGGAAATGGCTTTGAGAATGTGCCAATAATTTGTGTTACAACCAGTGGAAGTAAACGACTGAAGGCATTAACGGTAATGGCGATTTCAACACTGGTTATTAAGATGCAGAAACAGGGAAAATATAGAATTAGGGATACCACTTCTTACATAATGAATGTATCTTAATATTTATAGTGCTCTATTCCTAGGGTGCTTATTTTAACTTAGGTGATATAGTTTGCTCTACTATTTCACTTTCTGGCAGCTGGGAATTGCTTTAGGAGTCACTCAGCCACTCTCCCATTGCCTGCACCTTGCGGTCCGTCCCAACCAGGTGAGCCTCCTACTGGCTCCAGGAAGCTCATTCACCCGGCACTTTTCTACTATAAACCCCGTCTCTGGTGGGCAGGCTTATATATCCATTAAGTTTGGTATGAAATGTGCATGGGTAAAGTCAGCTCGCACATGCTCATTTCTCTCCTTATTTATCTATTGAAATTTATTATATATTTTCTTATTTAAATTGTTTTGCCGGGCGTGGTGGCGCATGCCTTTAATCCCAGCACTTGGGAAGCAGAGGCAGGCGAATTTCTGAATTTGAGGCCAGCCTGGTCTACAGAGTGAGTTCCAGGACAGCCAGGGCTATACAGAGAAACCCTGTCTCTTAAAAAAAAAAAAAAAAAAAAAAAGTTTCTTAAGGATTATTTTATCCTTAATTATAAATGTGTGCATGTGAGTTTTGGTGCCCATAGAGGGCAAAGGGCCTCAGATCCCCCTGGAGCTGGAGTTCAGGTCATTACGAGCCGCCTGACCTGGGAGCTGGAAGCTGCATTCGGTTCTGCTGAGGGAGCAGCTCGTGCCATCTCTCCAGTCTTATTGCATGTTCTCAGGACACATAATTCCATGTTTATGAAATCGACTGCCAAAATAATGCCAGGGCCCATCTCTTGCAATGAGAGCAAAAAGGTATATCAAAATGGGACTCGCAGCCGGGCGTGGTGGCGCACACCTTTAATCCCAGCACTTGGGAGGCAGAGGCAGGCGGATTTCTGAGTTCAAGGCCAGCCTGGTCTACAGGGTGAGTTCCAGGACTTCCAGGGCTACACAGAGAAATTCGGAAAAAAAAAGTAAAAAAAAAGGGGGAGGGGCTCGCTCAGTTCCCGGGATCAGGTCATACACTGAACGTGTGTGTTTTTTCTGGTAGAAAGGAAAATATGATTCTGAGAAAGCCATAACATTTTAGGGTCTCTGGAGTTGCACCCTTTCCTTTATGGGACTTCTCTGCATGGGGAAGGCGAACGGGATTTTCACTGTTCCCCCCCCTCCCTGTTACTCTCCAAGCAAACACTATCATTTCATCCATGTGATAAAGTATTCCTACAGCAAGATTCTCCAGCTCCAAACTCCACCTCGGAGCTCACTCAGGCTAGTCAATTTTTCTAATGGTTTAAACTCCATTTCACAAATGAACTGTGTCTAAATTTAAAGCCTGGTCATCAGTTTTAAACATGGCACTATTGCTGGTCGTACAGTGAAAGGGGAAAGTCTATATAATAATCACTGTCTGCTACTAATACATTTCTTCAACAAACTGAGGTATTTGCCGGTCTTTTTTCCTCCTGCTTTTCTCAGATATCTGGGATAATACAAACATCACTTCACCAGGAGGCTGAAAATACTAATATTTCTATTTTCCCAAGAGCAGGAATGGAGCTAAAGTAATCAGGTCCAAGAGACTTGGAAAGAAGTAGCATTGATTAAGGAGTAAAATTATTCCCTGAAATGTCATCTGAGAATATCTCTGCCTCCTGCCTTTAAGTTACCATAATGCAAAACACAGACTCAAGGGAGTAGTAAATAAAGGACAGGGAACTTAAAAACACAAAGTATTTTTCCCATTAAGTCAATATTTGTGATGTAGTTAAGTCAGACCTAACCTATAACTTCACCCAGTGACTCCAAGCATATTATAACACTACCAAGGCCACTGAGCCACAGTGGTAGCTTGTCATAGTCACGAAATTTACTGCCAAGGAAATGGAGTAGTGAGAGAATTGCCTCACTCCTCAATCTACCGTTCTCAGACGTCAGAATGTATGTGCTTCCTGTGGCTGGCACAAGGCAGAACAGACTTAGTGACCGCACATTTCCAGATTTTTATCTCCCTGTATTATGCAGAACAATTTCAGAAGCAAGTGGCAGAAACTCAACGTTTAAACCAAAGAGGGAATTTTGGTCTTTGGGACTGGGCAATCTAGAGGGTCTTTCTAGCTTTAGGCACAAGGGTTCAAATAGCTGTGTGTGTGTATGTGTGTGTGTGCACGCGCATGCATGTGTGCGTGTGATTTTACTTAAGATCGAACTCTGTAGCCCAGAATAATCTGCAGCTCCTTGCGTGTAGAGCAGCCTCCTGCTTCTGCATCCAAGTGCTGATGTCTGCTCCCAGACCTAGCTGGGGTTTACATGATCTCAAGACTCTGTTTCTATCTCTTGAGAATCTCTAGCTTGCTTTCGTCTAAGACTGCTCTATTCTCAGATGCAAGACCTTCGTATCAGAGCGAGATGACTACTGACAGTCTTGCATAGCATTATCCTTGTGTGGATCATCATCTCATGGGCACTGACAGCATCTCTCCCAAGAACGAGAGCAAAATTCTCCAGGAAGGGGCTGGAGACATGGCTTAAGAGCATTCGAGGCTCTTCCCGAGGACCCTGAGTACAGTTTCCAGCATCCATATTTGGTGGCTAACAACAGTTTATGACTTCAGCTTCAAGAGAAGCTGATACCAGCCGGGCAGTGGTGGTGCACGACTATAATCCCAGCACTTGGGAAGCAGAGGCAGGCGGATTTCTGAGTTCGAGGCCAGCCTGGTCTACAGAGTGAGTTCCAGGACAGCCAGGGCTACATAGAGAAACCCTGTCTCGAAAAACCGAAAAAAAAAAAAAAGAAAGAAAAAAGAAAGAAAGAAAGAAAGAAAGAGAAAGAGAGAGAAAGAAAGACAGAAAGAAAGAAATTTTAGTACCAAGCTAAAGAGATGGCCCAGCCTCAGCTGGTAAGAGCACTGACTGCTCTTCCAAAGATCATGAGTTCAAATCCCAACAACCACATGGTGGCTCACAACCATCTGTAAAGAGATCTGACATCTCTTCTGGTATGTCTGAAGACAGCTAGAGTGTACGTCCATATAATAAATAAATAAATAAATAAATAAATAAATAAATATTTGAGAGAGAGAGAGAGAGAGAGAGAGAGAGAGAGAGAGAGAGAGAGAGCTCAGCAACTGCAGCCATGTTCCAATCTTCCAGGGAACCTACATTCAACTTACATGAAGCAGCTTGCTATAATTCCAGCTCTGTGAGACCTGATTCTATTTTCTAGCCTCTCTAGACACCTGCATTTATATGTGTAGGTGTGTACATGTGCTCTCTCACTCTCTCTCTCTTTTTCTTTCTTTTTTTTTTGTTTTTTGTTTTTTGTTTTTTGTTTTTTTGAGACAGGGTTTCTCTGTATAGCCCTGGCTGTCCTGGAACTCACTCTGTAGACCAGGCTGGCCTCGAACTCAGAAATCCGCCTGCCTCTGCCTCCCAAGTGCTGGGATTAAAGGCGTGCGCCACCACCGCCCGGCTCTCTTTCTCTTACACACACACACACACACACACACACACGCACGCACGCACGCACGCGCACACACACACACACACACACACACACACACACACCTGAAAATAAATAAAACCAATTGGGTTATTTTCTACAAAAATAAAATCTAAAACTCAAAACAATTGAGTTATTTTTAAATATATCCTATGTGTCTGGTGTGTCGCCTGCATATATGTCTGCGCACCACACGTGGTGCCTGGTTCTCCAGGAAGCCAGAAGATGGCACCAGATTCCCTGGGACTTGGGTTCCAGATGGTTGTGAGCTGCATGTGGGCGCTGGAATTGAGCCCAAGTCCTCTGGAAGAGCAAACAGTGTTCTTAACTGCCGAGCTGTCTCTCCAGCCCCAGGATATATGTTTCAAAGGGAACTCTGGTACCCTGTGGAGAAAAAAAAATCCCTAAGACCTACTGGTTTGGAAGGATAGAAGTTGATGGAAAAGGAGCAGCCCCAGGTAAATGCAGCTATGGACAGTGAAGGGTGCTTTATTATAGCTTTCCAGTATTGGAAACACACAAAGATGCAAGCGTGCTTATCTAGAACACTCAAACATGTCATCTGTGTCATGTACTAGTATGACTGTATGTGCTTGGCCCAAGGAGTGACACTATTTGGAGGCGTGGCCTTGTTGGAGTAGGTGTGGGCCTTGTTGAAGAAAGTATGTCACTGTGGGCATGAACTTTAAGACCCTCATCCTTGGGGGCTGGAGAGATGGAGCACTGTCTGCTCTTCTAGAGGTTCTGAGTTCAATTCCCAGCAACCACATGGTGGCTCACAACCATCTGTAATGGGATCTGATGCCCTCTTCTGGTTTGTCTGAAGAGAGTGACAGTGTGCACACATTCATAAAATAAATAAATAAATAAATAAATAAATAAGGAAAAAAAAAAAGACCCTTAGCCGGGTGGTGGTGGTGCACACCTGTAATCCCAGCACTCTGGGAGGCAGAGGCAGGTGGATTTCTGAGTTCGAGGCCAGCCTGGTCTACAGAGTGAGTTCCAGGACAACCAGGACTATACAGAGAAACCCTGTCTCGGAGAAAAACAAAAAACAAAAAAACAAAACAAAACAAAACAAAACAACAACAACAACAAAAAAGACCCTCATCTTGACTGCCTGGAAGCCAGTCTTCTACCTGACTTTCTAACAAGATGTAGAACTTACAGCTCCTCCTGTACCATGCCTGCCTGGAGGCTGCCATGTTCCAACCTTGATGTTAATGGACTGAACCTCTGAACCCGTAAGCCAGCCCCAATTAAATGTTGTCCTAAGTGATGGTGTCTGTTTGCAGCAGTATAACCCTGACTAAGACAACTAGTGCCTGCTTGTCTTCTCTGTAAGCTCTTTGTCTTGCTGCTCCCTAAGAATGCTTTGGCTTTTTTTTTTTTTTTTTTTTTTTTGGTTTTTTTCGAGACAGGGTTTCTCTGTGTAGTCCTGGCTGTCCTGGAACTCTGTAGACCAGGCTGGCCTCGAACTCAGAAATCTGCCTGCCTCTGCCTCCCAAGTGCTGGGATTAAAGGCCTGTGCCACAACCGCCCGGCGCTTTGGCTTTTTTTATGGCCCAGACTGAGCATGACCTCTGGCTTCCTCATCCTCAACATCTCTGTAGAGACAATCCTTTCAGCTCAACTCATATCCCACAACCGTCCTGGTCCATTCGGCAGCACTCCCAAATAGCTCTGCCTCCACACATCTCTTGTGTGGGCGTCATAAGGGATTCATTTCCATTTCTGCTGCTCCAAAACCACCAGATTAAACTCTATGGTGAAAGAGTAGTGCCGGGCTGGGCGGTGGTGGCGCACGCCTTTAATTCCAGCACTTGGGAGGCAGAGGCAGGTGGATTTCTGAGTTCGAGGCCAGCCTGGTCTACAGAGTGAGTTCCAGGACAGCCAGGGCTATACAGAGAAACCCCGTCTCAAAAAACAAAAAACAAAACAAAACAAAAAGAGTAGTTCAGGAACACAAAGAAAAATGGTAAGAATTTATGCCACATGCTCCTTGTGGCCTTTTGAGATGGCTACTTAGAAAAGCTCGGATTGAGGATTGTCTTAAAAGAGAACCAATGGCATATTTATGAGAAGTATTTTATCTTTAATTATGTGAGTGTGCATGTATGAGCATGAGTTTGTGTGTATGTATGTATGTATGTATGTATGTATGTATGTGTCAAATCCCCCTGGAAGCTGGGGTTATAGCTCACTCTGAGCTCCCGTCATGGGTGCTGGAATCTGAAAATTGGATCTTCTGTAGAAGCAGTACATACCCTAAACTCCTGAGTCACTCCAGCCCTGGGCACTGCTGTCTCTAAACAACACTGCAGAATTAGAGGGCACCAAAGCAAATGCACCTTCTTTTTCCCCACCCAAAGCCTGAAATTGGAATAATGTTAAATAATTATGTGAGCATGTGCTCTCAAAGACAAGCAGACAAGACAGAACTGTTGTCCTAAGAAAACAGCTTATTAAAGGATTTTCGGTTTTCTAAACAAATTGAATAAATTAAAATAAAAGCGGGCAGAGTGAGGCTGAAGTTGGAGGATTATGATTTCAAGTCTCGGATACACACTGAAACTTCGTCTTAAATAATCAATGCGGTAAGATTAGATGAACAAGTTGTAACAAAGGGAATGAGGGAAGAGAGAAGAGAATACACAGATCCCAACCCAGAGCTCACTTTGCTTCCTAGCCAATCACCTGCTGAATGCTTCCAGAATGATACCGCCGTATCTTTCTACCACTCCACAAGTCCTCTTCATTAAAGTCTTCCTTACTCTCAGCTATTGTCAATATTCAGCCGAAGGGATGTCTTCAAAGATACGAGTCAGATTATCCCAGGCTAAGTCTTCCAGTAGTTCATAAGTCCCCTCACAGTCAAAGTTAAACTCTTTAAAAAAAAAAAAACCTTACAGACCACTCCTACAGTCTGTTTCTCCATGGTCTCCCACCTCCCCTGTACCCACTTTACCTCATCTGCACCCCTTTACTTCAGTCACACAGGGAGCTGCTTTCAGTCCTCAGAAGAGATGCAAAGGAGCCGAGTATGGTAACACACATCTCTAATCCCATTTGGTGCCTCTGAACCACTTGTTCAAGCAATATAGTAAGTGGCAGAGGTTGGCCTTGAACCTTGAGGCCATTTAATATTCTACTTTCCTAAACCCTCCAGGATTTTTTTTTTTCTCTTTTAGCTACTATTATCTTCCTAGTGCCTATCACAGTCTGGTACACAGCAACAGTTCAAAACATGCTTGTTTAATAAATGTGGATCATCATCACCACCACCACCACCACCACCACCACCACCACCACCACCACCACCATCATCATCATCTTGCTTGATCCAACCTCCTTGCACATTTTTAAAAAATTCTTTCTCGGGCTGGTAAGATGGCTCAGAGGTTAAGAGCACTGACTGCTCTTCTGAAGGTCCAGAGTTCAAATCCCAGCAACCACATGTTGGCTCACAACCATCTGTAATGAGATCTAACGCCCTCTTCTGGTGCGTCTGAAGACAGCTACAATGTACTTACATATAATAATAAATAAATCTTTTTAAAAAAATCTTTTTCGCCGGGCGGTGGTGGCACATGCCTTTAATCTCAGCACTTGGGAGGCAGAGGCAGGCGGATTTCTGAGTTCGAGGCCAGCCTGGTCTACAGAGCGAGTTCCAGGACAGTCAGGACTACAGAGAGAAACCCTGTCTTGAAAAAAACCAACCCCCCCCAAAAAAAATCTTTCTCTAAGTTAGATGTTTTAAAACTTAAGAAAAACACAAGAATAATCTAACTATCAATTACAACTATACAATCTGGGAACCCACTTCCTTCTGGCCTTGAGTTCTCTATTGGACCATGGTTTTGTTGCCCTCAACCTGTAAGGAATTAGAGTTCCTTTTATTATGCTGGTTAACATCTGTTCCCAGAGCCTCCTATATATGTTCTTGAACTTTAGATGGATAGAAACTTTATTTCTCAACTTCCCTTGCAGCTAGATTTCTGGACACTAACCAGATCGTTTCAGTGAGTTGCCTTTGCATGAGATTTAGAATATATTATGGGTGTAAATAATTTTTCTTTCTTTTAAGGTTTATTTATTTATTTTATGTATATGAGTACACTGTCACTGTCTTCATACACACCAGAAGAGGGCATCAGATCCCATTACAGATGGTTGTGAGCCACCATGTGGTTGCTGGGATTTGAACTCAGGACCTCTGAAAGAGCAGTCAGTGCTCCTAGCCGCTGAGCCATTTCTCCAGTCCGGATATAATTTTTCTATTACTGTTTTAGATATGTGTTTGAGGCCAACATCTGTGTGTCAGCAGCTGCCTGTCGTGGGCATTGAGAGACGATTTTGACAACTGACTTCTGTAGCTGTTATGGTGTGCCCTTCAAACATAATTTCAGTTTCTTTATCCCTTTTATTGGCATTTAATTCATTGTTTTTAATCCTCCTTTCAGATGCCTAGTTCTGTCTGTCTCCTGAACTGACACACCCCCTTGATTGCTGTGTCTACTAGATCTACTTTTTATGCAAGTAAGATAAATATGAAAAACACAGTTCTTTTGGAAATATAAATGTATGATGAATAAAAAAATCAATCAATAGGAACTAGGATAATGGATGAAAGAATTATAGAGTTTGTGTGTGCACGCATGCATTGTGTGTGCATGCATGCAATTATGTGTACGCTTCAGAGTCAGCGAATGGAGATATTTGAAAGGACGGATCGAGCAGATGATAGAAAAGACTGGAAAGAGAATGAAAAGATGATCAGAACACCCTCGGGTTCTGCTTGAGAATAGCAGAGCTGATTTGGAATTAGTAATAAGTTACTATTATTAACAATATGGGGGCAGGTGAGATGGCTCAGTGGGTAAAAATGATTGCCACATAAGCCTATGCCTGCATAGAAGCACATCATACACATACCCAACTTTAAAAAGAATGTAGTGCGTCCCTATTGACATGAGTAGCAATACTTGGGCTCACAGTGCTCAGGCACAGTCACTGTCTCAGTATCTTTCCGATGACTGGGTCTGTGAGCTGCATCAGCAGACTCTGTGGATGCTGCATATGATGGCGGATGAAGGCTCATTTAAGGTTTCACCTTCGTCAGACCCACGTTCCAGAGCCCTATTGTAACAGTGACTGGCAACAGTACTTACTGCGAGTTTCTGAGTGAGGTTGGGTGTGGTGATGCATGCCTGTAATCTCAGTGCTCAGGTTGAGGCAGGAAAATTGAGAGCTTGAAGCCAGCCTGAGTTACATAGTGAGACTCTGCCTTAGACAAAATAAAGCAGCAATAAAAAGAATGTGGGAAAACTGAGGAATTTGGGCTGTCAAGATAAGAAGCATGCTGGCTATATATCCTGAACACAAAGGCTGCTGTGTCCTGGTGCAAAGAGCCCACTTGTCATGGGACTAGAAGATGCCCGCCTTTGCCCTCTTTCTGTGCCTAGTCCCAAAGAGGAAGCCTTAGAACTCAGCCATGGAACTAAGGAGCAATATGAAGACAGTCTTTGTACTGGATGAATGAAAAAAAAATTAGCATCATTCAAATAGTCTAGGAGGACAAGTGACTTGATACCCAATACTTTCTGCTTGAAAATCTGTCTGAATACTCTTGACTTCTCAAAGACGACACTAGGGTAAAGCGAGACTAAACCAGATCCTAGTTCTCCTCTCCCTCTCTGTGTCCTGGAGAGATTTGGAGGGACTGCCATCACATTTCCACCTGAGGAAAGACTCCAAGAGTTCTGACAGATTGCCTAAGATCATCCAACCGCCCTGCATGGCTGAGCCAGGACCTTAGCCAGGTCCTCCTGAGCCCAGGGCTTGTTCCTGCCAGGAGGCCCCAGGCTGCCATTGGGAAGGGAAGACTGGCTTCCAAGACTGCCTCTCTAGGCCCCAGGACTAGAATTCCAGTAAGGGTCTCCAATTGTTTGTTACCTTTGAGCCCTCCTGACTGTCAAGCATGAAAACTAGTCTAAAGAAGGACAAAAAAGGGCTGGTGAGATGGCTCAGAGGTTAAAAGCACTGACTGCTCTTCCGAAGGTCCTGAGTTCAAATCCCAGCAACCACATGGTGGCTCACAACCATCCATAATGAGATCTGATGCCCTCTTCTTGTGTGTCTGAACACAGCTACAGTGTACTTACATATAATAATAAATAAATCTTTAAAAAAAAAAAAAAAGGAACCGGGCATGGTGGCACACGCCAGTAATCTCAGCACTTGGGAGGCAGAAGCAGGTGGATTTCTGAGTTCGAGGCCAGCCTGGTCTACAGAGTGAGTTCCAGGACAGCCAGGGCTATACAGAGAAACCCTGTCTCAAAAAAAAAAAAAAAAGGTAATTTGTAAGCCGGGCGTGGTGGCGCACGCCTGTAATCCCAGCACTTGGGAGGCAGAGGCAGGCGGATTTCTGAGTTCGAGGCCAGCTTGGTCTACAGAGTGAGTTCCAGGACAGCCAGGGCTAAACAGAGGAACCCTGCCTCGAAAACAAACAAACAAACAAAAAAACAAAAAAACAAACAAACAAAAAAAAGGACAAAAAAGCCAGGCAGTGGTGACACACGCCTTTAATCCCAGCACTTGGGAGGCAGAGGCAGGCATATTTCTGAGTTCAAGGCCAGCCTGGTTTACAGCCTGAGTTCAGGACAGCTAGGGCTACACAGAGAAACCCTATCTTGAAAAACCGAAAAGAAAAAAGGACAAAAACTACTTCTGTGCCACCCTGACTGACATCCCAGGGACTTCAGTTGGAGATCCACCATGAATCCCAGTGCCGCAGGGGAAGGAGATCCACCATGAATCCCAGTGCCGCAGGGGAAGGTAGCACAGCACTGGCTGTGGACAGTCGTCAGTGTCTCTCTTCGGTCCTCTGCCCCCTCACCCACTTCTGCTGAGGCCTCTGCTGTCCAGTCATGGGACTTTAGAAGGTAGACAGTAGGGGGACTTCCTAACAGAAGTAAGGGCAGACCATCATGCTGTCGATACTTTAAGATCTTCCTTTAGGCCAGTAATGTGGCTTCCAGAATGATCTGAGCACATTAGGGTTAGGGTTAGGGTTAGGGTTAGGGTTAGGGTGAAGGGCTAGAGGTTAGGGGTTAGGGGTTAGGGGTTAGGGGTTAGGGGTAGGGGTTAGGGTTAGCAGTTAGGGTTAGGGGTTAGGGGTTAGGGTTAGGGTTAGGGTTAGGGGTTAGGGTTAGGGTTAAGGTTAGGAGTTATGGTTAGGGCTTTGGTCATTAATACATAGTAGAGAGTCCATTTTCCCATATAAATGCACCAAAAGGTTACTTTGATGTCATCAGACTTGGTAGAATTAGAAATGATGGGTCTTTTGCTTTGTTAGCCTCTCAGGGAAAAGTGCAGGAGCCATAATGGGGATCCAAATTAAGTATGCTACTAAAGGGAGGCGACCTCACAGTGTCGTGGCTGCAACTCTGACACACAGCTCCTTGGGGTGGGTCTTACTATTCTGCTTCTTGGCACTTCCAGAACATGAGGTAAAAACAAGTCCTCTCCTCATGAGTATGGCCCTGTACAGGCTCTGTTTATCTAAGAAATGGAGCTGGGTGGAGGTGTGTGTGTGTGTGTGTGTGTGTGTGTGTGTGTGTGTACCCTCACACCTGGTCCTGAAAGCACCTAAGGAAGAAGGCAAGCTTGAACAAGATGGACATAGAGGTTTGGTGTGCGCATGTGTGAGCTTGTTGGGAACAGAGGGAAACAGGGAGGGAGGAAAGAAGGAGAATGAGGATGAGCAGAGCAGCAGGAGGGAGCCACTATCTCAAGGGTTAAGAGCTCAGCAAAGGAAGGTTGGAGAAATAGTTCAACAGTATAAAGTTCTTTCTGCTCTTGCCAAGTGCCTGGGTTCAATTTCCAGCACCTACAGACATTTCTCAACCATCTGTAAGCACAGCCCCAGGAGATCCAGCTCTTCAGATGTCCATGGACTCTGGCATGCACACTGTGCACATATATACACTCAGGCACACATACACATAAAATGCATGTTTTTGAAGGTTCAACACAGGGATTTGGGAGGCACGCATTCATATCACAGCAATAAACTTCAGGGATTCATTTGCTCTTTGAATGAACAGTAGGGTGACAGAAAGATTCCAGGCTGACAATTAGCACAAGGTCATGCTCACAATCTGGGCTTCATGGTCCTGTCGGTGGACACTGGTTCCCAGAGATGGACGGATCCGCACAGGCTCCTGACTTTACTGTGTAGGCTCTCGACTCACCATCGCAGCTTTCTGAGCCCGTGTTTTCAGACTGCACATAGTCAGAAAACAAGCAGGTCTAAAAATGAGGCTGCTTCACATGCATGGCAGACACAGACCTTCCCAGAATTAGCCACATCTCTGACTTCAATAATGGTCAGTATAGCAAGGACCCGGGCGGTCATGAGAGTCAGCTGTGGGTGTGGATGCCCCGCCCGCTGTTTGCTTTCTTACCTGTTCTCCATTCTAAGTTTAAAGATATCCAAGGTTTCCCTCTCCTTAGAAAATGCCTTGTAGTTTTATCTGGCTGAGTTCTTTCTTATTCAGTGGCTTTTGTAAAGCCTCCTTGCTTATCATGTGTCCCTCTACCTCCTTCCGAAAAGCACCTGAGATGGCGGATCCTGCCATTACCCATGCTAACCCCAGCCCTGCATTCTTTTCCAGACCATCTGTTTCTCTTCACCACGAAGCCACACTAAATTTGCGACAGCACAATCATCTCCATGGCAACGGGATATGGTCCTCACCATTGGATCCTGATTTCATTCTGACCAAAAACCAAGCAACAGTAGGATGAGTTACTTTTTCTCGTTGTTCTGACGGAATACATCGCAAGCAGCAACTAAAGAGGAGGTCGGTTGTTTCTGCCTGTAGCTTGAGGGGATTCAGTCTGCCATGGCCAGAGAAAGTGCGACACCAGCTGCTCCAAGGGGTCAGGAACACAAGATGGGTGGTTATAGTATGTCCCTAGTCAGGAAGGAAATATTGAACAGGAGATAAAACTGAGCTGTAAACTCCTGGTAGCCCTCAACTGCCTGCTCCCCTCCAGCCAGGGTTCCACGACTAAAACAGCACAGCCAGCTGGAGAACAGGTCTTTAAATATTTGAACCAGTGGGGGCATAGTTTACATTCAAACCACGGCTGAAACTATAATGTAATGTTTTTCATTACTGTTTTGTGTTTTGATTGGCTTTTTTTTTTTTTTGAGTCAGGGTCTCAAGTATCCAAGGTTGGTCTTGAACTCGTGTTCCTCTTGTGTCAGCCTCACATGTACTAGGATTATAGGTGCGTACCATTAGCCCCGGTTCTTGTTTGTTTTCTCTTTGAAAAAAAAAAATCCTACTTTTGACTCTGTAATCTTGGACTGGGCCTGAATATATGTTTCAATAATTTATATATGGAATATTTGTTCAGCAAACAATTCGATATGCAGGTAAAAAATAATTGTAATTTGGAAAAATCACATAGACCTACCCCCTCCCTCCAGACCGTACTATAACACTAGATTGACTGTGCACGACTAGCTCACGGTACTCTGGCTCGGAGAGAAGAGAATGAAGAATCCATTTAATAGACATGAAACTTCTAAGGCTAAGAAATAGGCTTTGATGACCGATAAGCAGCGGAAGGCAGCTGACCTAGTTCCTGCTCGGTGGCTTTCTTATCATGCTCAGCACAAGAAAGACACAAAGGGTCTTTTCATCTGAGTCAGATTATCTAACCAGAGGAAGATAAATGGGCAGCTGTATCCTCGAAATTGACCAATACCTGGACATTTTGTTCATTTGCTTTAATCTTGTACGACTTAATTACTGTTTGGGAGGAAGCTCTGAAGATCACTTGCTATGCTGGGGTATGGAATAGCTGTATGAATTTTTTTTAAATGAACTAGTTGCAAGAAGATCAATAAAATGTCTTATCAGTCCATTCACGTGTCTGTCTTTTAAGTGACAAGGTCTGGATACTGGCACTGTGCTGGACAAGCAGCGTAATGCACACAATCCACATGATGAACACAGTGCACATAATGCACAGGTAGTAGACACAGAAGGGAATGCGGCGTGCTGTAAGGATATACGTATAAATACTTTGTATAGCATTTGTAGCTCAGAGACAAGTGGATTTATAAGAATTGGCCATCTTAGGCCGGGCAGTGGTGGCTCACACCTTTAATCCCAGCACTTGGGAGGCAGAGGCAGGAGGATTTCTGAGTTTGAGGCCAGCCTGGTCTACAGAGTGAGTTCCAGGACAGCCAGGGCTATACAGAGAAACCCTGTCTCGAAAAAAACAAACAAACAAACAAAAAAAACAAAACAAAACAAAACAAAAACAAAAACAAAAGAATTGGCCATCTTCACCCTCCTATTTTTCTCCAGCTTCCTCGAGAATGGACTAGTTGAAGTAAGGTAACAGGTGGGTGATAGTATAACAAAGGTTGGAAGAGACGCTAAAGTAAATGTTAAAAAGGAAAAAGAGGAAAAGGAGGAAAAGAGGAAGAAAAGGAAGAAGAAGCGGACAAAGCTAGGTGGGGTCTCGCATCTGTTATCCCAGCACTGCCGAGGATTAGAACCCCAGGTCAGGCCCTGCAACCATGTCTCCAAAAGGGGGGGGGAAATTACAATGGAAAAGATCTAGAAGAAGAAGATACAGAAAAAAAGTAGGCAACTGTGAGCTGAACCGAGTGGCTAAAAGGCAGAGCCAGGATATGAGAGGCAGCTGCGCTGTGGGCCTTCGGGGAGTGAACAGGAAAGAAAGACGTAGTCCTACTGCTCGCTCCGGGCGGGCTACGAGTCAGCAGCTTGCTGCTTTTGCCAGAAACTGAAGAAAATAAATTGTTGTTCAAGCTCTTTAAATTAAAAAAAAGAAAAAAAATTTACAAAATAGATAAGCCAGGAGGAAGCCCATCTTCATATTCTGTGGCTCCTCCCATTTCTCCGCCCCATTTACTCAATGTGCACATGCGTACTTGTACCCTGTCCAGGTAAAGGGTTTCTTGGGTTGTTTCTTTGTTTTGGTTTGGGGTTTTTTTGGGGGGTGAGGGGCACTGGGAGGGGGCTAAGGTTTGGTCAATTTGATACAAGCTAGAGCTATCTAAAAAGAGGAGCCTCGACTGAGAAAAATGACGCCATCAGACCCGAGCAATCCACGGGGAGCAAGCCAGTAGGCACTGCTCCAGCACAGCCTCTGCCTCAGCTTCTGCTTCCGGAGTCTCCTTGAGTTCCTGCCCTGACTTCCCTTCACCATCAACTATAAGTTGTGAGATGAAATAAACCTTAACGTCTCCAGGTTCTGTCTGTCATGGTACGTTGTCACAGCAACAGAAAGCAAACTGACACATCCTCAAACCACCCAAGCCTCCTCCCCACCCCCCAACATCCACCTCTTACCATTAGAGGCTGTTGGCCAGGATTGTTTTACACTTACACCAATCTTCTATGGTCCGGAACCTCGAACTCTACTGAAACTTAATTTTAACCTCAACAGATTTAAAACAAAATTGGGTGAATCAAAGAAATAGAAGTGAGGGGACGGGGAAAGGAAAAGAAAAAGAAAAAAGAAAAACAGCACAATTTCCTCAGAGAACCCTAAGGCCAAATTTGAGGCCTAAGAAAGGCAGAATAGCATTCCAGAGAGCACCATGGTGCCCATGGACAACTTTTATTGAGATACCACATGCAGACTTGCTCCTGATACGGTTTTCTTTTCTTTTCTTTTCTTTTCTTTTCTTTTCTTTTCTTTTCTTTTCTTTTCTTTCTTTTTTTATTTTTTGGTGTTTTGGTTTTTTGGATTTGGTTTTTTCGAGACAGGGTTTCTCTGTATAGCCCTGGAAGTCCTGGAACTCACTCTGTAGACCAGGCTGGCCTCAAACTCAGAAATCCACTTGCCTCTGCCTCCCAGAGTGCTGGGATCACAGGCGTGCGCCACCACCGCTGGGCTGACGCGGTTCTTGAATATTGTCATACATTGCTAGTACTTCAGAAGACACAGGGCTTAGCCAGGCTCAAGGCCTGGGGACCTCAAACAAACAAACAAAAAACCCAAAAGGGTTTCCTGTTTGAACCCAAGCATTGAAATGTGGTTGTTAATGTTGGAAGTGACCTGTCCCGGAAGCCTCCTCATCATTTAACATCATCAATATCTTCAAGGCATCTCCAGGGTATGCGGTCATTCAGGGGAAAGTACCACAAGACAAGGTAGAAGGAACTATCCGACAATCTGGGTAGAAATGGAAGGTAAGGGGCCAAGTATGCCTGGCCACAGTAAGTCCAGTGTCCCAAACAACAGTCTGACCTATGTTGTCATGAAAAAGAGCTCTTTGGGAAGACACTTTCTGGTACACTGCATATTTCTCCCACTGGGGAAGCGCATACTTCTGTGTTGGGATCTTTGTGAAATACCATCAAGAGGAAAATGTACTGAACTGCTATAATGAGTTGCTCCTGGGAACGCATGCTGTGTTTGGAACATTACTAATTCTACAAAACACTAGTATTTTCAGAATATGCATCAATGGATTTGGAGTACATGACATGTATACAAGTTTTATAATCGGCATACTATTATGACATCATTCCTGCCACCCACACATCTGAAATACCCAGCGCCCCTAGGATTCAATCACTGTGAGTTCTCACCTTCTAATGTTTCAGTGTAGAGGGTCACCCTGCTGTAAGTTGGAATGTGCTTCACTAATTTGTATCTGACACCAGTATAAATTTTAGCCTTTCCTCAGTTTCTCCTAAATGCTTAGTATCCTCATGGTGGCTCATACTACCCAGGACCTCCTGTGACACACATCTAAATGTCACCTTCTTTATAGAGCTATGCAACTTTTTCATCTTCCTCCCAAGAAATCTAGCTTCGTCTCTCTAGAAACTGCTTTCTTCCAGAGAACCTGCAAACGAACCCACACTCATGTTACCAGATGAACCACGTTGAATATCTGCAGCAGAACAGAGGCTTCTTGAAGATGGAATGCTTTCATTAAAAATAAATAAGACATGACTTTCAAGGGGGATGGTGGATGGGATGGGGGTTTGCAGAGGGAAGACTGGGAAAGGCGATGACATTTGAAATGTAAATAAGTAAAATACCCAATAAAAAACCAAACATGACTTTCCAGGACTAAAGCAAACTAACAGGAGATAGGGGTTGGGGGGGAGTGTTTTGGGTTAGTTCCTTGGTAATTCAGGAATGGTACTACCTGCAAAGTAGCCTCTGTTGATTAGGCGTTAGGTAGGTAGGTAGGTTTGGCTTACTGAGGCAGGGCCTTGTGTAGCCCAGGCTGGCCCTGAGTTCCTAATCCCTCCTGCCTCCTATTCCCAAATGCAGGGCAGGAGCACAGGCCCCTCGCCTGCTAGCCTCCTCTCATCAGACGAGGAAGGTTTAGCACACACGATGATGCTCCTGAAGGTTTATACTTAAGTATGTGGTATATTTCCTCAATTGTCAAAGAATTGATATTTCACAAGTAGTTTAAGTATTTATGTGTGTGTGTGGGGGTCTATTTTAATTTGATGAATAAGCAAATGGCTGTCTCTGACTTCAAGAAGATTTTTGTTTATTTTTTTAAGATTTATTTATTTATTATATGTAAGTACATTGTAGCTGTCTTCAGATACTCCAGAAGAGGGTGTCATCTCTTTATGGATGGTTGTGAGCCACCATGTGGTTGCTGGGATTTGAACTCAGGACCTTCGGAAGAGCAGTCGGTGCTCTTAACCTCTGAGCCATCTCTCCAGCCCCTTAATTTTTATTTTTGAACATGTGTCACTCATACACAAAATCAAAGGCAGGAAAAAACACATTACAAAATGTAGTTTCCCTTCCTATTCTGTCTGTTGGCAACTCTGTTTTCCTCCCCACGTGTAACCTCCATTACCAGTTCCTTGACTTTCCCTTTAGCAGTGGTCTGTCTTCGCCCACGTGCGTGGCTTCTTTTCTTCCCACAGATAACGCCACTGTAGACACTTCGCTTTGCTGGTCTCCAGTAACTCAGATGCCCTCTCCGCCAGTTCAGGGCAGAGAGAAGGCTGGGCTCTTGCCAGCCGCTTGCTTCTCAGTGAATGCTGTTGCATTTTAGGTCACAGTTTCTTTGGAGAGTATTGTCAGCCAAAGGTTTGCTGATTAATCTCACAAGTAGAATTTGTGTCCATAAGCACAAGTACGAAGCCGGGTGTGGTGGCACACGCCAGTAATCCCAGCACTTGGGAGGCAGAGGCAGGCGGATTTCTGAGTTCAAGGCCAACCTGGTCTACAGAGTGAGTTCCAGGACAGCCAAGACTACACAGAGAAACCCTGTCTCGAACCCCCCCCCCAAAAAAAAGGAAAAAGAAAAAGAAAAAGCACATGTACGTTTATTTTGAAAGATAGCTCTAAATCACATTTTGTCCCTTATACACAGCCCTCAACTATGTGTCGCTATTTCCCTAAACCTGGTATCAAACCAGCATTTTACAAAACATTTGAATTTGACAGTATTGTGAGTGATCACACACATGCAAAGACATATACATAGACACACACAGACAGGAGACATGGGAACTGTCATGGTTAAAATAGGAAATATCCCTTTCAGGTTCACATAAAAAACATTGACTCTAGCTGATGCTATTTGGGGAGGTGGTAGAAGTATTGGGGGGGGGACACCTAGCTATAGGAAGTAGGCCCCAAGTAGGAAGTAGGTGTGCTTTTGAAGGTTATACATGGTCCATAGTCCCTTCCTCTCTCTATGCTACTTACCCGCCATTGCAGGGAATCATGGAGTTGGCTTGGCCTAGCTGTCTTTAGAGGCATGCGTTTCAGGGTTTTCTGTTAGACTCCATGGCTCCTGGGGCACAGTGTACTTCCAGTTCCTGAGAGACTGATGCATCCCCCCAGGCAGTGAAGCTTTCAGGGTGTGTTGTGTTTCTCATCGTAGTCAAGAAAACATGGAAACTTGACAGAACAATTGGTCTTGGGCATTATTAATCTTGTGTACCCTTCATAACTCGCAAACGTCATTGTATCCTGGCAACTACAACTGTATTGATCCTGGCAATTGCTACCATATTCTGTTTCTGATAAAGATATAAAAAGTCTGATTGCTCTCAATAAAATTGTCACAACCTCAGTCTCGCTGTGGCCTCTCCGACTGGTTTGGTTTAATTCCTCTAGGCTCTATCAGATGACCTTGGCCTGGTAGCAAGTACTGGTGCTTACAGTCCTTGAGGCTAAGTTCTTCCCTCATTTCCAGATTCCACAGTGTTCAGCCTTGCCTCAAGCACAAAGTAGTGGAGCCAACCAACCACAGACAGAACCCCTTGAAAGCATGAGCCCAAGTAAGTGCAATTCCCTTGAAGAAGTCCTTGGTGAAATATTGGTCACAGCTACAAGAAACTAACTCACACAGGAGCCAAAGCGCTGAGCGTTTATAAGCCAGTCCTTGACAATCTTTTCCATTGATACTGTGGGGCAGACTTTCTCATCTACTGAACTCAACTGACCTGAGAGAGTGGAAGAGAAGTTTTAAAAGTTAGCAAGTGATCAAAAATAGATTACTTCAAAAAGTTAAAGACCTTTTATATCAAGACCCCCTCATGTATGCTTGACGGTGGTAGTTTGGAAGGGGCAGGGGAGACCTTGCTTCATGGAAGTCTCCTAGCCTACGCTATCAATTAGCAACCCACTCATAAGTATAGTTTCCTGTTTATTTTAGAAATTACTAAATATAAATAAGAAAAAGATTTGTCCAATGAAGTTTGTCCTCTCCTCTGGTTTACTCCAGTCTCCCAGCCCTGGGGCCATCTTTAGGACCTTACATGAGCTGAAAGCATTGGATAATACAAGGGTTTTTTTTTTCCTCTCTCTTTTCTTTACCTCCCTCCTTCTGCTCTTCCTTCCTTCTTCTTTTTTAAGACCTCACAAAAGCCAGATTTACTCTCTTTCAATACTCATTCTCAGCTTCTACTCTAATGGCAGTTTCATTTCATCTTTGCCCAGATTTATTCTTTCATTTCCCAGGTTCCTCTCTTCCTTCCCTACCCAGGACTGCATCAGTACTATCCATGTTTGTAGGAGGAATGAGTCAGCATACCCTGACTAGTGGCCCATAATGACCCACGCATGCGCAACAGCTGCATCCGCATTTTACCACCTTAAGATCTGCCTGGCACATGGAGACAAATGATCCCCTTTCTGTCTCTGTTTCTGAGCTGTGTCTAATTTTGAGAGTTTGGGAGTTGAATAGTATCACTGGGAATAGATGGGTCTTAGGCCCCCATGCCATACATACTGTAACCTTTGCGTTAGGAGTTTGATAAACGTTCGTTAAGCAAATCAATGTTTTCTCACGTATAGTCTTAATGTTTTTCTAAATTTTCGATGTCTCTGGATTATAAGCATTTTCACCTAGATAAGGCATTTCTCAATCATTTCCTAAGTCATCGTGCTGATGTGCTGTTTCACTAGCAACAGAGGATGTATTCCACTTCCCTACAGTTTTATCAACACACAATGACATCAGATTTTGAAATTTTTACTAAGAAATGTCTTTTTAAAAAAGATTTATTTTTATTTATATGAGTACACTGTAGCTGTCTTCAGACACAGCAGAAGAGGACATCAGATCCTATTACAGATGGTTGTAAGTCACAATATGGTTGCTGGGAATTGAACTCACGACCTCTGGAAGAGCAGTCAGTGCTCTTAACTTCCGAGCCATCTCTCCAGCCCCCGAGAAACGTCTTGATTTGCCCTTTTCTGATTATTAGTGAGGCTGAGCATATTTTACTTACCTAATTTTCTAGCAGATTACATTATCTTTCTTTTACTTATACAAGTAACATATTGTCTGTATGCTGCTTTGTCCAATGTATATGATGGTTGGGAAGAGGGATGCTCTCTACAGGCTCAGATATTCTTTTGGTGGTGCTGTTTAAGGAAAATTATGGAACCTTTAGAAGGTACAGCATTGCTGGTGGAAGGGTGTGTTAGGGGAAGGCTTTAGAGAGTGTGGGGGTTTAAATGAGAAATACCACCCCCATAGGCTCATAGATTTGAATACTTGGTCACCAGGGAGTGGCGCTATTTGATTCCCCCCACACACAGGGTTTCTCTGTGTAGCCCTGACTGTCCTAGAACTCACTCTGTAGACCAGGCTGGCCTCAGAAATCTGCCTGCCTCTGCCTCCCAAGTGCTGGGATTAAAGGTGTGCACCACCACCGCCCAGCTGAGTGGCACTATTTGAAAGGTTTGGGACCTGTGACCTTCTTGGAGGAAGTGTGTTACTAGGTGGGCTTTGAGGTTGCAAAAGGGTCACTCCAAGCCCAGAGTTTCTCTCTTCCTGCAGATTCAGATGTAGAACTCTCAGCTACTTCTCCAGCACCTCCATGCTTTGAGACAGCCACTGAGACCAGGAAATACATACAGTGCTGGGGTCACAGTGAGTATGTACTGAGAGGCCATTGCATGAGTCTCTGAAGGTGAAATCTATGTTTCCATGGAGACCCCAAGTTGTTGGAGACAGCTGCCAAAAAAGGCTGCATGCTGGAAGTGGAATCAGCACAAGAATGAGATATATGTTGCAAGCAACAAAGATGGAGGGATGGAGCTTTTTAAGTTCTTTGAAATTGAAGCCCCAGATACCAGACAGGGGTCTACAGGATTTGATGTTTGCCTTGCTGGATTCTAGGTTTCCTTACTGTGCCTCCTATACTCCATATACATAATATTTCTTTTGAAATATTATGTATATTATGTGCTATTCTATGTTGGAATTGTTTAACTGTTTTATTTTTATCTTACAAGGGGTCACAGTGAAAGAGACTGCCTTGAGTCTCAGAAGAGACTTTAGATCTTTGAACAGTGTGAAGGCTTACATATTATCAGGACTTTTTAAGTTGGACTAAATGCATCTTACATCATAAGATAGCCATGAAGCTATGAAGGCCAAATGTGGTTTGAATGAGAATACACTATTGACTTGTGTGTTTGAACACTTCATCTTCAGTTGGTGGTGCTGTTTAGGGGAGATTATGCAACCTTTAGAAGGTACAGCCTTCCTGAAGGAAGGATGCCAGTAGGGGCAGCTTTGAGTGTTTATAGCTTTGCCCCATGTCTTAGGGTTTTATTGCTGCGAAGAGACCCCCATAACCAAGGCAACTCCTATAATGGCAAACATCAGTTGGGGCAGGCTTACAGTTTCAGAGGTTCAGTCCAATATCAACATGGTGGGAAGCACGGCAGTGTGCAGGCAGACTTGGTGCTGGAGGAGCCAAGAGTTCTACGACCTGAGCAGCAGGCAGCAGGAGGAGGTTGTTTTTCCCAGGCAGCTAGGAGGAGGCTCTGATTTTACTGGCCAGACTTGAGCATATATATGAGACCTTGAAGCCCTGCCTCCACAGTGACACTTTCTCTAACAAGGTAACACCTTCTCTGATGAGGCCATACCTCCTAACAGTGCCACTTCACGTGGGCCAAGCATATTCAAACCATCACACTCCACTTCTTGAACTTTCTGTGCTCCCTGTATACAGATGAAATGTAATCAGTGAGCTTCCTGCCTTCCTGGCTACTGTAGACATGCCATGACTCTGGAACCAATTTATCTTTTTTTTTTTTTTGGTTTTTCTAGACAGGGTTTCTCTGTGTAGTCCTGGCTGCTGGCTGTCCTGGAACTCTATAGACCAGGCTGGCCTCGAACTCAGAAATCGGCCTGCCTCTGCCTCCCAAGTGCTGGAATTACAGGCACACGCCACCACGCCCGGCTAGAACCAATTTATCTTAACAGTTAACCAAGCTTGTATTTCCTTCCACGTTTAGATATTTCCTTTTGTTTTTCAAGACAGGGTTTCTCTGTGTAGCCCTGGATGTCCTGGAACTCCCTCTGTAGATGAAGCTGGCCTCAAACTCAGAGATCTGCCTGCCTCTGCCTCTGCCTCTGCCTCCTGAGTGCTGGGACTATGGGAGTGTGCCCCACCATCCAAACCTAGATATTTCTTATTTAGTTTTAATTTGTAGAATTTGTTTTAAATTACAATATAAAGAAGTTTGAGCTGGGCAGTGGTGGCGCATGCCTTTAATCCCAGCACTTGGGAGGCAGAGGCAGGCAGATTTCTGAGTTTGAGGCCAGCCTGGTCTACAGAGTGAGTTCCAGGACAGCCAGGGCTATACAGAGAAACCCAGTCTCGAAAAACCAAAGGGAAAAAAAAAACTCCTGGCTTAAAATATGATTTCTTTTTCCTTTTCTTGTTAGGACAGAAAGTCAATATACCCTGAACCCACCATGTTTATGATGTCCAACTTATCAAATATTGAGTCCCATATTCACCTGTGATCTACTTTATTGTTCTTTTTAATGTAGATCCATGGCAGGATCTAATTACTGTCATCTGCAGTGAATCTCCTTCCTTGGGCAAAAGGGAGCAAACTGCACTTCACTTACTTTTTAGAATTGTTTTGGCTAGTGTCAGCCTTTCAAATCACAAACACACACAATATTTTGGGGATTTTTTTTTTTTTTTTTTTTTTTTGGTTTTTCGAGACAGGGTTTCTCTGTGTAGTTCCGGCTGTCCTGGAACTCACTCTGTAGACCAGGCTGGCCTCGAACTCAGAAATCCGCCTGTCTCTGCCTCCCAAGTGCTGGGATTAAAGGCGTGCGCCACCACCGCCCGGCTTGGGGATTTTTAAAATACAGTGAACCATGAAAAATTAAACTACTTATCCTATTGACTTTCTATTCTGACTTGGATATTATGTACTTTCTATTCTAATCCCTTTTTTGACCTTTGGTGCTCAAAATATTTTTCACAAAGGTTTTGCACATTCTTGGTGCTTAGTGTCTAAGATTGTTTCTGTTGTGATTGTAAATTTTTCCCCCCACCTGTGTACGGGTGGACGAGCTTCCTGTCACTAGGGAATGAAGAACTGTTATTGATTTTTCCTATTTAGTCCATATTTAGCAATAATGCTAAGACAGTTACCTTATGTTTTTCCTTGTTGAATCTCTTGTAAGAAATGATAATGTCTACAAATAACTTTTACTTTTTTGTTTATCCTTTAGTAGCTTTTTCCTCTTGAGTATAGAACACAGAACCTGTGGAGTAAGGTCTAACTGCACAGGCCGCAGCAAGCTTGCTGTGTTGCTCTGGCAGCAACGCTTCTATAGCCTATTATACATGGCTATATGGAGTCAGCCAAGCGATTTTGTTTTTAATCATGATTCCTGAATCTTTGATCTTTTCTTTCTTTTACATTTTTGTGTGTGGTGAGGATAGGGGGCACAGGTGTGCCCAGTGCACAGGTGGAGGTCAGAGGACAACTTAAGGGAGTTGATTCTTTCCTTCTGCCATGTGGGCCCTGGGGATTAAATTCACATGGTCAGGCTTGGAGGCCAGTGCCATCGCCTGCTGGGCCGTCTTACCGGGCCTTTCTGCTGCTTTTCTACCAATTGAGAGAAGCTATGGGTTTCTCCTCAGTCTGATAATAAGATAGCTTAGAGAGTTCTTAGGAATTTCAGTACCAAAAAAAACCCCAAACCAAAACAAAACAAAAAATACAACTGTAGTACCATCTTTACAATAGTTTACATTTGTGATAAAGTATCTATCCTTGATATATTATTTTATACTCTGCTGGAGTTGATATCATAGCTATTTTAACTTTTTTTTAAATTTGGGCTAGGAATGTGTATATGAAAGCCCTTTTTTTTTCTTAGAGAAACTAGAACTTGTAGTCTAATTTTGGTAAAGAGAGACTTGCCTCTTGTCTTAGTTAGGGTGTTTTTGTTTATTTCGAGACAGGGTTTTTCTGTATAGCCCTGGCTGTCCTGGAACTCACTCTGTAGACCAGGCTGGCCTCGAACTCAGAAATCTACCTGAATCTGCCTCCCAAGTGCTGGGATTAAAGGTATGCACCATCACTGCCCGGCTAGTCAGAGTTTCTATTCCTGCACAAACATCATGACCAAGAAGCAAGTTGGGGAGGAAAGGGTTTATTCAGCTTACACTTCCACACAGCTGTTCATCACCAAAGGAAGTCAGGACTGGAACTCAAGCAGGTCAGGAAGCAGGAGCTGATGCAGAGGCCATGGAGGGATGTTTCTTACTGTCTTGCTTCCCCTGGCTTGCTCAGCCTGCACTCTTATAGAACCCAGGACTACCAGCCCAGGTATGGAACCATCCACAATGTGCCCTCCCCCTCCCTTCTCCCCCCCTTCCTCCTTTCCTCCCCTCCCTTGCCCTCCCCTCCTTCACTAATTGAGAAAATGCCTTACAGCTGGATCTCATGGAGGCATTTCTCACCTGAAGCTCTTTTCTCTCTGATAATTCCAGCTTGTGTCAAGTTGACACTCAAAACCAGCCAGTACACACCTCCTGTACCCAAAGCCCTAGGTACAATTCTTAGCACTGAATAAATCTGGGTGTTGTGTTGTAGACCAGAAGTCCGAGCACTAAAGTGAAACAGGAAGATCAGAAGTTCAAGGTCATCTTTGGTTGCAGGAATGAGACACTTTTGGGGGTGAGGAGATTCATGTTTAAAAGGAGTGTGTGTGTGTGTGTGTGTGTGTGTGTGTGAGAGAGAGAGAGAGAGAGAGAGAGAGAGAGAGAGAGAGAGACAGATAGACAGACAGACAGACAGACAAACAGACAGACACAGTGTGTCTGTGGAGATCAGAGAACAACTTCTAGGTGTTGGTTCTGCCCTTTTACCGAGGAGATTCTGGGATTAAACTTGGACTTGGGAAGCTGAGGCCGGAAAACTGCCAAAAGATTGAGGCCAGTCTGGGCTACACAGAGAATTCCAGACCAGCTTGGGCTAGAGTGAGGACTTGCCTCAAAAAGAAAAAGAAAAAAAAAAGAAAAAGAAAAAGAAAAAGAAAAAGAAAAAGAAAAGAAAAGAAAAAGAAGGGATGGAGAGGGGGGAGAGAGGGAGAGGGAGAGAGAGAGAGAGAGAGAGAGAGAGAGAGAGAGAGAGAGAAAGAGAGAACAAAATAAAACACAAAACCTAGGCATGGTAACACACACCTTAATCCCAGTACTCTTGAGACAGAAGCAAGCAGATCTCTGTGAGTTCAAAACTAGTCTGGTCTACATAGCAAGTTGCAGGCTAGCCAGGACTATATAGTGTTTTTAAAAAGAAATCCAGAATCTTCTATAAAAGAGAAGACATACTGTGATAGTCTTAAATCATGCCTACAAATTCTCTTAGCGCTGAGAAACGGGCATCCTGAGCTTGTGACTAAGGGTAGAAGGGACACCTTATGACTTCTGAGGTTGGATGTCCAAAGGCCACAAAAGCTGTTTGCTGGAACAGTCTCTGTTGATCCCTGAGCCTCCGAGTGAGAAGTGCAGTCACCCTGATGTCATTATAATGATACCCAAGCCACTTACAAACGTCACAGAGCAGAGTTCTAATCCAGCCCTTATCACTCCAGCCTTGTCCTAAAAACAAAAACAAAAACAAAAAAAAAAAACAAAAAAACTCCCCAGCGATTTAAGTTCAGGTTTTCTCTTGTGACATCTTGGACACTGTGAAATGGACATTTACTGTACCTGGTCTGTCTATTGGAATTCCTATCATGTGGGATCTGTGAGGCCAGTGACATGGCTGCTGTATCCTGCCTGTGTTCTTCTTACACAGAGATACACAGAACACAAGAATAGTATCTTCAGGAAAAACAACATAGTGGGGGAAATTATAATCAGATGTCATATTGAGAAATTTCTAAAGTTCTTAGTACTATATATACGACCGAGAAAGGCACTGAGAGTTGAACTCCAGACTTGTGGAAGAGCAGCAAGCACTCTTAACTGCTAAGCCCTCTCTCTGACTCTACATTTTTTTGTTGTTGTTGTTGTTGTTTTGAGACAGGGTTTCTCTGTGTAGTCCTGGCTGTCCTGGAACTCACTCTGTAGACCAGGCTGGCCTCGAATTCAGAAATCCGCCTGCCTCTGCCTCCCAAGTGCTGGGATTACAGGTGTGCGCCACCACACCTGGCTTTACATTTTTATTTTTAATGGAGAAAAATACTAAAGTATCTGCTGCAACAAGAAAAGTGAATTTAGAGCCGGGCGGTGTGGCGCACGCCTGTAATCCCAGCACTTGGGAGGCAGAGGCAGGCGGATTTCTGAGTTCGAGGCCAGCCTGGTCTACAAAGTGCGTTCCAGGACAGCCAAGACTACACAGAGAAACCCTGTCTTGGGGAAAAAAAAAAAAGAAAAGTGAATTTATAATGAAATTTTAGCATAGATAAAATGTGAGCATAAAAAGTCATAAATTATGCTCATAAATTGGGTTCATTGCTTGTGTAGTATTTTTATGATCCCACAAATATATAATCAACTTCTAGATGGAAATAACTATCTAATACATCAAGAAGCTAAAACATGTCTTTTGGGTGTATGAGGAGAGCTGCATTTTTAAACCGTGAGGAAAAGAAAGAATTAGGTATGCTTATCAGAAATGTAATGGTAGCTTTTAAAACTACAGACATGTAATCTTCAGGGCCAGTGAGATGCCTGGCTGCGTAAAGATGCCATACTCTGACCCCCTGAGCTTGATTCCTGGGACCCACTTGGTGGAAGGAGAAAACAGGTTCTCCTCTGAATTCTACTCATGCACCCTGCTCACAATAACAAATCAAAGTTCAAGAAAAAAAAATCTACAAAGTCCAAATCAGCCGAGGTAAAGTCAAATGGAAGTCTTTTTAGTTATGAAACAAAATAAAAAGTATTATAAGAAAAAAAAAATCAAAAACACATGAGAGAGTTAGGCATGGTGGTACACGTGATTGATTCCAGCACTTGGAAGGCAGAAGCAGGTGACTCTCTGAAAGAAAATACGTAAAGAATTCCAGGCCAGCCAGGGCTGCGTCATAAATCCCTGTCTCAAACAAAACAAACAAACAAAGAATACACACACAATGGAGGCTAGTAGAGGATCACCTCAGACTAACTATACTTCCCTGAGTTTAACTTTGCAGTTATAAACAGAAATGTCAGGATTTAAATGAAATAATGCCACAGTCATCTGCTGTTTATAAAAAGAGGTGACTATAAAAGGAATAAAGAAATCTGAAAACAAAGGGGGAAGTTCCAGAAAGAACGTGCCACAGGAGCATCGGGGGTGCGGCCTGTAGGTCCTCCTGCCCACAGGGCTCTGGAGAAACCCAGAATGCCGAGCATGCAGGATCATCTCTCCAGTGGGAAAGATATAAAACGTGTGCTTCTATCCTGAAAGCGGGGAATTAGAGGTATTTAAAAACCTGTGACCTGTGTTGTCTGTTAGGCCAGGCCATCTCAAGCCCCTACAACCAGGACCACAGGAGGCTAGGAATCCAAGTTTCCCTGAGAAACAGGGCCTCCCCGAGATTCCTCAACCAGCACCAAAGACACCTCATAGTCTAAGTGACCCTTTCATTATCTGTATACTCAGAGGCTCCCAAGTTCCCACAACCAGGCCCAGAGGTGGCTGATAGCCCAATGCCCTCTACATTATCTGTATGACTGCGACCACACCGATCCTACCGTAGGCCTTTAAGTTCTTACGGGGAATCTATCTCTAGAATCCATCTTGGAAGAAATGACAAGTACCCAAGTTTAGATGTAATTATGCTTCCTTGTGCCTCGGGGATTGTATTACACCAGGAAACCTTCTTTCCTAATTATATTGTGCTTAAGTTTGTTGGTAATAAACAAGGACAAGGAAATGGGTTTCAGTCAGGAATGGATGTTAGGGAATGACAGGGAAGTAGGTTCAGGCAGGAATCTTAATCTTAGGGTGGGACAAAAGAAGAAGGCTTCAGGCAAGAATCTGATTTTGGGCTTGGACAAGGAAATGGGCTCAGACATTTCGGTCATTCTGACAAGCCCTTGGAAACAACCGTCACCTGAGTAATCATGGGACTTTGCTTAGTGCCTTGCTTGTTCCTCATTGCACTACTCACCCTTAATACTTGCAAGTAATTAAAATGGTATAAAAGCAGATTGGGAAAAATAAATCCACCTTCAGTCTCAGAATTGACTGGGGTCACACTACAATGTTGTCTGTCTTTTTTCTTTTTAATCCTCACTCTGCTCTGGAGAATCTGTTGACTGACTGAACTGGTTTGGTCACATGATCAAAGCAACTGTTTGTTTGTTTGTTTGTTTTTTCCGAGACAGGGTTTCTCTGTATAGCCCTGGCTGTCCTGGAACTCACTCTGTAGACCAGGCTGGCCTCGAACTCAGAAATCCGCCTGCCTCTGCCTCCTAAGTGCTGGGATTAAAGGCGTGCGCCACCACCACCCGCAACTCTTATAAAGGAAATTTAGTTCAGTCCATTATCATGGCAGGAAGCATGGCAACATGCAGGCAGTCATAGTGCTGGAGGAGCCGAGAGTTCTACATCTTGATCTGCAGGCAGCCAGGAGGAGGCTCTGGATCACACCAGCCAGACTTGAGCATATATATGAGGCCTCAAAGCCCACCTCCTAACAGTGCCATTTCCCATGGGCCAAGCATATTCAAACCACCACAGTATCCCTATTAGAAACACAGATTAACAGAAATTAATTTGAGAGGTTGGAGGCAACTTTGTGTTAGTTTTCCCTGTGCACAATTTACAATCAGAAGTATATCTTTTACAATGGTTTTATTATGTTCAGTGTGTGTGTGTGTGTGTGTGTGTGTGTGTATGCTCATGCCACTGATCATGTATGGAGGTCAGAGGACAACTTGTAGTTGTGAGTTCTTTCTTAGTTCCCAGAGATCAAACTCAGGTTGTTGGGCTTGGCTGTAGTTGCGTTTCCTGTCTTACCAGTCTTCATTTTCTCATGACAGTTTTTCTCTCTTTCTACCTTCTCCACCCACTTCCTACTTTAGTGTTGCTTCCCTATACATTCCAGACTGCGTTGTGTGACACAGTTCCTAAGGAGACATGAATAAATGCCTACTCACCCAGACAGGAAACTCTCATCAATCCAAAGTAAAGATACTAGCAAAATCCAACGTGGTGAGTCAATAGTTTTGTTGGGGTTACTTACAGGAGTAGAAATGACTCAAAGATATCTGTATCAGGAAAGCAAACCCAGAAAGGGTGGCAACTCACCAAAGCTGGAAATCTGCAAAGCACTATACAGCTCCGTACTTTCCAGGGAGCTCAGTTGGTCTAAACCGCTTCTAGGCAGCTCGGGTGATTTCTTCTTTTCCCCCAGGTGGCTTGGTTGCTCTGAAACTCTTCTAGAAACTCAGCTTTTGT
Source organism: Apodemus agrarius (assembly GCA_964023405.1). NCBI lineage: Eukaryota > Metazoa > Chordata > Mammalia > Rodentia > Muridae > Apodemus > Apodemus agrarius. Next base: position 41,907,785 of record OZ030017.1, read on the forward strand.
CTTTTTCAGCAGTCCTTACTTGGGGAGGGAGGAGCTTAATGAATCTAATAAGTTTCAGGGACTTTCTAAAGACTTTTGAGTTGTTTTCTGATCTGAGCTTAAGGGGCTTTCTTGCAGAATGGAATGTTTCATCTCCCCTTAGAACAGCAGTTCTCAACCTGTGTTTTGCAACCTTTTCTCGGAGTCAAATGATTTCATAGGGTCACATATCAGACATCCTGCATATCAGATATTTATGATTCATAACAGTAGCAAACTTACAGTTATGAAGAAGTAACAGACATCTTTAAGGTTGGGGATTATGACATGAAGAACCATATTAAAGGGTCACAGCACTAGCAAAGTTGAGAGCCCTTGTCTTAGAACATCCTGCTGTTTTGCCCTTCTTTTAACATAGTGTCTTAAAATATTCTGTTGTTTCATCACTTAACACCTGTGTTTTAACAAGCTTTCTCTCAATATGGAAGGCTGTAATTTCAGAGGACACTGCTACACAACAGACCTTTACCCTAGCCCTCAAGTCAGTGTGTCTCAGAGAAATGGGAGGTATGGTGAATATTAAACTGAAAGCCAATTGATCTGAGTTTTGTGTGTACGTAGCACTCTGCTTTCTTCCACTCCCAGAGCTGTGTGTGTGTGTTTTATTCTGTGTGTCTGTGTGCACACATGCGTGTGAAGACCAATGGTTGACTTTGGTCTCCCTCCATCTTAGTTTCTGAGTCAGGGTCTCTTGCTAACCTGGTAGCTCACTGAGTTGGCTAGCAACCCCAGGGATCTTCACATCTCAGCTTCCCCATCTGAGGGATTCAGGCTAACACTACAGCAATAGGCTTTTATGTAGGTTTTGGGGATTTGAACTAAAAGCCCATTTTATTTTTTTAAACTCTAGTCCAGGGTAGAATTTATACCTTTTCCTAAGTCTCAACTTTATACCTCTGAGTACTACTATATACTCTCAACTTCTGCTTAACTCAAACCCAGAAGACTATCAGAACCATCACTGTAGCCCACTAATCTCAGTATGTTAATTTTTATTTTTTTAGACAGGGTCCCATATAGATCAACCTGCCTGGAACTCACTATGTAGCGAAGGATGACACTGAGCTCTTGGTCCTGTGGTCTCTGCCTCCCCAAAGCTGAAATTACATGTGTACGCTGGCCATTATATCAGGCAACCTTTAATTTCTGAGCTCAGAAACGGAATATCACATTCATGAATCTGGTGTTATTTCTTGACTTTTCTTTTTGCTCATTTGTTTGTCTGGGTTTTTTGTTGTTGTTGTTTGTTTTTTCTTTTTTGGTTTTTTGAGACAGGGTTTCTCTGTATAGCCCTGGCTGTCCTGGAACTCACTCTGTAGACCAGGCTGGCCTCAAACTCAGAAATCCACCTGCCTCTGCCTCCCAAGTGTTGGGATTACAGGCGTGCGCCACCACCACCTGGCTGTTTGTTTTATTTTTTTTTTTTTAAGACAGTGTTTTTATGTGCACCCCTGGCTGTCCTGGAACTCACTCCATAGACCAGGCTGGCCTTGAACTCACAGAGATCCCCCTGCCTCTGCCTCTGCCTCCCAAGTGCTGTGATTAAAACATGCACCACCACTGCCTAGCATCTTACCTTATTTCAATACTGAAAATTTTAGAAACTGAGTGTATGGTTCAAGCCTGTATCACCAGACTCTGGGAGGCTGAGGCAGAAGGATTGCTGTCAGTTCAAGGCAAGTCTGGGCTACAAACTCAGAACTTGTCCAGGGTGGAAAGAAGGAAGAAAGGGAGAATGGGAATGAGGGATAAACTGTGAAGAGGATTTAGAAATTCCAAGTCTAAGCGCATAGCAATAGCAGTTTACTATTTTCCCTTGGCTCTGTGGATTTGGGAATGTCTAACTTTACTTGACATCAGGTTTCTTCTATTCTCAAATGCCAAAAACCCATCAAAAATCTTTGTAAATTTCCCCAGGATATCTGACATGAGGTGGGAGGCAAAATATAAAACCTTTCTCCCTCCCTGAATTTCTTGATTATACCACCATTGTCTTTAGTCCACAAAGTTTTAAAATCTTAAAATGTAAAAATCACCCACAAAGTATGCAGGTTCAGTAGAATCTCATCTCATTGTTGTCCCACCAACTGCATCTGCCTTTCTGCATCTGCATTCTAGTGCCTTCTCCTCCCTCAGTTTCCTCAGAGGCTTCATTCCGGTCTATCAGTCTCACCTATCTCTACTTGTTTATGCTGGTTGTTTCCTTTGCCTTTTAATTTGACTATGCTCTTCTTATCTCTCACTTGTTAAATGGGCAAACTCCGGGAAAGTCATCCAAATAATCTTCAATGACCACCTTACGTGCTGACAACTAACAAATGATTCTAAATCAGACTCCTCTTGAATTCTCTAGACTCATAAATTCTCTTAATCCAGACAAGTGCAATTCCAGTGTGATCAAGACATATAGCTCAGTAGGTAAGGCTTTTATTGTATAAGCCTGACACATGTGTTCCATCCAGAATTGACATAAAGGCAAAAGGAGACACCTGACTCCACAAAGTAATCCTCCAACCGCCACACATCCCCCACTGAGCCACACACACACATTTGGTGTAACAGGCAAAGCATGGAGCTGGGCATGGTGGCACATGCCTTTAAGCCCAGCACTTGGCAGCAAAAACAGGCGGATCTCTAAGTTCAAGGCCAGCCTGGTCTACAAAGTGAGTTCCAGGACAGCCAAGATTACACAGAGACCCTATCTTTAAAAAAAAAAAAAAATACAGAGTTTGGACTTTGGAGGGAACCAACAGGCAGCTCTTTGGGGCTTGTCTGTTCAGGTTCAGAGACCCTGTCTCAAGGAAGTACGTGAGAAACTGGTAGAGCATGGGTGTTCATGTAAACATACATGCACACACATGCATTTGTGCACGTGTATACACACACACACACACACACACACACACATAACACACACTTACAGCACACACAATCCATAAGAGCAGGCAGCCTAACAATGAGAAGGTGTACTTACTTCTTCACACACTGTCTCTCCTCTCCTCCTTTAGACTTCACAGTTTCCCTGTTCTCCTTTGTATTCCTTTCTTCACAGTTCAATTCTCCTCTCTTCTTTTCTCTCTTTCGTTCTTTTATTTATTTTATTTTATTTTATTTTATTATTTTATTTTATTTTATTTTTTTGACTTTTCAAGGTAGGACTTCTCTCTAGGTAGCCCTGGCTGTCCTGGAACTTGCTCTGTAGACCAGGGTAGCCTTGAACTCAGAGGCGTCTTGAGTACTGGGATTAAAGGCTTTTTGAGTTCTGCTATTATTTCATTTCTGAATAAAGAAAAGCAGACAGCAAGCGAACGCTGAGGTCCCTGACTAGTCACATTCCAGAGAAACAAGGAAGTGCCTGTGGTTAGGCGAGGCCTTACAGTTAAGGGAGGAGAAAAGAGTTACAAAGGTAAGAGAAGGCAGAAAGGTTGAAGAAAGGCAGTGATTGTCCTGTAAGTCTACTCACGGCTTACCATCTTCTGGTCAGTCACAGTGTATTAGAAAATGATCAACCAGCCGGGCGTGGTGGCGCACGCCTGTAATCCCAGCACTTGGGAGGCAGAGACAGGCGGATTTCTGAGTTCAAGGCCAGCCTGGTCTACAGAGTGAGTTCCAGGACAGCCAGGACTACACAGAGAAACCCTGTCTCGAAAAAAAAAAAAAAAAAAAAAAAAAAAGAAAAGAAAGAGAGAGAGAGAGAGAGAGAGAGAAAGAAAGAAAGAAAGAAAGAAAGAAAGAAAGAAAGAAAGAAAATGATCAGCCTGTACGCATCAGGGTCAGACATACATTAGAACCACAGGGTTGCCTGTAATGAAATCCTTGAGTCCCCACATTATAGACAACTATAGGTTTTAATGGGATTTCTTTCCAGTTCCTCCATGCTTCCGTAACAGCGGATAGTGCAGACATTTAGAAAAAGAAAAATGGATAGGGCTGGGATACAGTCAGCGGTAGACCATTGTCTGAAACACATGTGGCTCTAGATTGGAGCCCTAGCTTCACAGAACAACGAACTAGGAAATTCTGGAAAACTGTAGCAACGACGAAGTGAGGCTGAAGCTAAGAGTGCTGCTCTATAGCTATAACCCAGTGGAGAAAGCTGAGACGGGAGTATTAGGCTTCAAAGAAACCAGGATAAGTCTTACTCAGTGTCTGTGGCTCCTCCCAGCAATTCTCACCCGCCCACCCCCTCCCCAAACCTCTCCGACCCAGCGGCAGCCTCAGCTTCCCCTCTCCTAGCTTCAGGTTCCTATAGAAGGCGGCCATCTTGGCTAGTCTTTCACTAGCCTTGCCTGCTCCCGGGTCTCTCTTGGTCTGCTTGTTTTCCTCTCTGCTCTCTAGATTTCCTCCTCCCCCCACCTCTTCCCCTCTCCTCTACTGGTCCTGTTCAGTCTAGAGTCTTCCAGATGCCTCTGGTTGTACTCATCCTCACATCTGCAATAAACCTCCTCAGCCAGACCTAGGAGAAGTTATGTCTTCATTTTTCATTCAAGGAAGAATTTGAGTTTAGGGCCATGCCTCACTAAATCAACAAAAAAGGAAAATAAGATAAAAGCAGATGTTTGTGCCAGTGAGAGACACCAAGATGTGGAGTAAAGACGCCCAGAAACGGCGTGTGACAGAAATGACTACAGCTAACACGCCATTATGCCCTCACCAAATTCTACATACATCTATTTCACAGTAACACTTCCTATTTTTCAGTCTTCAGTCTTGAGAACTGCTAGAAAGTTTGGTTGTATATTTTCCTCTTCCAAATGGGAAATAAAATTCGAAAGCAAACCCCAATGTTTCATTCTGACAGAGTTTGTAGACTCTTATCTTGATTACATATCTGTATTTCATCTATAAGTGGAATGACTTCAAAGCATAGCATTCTCTTAAAATACTGCTGCCCCTTTATGTAATTCTCTTCACTTTCAGCACTGAGAGCAAGATACTAGCCACTAAGCCCGGTGATGGTGGTGCATGCCTTTAATCCCAGCACTTGGGAGGCAGAGGCAGGCAGATTTCTGAGTTTGAGGCCAGCCTGATCTACAGAGTGAGTTCCAGGACAGCCAGGGCTACACAGAGAAACCTTGTCTGGAAAAAGCAAAAAACAAAAACAAAATATCCTAGCCACTAGCATAGGAACCAACACAAGGGAATCTTTAATACATATTTGAAGATTGCATGAAAGAATAAAGACACTAGATGATTCTATCAGCACACTTCTTAACAGTAGAATATGCACAGATTGGGGTTGCCAGAGGTAAGATAGGTTTAGGTAGATTTACCTGTTCTAAAGTTTTGTTTTGGAGACAGAGTTTCATAGATCACATGCCAGACTTAGATATTTGTCTTGGAAGGACAGAGCATTCCTATCTAGGAACTGATCATTCAGTCTCTTCACATCCTAAACTCTTAGATCTACCCAATGTCCCCAAACTGGTGGACCCATAAATGTTTACCTGAACTTAACCCTGCCTCCTTGCTACAGCTAATATACACTGCTGTGGACAGTGGGAAATGTTGCATTCCAGTGCGTGCCTTGCCTTATAGCCTTGGTCCAATCACAGGACCAAGCGCTAAAGAGTTAAAACCACGTGTGTCTTGTTGAACACAGGATAGAGCAACTTGGAGGACTAAGACAGAAGCACCTCAAGCAAGGTTCAGCGAGCACTTAGGACTAATGAACAGGACAGTGTGAGAGCCAGGAGGGACCGGCCAGCTGGGCCAGCTCCTGCACGGCTTCCTGCTCTCTGTAGCTTCCAGACAGGTCTTGATCTCGTCTCTAAACTTGAAGCAGCTGATGGGCTGAGACACGCCCCACCCACAGATGCCGAGACAGGCCCCACCCGCAGACACCGGCTGTTTGCTTTCTTGGCAGCTCATCCTTGACTCTGAGCCATGACCGAGTTGGGGGCGGTGCACTCTTTGCCTCTTTCTCCTTGAATGCAGTTCCAGATTACTTCCTGTTTGTTCTTAAAAAGCAGGCCTAACCCATATTGACGTTAGAAGTGTGTAAGTCCTTTTCATTTTGTGTATACAATAAGAGCAGCTGCAGGGGCCGAGCTTCTTCTATCAAGAACCAGCATGCCAGGCGGTGGTGGTGCACGCCTTTAATCCCAGAACTTGGGAGGCAGAGGCAGGCAGATCTCTGAGTTCAAGACCAGCCTGGTCTACAGAGTGGGCTACACAGAGAAACACTGTCTCGAAAAAAACAAACAAAACAAAACAAAAAACAAAACCCAGCAATGATCAGATATTACAAAACTTTTTGATGTTGTTGTTGTTTTTTGTTTTTCGAGACAGGGTTTCTCTGTGTAGCCCTGGTTGTCCTGGAACTCACTCTGTAGACCAGGCTGGCCTCAAACTCAGAAATCCGCCTGCCTCTGCCTCTGCCTCCCAAGTGCTGGGATTACAGGCGTGTGCCACCACGCCTGGCTGATATTACATATCTTAGTCACTGTGATCGAACAGTTTGCCTCCAGAAACAATTTAATTATCTCATTTGCTTTGAAAGCCAAAGTGATTTTTCAAGAATCTTATATCAATTTACTTAGTTCCATCCCATTATAGGAGAAAAAATAACAATAATGCTAGAATACTAACATTTTCCTGAATCCTATGAAAAATAGGGATTCTTCAACTTTTCAACCTATGCTCTGATACAAGTTTCCTTCTTATTAAATCAATTATTAAAATATTATTACTGGCCGGGCATGGTGGCACACGCCTGTAATCCCAGCACTTGGGAGGCAGAGGTAGGCGGATTTCTGAGTTCGAGGCCAGCCTGGTCTACAGAGTGAGTTCCAGGACAGCCAGGACTACACAGAGAAACTCTGTCTCGAAAAACCAAATATATATATATATATATATATATATATATATATATGTGTGTGTGTGTGTGTGTGTGTGTGTGTGTGTGTGTGTGTATACATATATATATATACATATATGTGTATGTATATATATAATTACTGTGTGTATGCATAATGTGTGTGGGTGGATAGAAGGAGGTCAGAGAACAACTGAGGAATGAGTTCTTTCTACCATTATGTAGGTTCAAAATACTAAAAACTCATGTGGCAGGTGCATTTAACCACTGAGCTATTTTGTCGGCCCTTTAGCATGATTTGTTATGTACTTTTTATTGGGACACGGTCTCAGCTCGTATCCCGGGCTGCTTTGGACTGCATGGTGACCCTCCTACTCCAGTCTCCAGTCCTGGGAGACCAAGGACAGCCCCCCTCCAGGTCCTTCACATCGTAAAGCGAGACAGTCTGTATTATTCTCTCACTAGGTGATGATGGCCTCTCCTCTTCCGTTCTAGAAAGAAGGTGCTCATCTTCCTTCTGCCGTGTGATGATCAGCCTGAGACAGTTCCAAATTAGAAACAATGCTAAGTTTAAAACTCGAATGTTTAATGTCTTTTCTATACAGAAGGATGAGATTTTTCTGTGAAATAAACCTGAATTTTATGTGAGTTCTCTTTACTCACTGCCTAAGTAAGTTTTATTTCATTAAAATTTTCATTTTGTTAAGTATAAGAGCAGGTTTCAATTACCCAGTTGGGTTGAGGGTTCAATAGGATTCTTTTCTAATTGCTTAGTGGT
>OZ030017.1:41920418-42077918 GCA_964023405.1 Apodemus agrarius
TATCATCATTGACACTTACAGGAAGTCTGTAATAGGTAATGTCTTTAGCAAAATGAAGTTCAGATACCAAGACAGCAGAGCCAGGAGCCACAATTGGGCCTGTTAGCTTGTGAATGTTTCAAGAGATCACTTAGCCCAAAGACACACTGAACAACTGTAAAATCAGGTCGGGATAAGAGAATGAGGCAGCTGTGACTTTTCATTCAGTTTAGATGTAATTTCTATCTATAAGTGGCAGTGGAAAGCTGCAGAATTGTTTGTAACTATTGTTCTATAATCCCACTGGTTTTTGATTCTTTGAGACTGGCCATCAAGGCTCTTGGTTAGAGCACTGAGGGGAGAACGTGTGCACTGTCGCCATGTTTGTTTGTTGTTGTCCGTTTGCATCATTTCACACAGGATCTCCCTTACACCGTCCTGCCTCCTTCCCCAGAAGTCATGTACACAGTCTGCTGATTGCTTTTATGTCAACCTGACACAAGCTAGAGTCATCTGAAAGGAAGGAACCTCAATTGAGAAAACACTTCCATAGGATCCAGCTGTGTGCATTTTCTAATTAGTGATTGTTGGGGAAACATTGTGAGTATGCCATCCCTGGGCTGGTGGTTCTTGGTTCTATCAAAAAGCAGGCTGAGGAAGCCAGTAAGCAGAACCCCTCCGTGGCCTCTGTATCAGCTCCTGCCTCCAAGTGCCAGCCCTGCTTGAGCTCCTGTCATTCATGATTTTCTTCAGTGACAGACTACAGTGTGGAAGGGACAACCAAGCTAGCTTTTGGTCGTGGTATTTTATCCCGGCAACAGAAATAGGTAGTCTCCTAACTATGGCAACCAGGATGGCTTAGCCTTGTAGTGATCCTCCTTCCAATTCTATTAATGGAATCAATGTTTTGTATTCTGTAAGACATAAATATTACCACCATCCTATCCTCTTATTAGACTTATTATGGTACTGAAGAATTTTATAAAATTCTTAGGAAAGCTTATATAAATGTGAAGTTTATTTCTGACCTCCTCTGTGCTTCTGATTTGTTCTTATCTCAATTACCAAATCCATCTCTTTGCATTCTTGTTACTTCTTGTACTGCAACCAGAAGGTGAGTTATTCTAAGACAAGTATCATCTCTCTTTCACTGTGGTATCCATAGTAACCTGGACAGTTCCTGCAATATAATAATTCTCAGTAAATGTTTGGTGAATAGATCAGCCAGCGGTAATAAAATAGGATTTATCTTACCTCATTTTCTGTGTCCAAAATTAGTAGATATGAACATTTTCATAGAGTTAGTATCAGAAGTATATGGCATGCTTATTATTTATCAGAGACATATGCTATGAACATAAAAAGGTTGCTATGATCATTAATTTATATAGTATGAAATTACATTTTGGTAAAAATCTAACCAATGCATTTCAGGAAAACCCCCATAGAATATTTAGCATACTGTTTGAAATGTAGATAGAGCAATAAGACAAGAGAAAGATAAAAAGAGTTATATGTAAACAAAAAAGAAAAATCAAAGTATCTGTACTTGCAGATGGCATAATACTGTACTTTAAAGATTCTACCAGAAAACTGTTAGACCCTCTCTCCACTTTCATCAAAACATTAGGGTACAGAACCCACACACAAACATTGGTAGCCTTTTAAATACATCAATAATGAACTTGCTTATTAAAAAAATCAGGAACGCTGGGCATGGTGGTGCCGCCTGTAATCCCAGCACTTGGGAGGCAGAGACAGGTGGATTTCTGAGTTCGAGGCCAGCCTGGTTTACAGAGTGAGTTCCAGGACAGCCAGGACTACACAGAGAAACCCTGTCTTGAAAAAAAAAAACAGGAACAATTCCATTCGCAATAAATTTTAAAATGCCTCGGAATAAAGTCAACCAAGGAAATGCAGGACCTCTGCAGCGAAAACCTTGAGACGCAGCAGCGAGCCCTCTCTTTCTGTGGACTGATACAAGAGCGTCAAAAGGGGCATTCTGCAGACTAATCTCCAGATTCAGTGCAATCCAAATAAATTTCCAACGACTCCCTTCACAAAACAGTGGCAACAACAAATTTAAAAGTGCATATGGATGTACAGAGATCACATCAGTCCTAGGCAGAAAGAATAATGCCAGAGTACTTGATCCTCAAATTATACTGAAGAGCCATAGAGCAGAATGTATGTGCTACTGGCAGGGTGAACCACAAGAGGCATGCAAAACCAACAGAATAGAATTGGAGATCCACAAGCCAATCTATATTGCAACAAAACTATCAAAATGATGCATCAGGACAAAGGGTGCTGGATACCTTTCATAGGAAATTGAAACTTGATACATATTTCTTTACTGTGCACAAAAACACAGTAAAATGGACTAACAGTATTGGAGGATCTGAAACTTTGAAACAATTAGAATAAAACAGGAAAAATACCTCAAGGTACAGGCATGGGCAAGGGATTTCTGAAAAGGACTCTATTAACAGAGTATAACCCCAGTGGATTGACCAACGAGACTACATAAAACTGAAAATGTTTCTACCTCAAAGAGAACAGCTACTGACTGAAGATGGGGCCTGTAGACGGACGGAGGGGGACCCTTTGCTAACTGCACATCAATAGCTAGAACAGTGGCTCTCAACCTTCCTAATGCTGATATGAATCATAATGTAAATACCAGATCTGCAGGATATCTGATATGTGACCCTAGTGAAAGGGTCATGACCCATAGGTTGAGAACTGATATAGAAAATGCAAAGAACTGCAGAAGGTAAACACCAAAAGACAAACCATAGGCAAATGGGCTAATGAACAGAAAGATGGTTCTCAAAACATGAAACATAAATGAGGGAGCACACAACAGCTTCAGCCATCAGGGAAATGCAAATTAAAACTGCCTTGAGAGTCTATCTAACCTCAGAAAGGCTGTTATTAAGAGAACCAATCACAGCTGGGTGGTGGGGGCGCATGCCTTTAATCAACCAGCACTTGGGAGGCAGAGACAGGCAATCTCTGTGATTTATAGCCAGGTTGATCATAAAGAGACCAGGCCAGCCAATCCTACACTGAGAAAATCAGTCTGTAAAATAAAAACAAACAACAACTTTTTTTTTTTTTTTTTTTTTTTTTGAGACAGGGTTTCTCTGTGTAGTGCTGGCTGTCCTGGAACTCACTCTGTAGACCAGGCTGGCCTCGAACTCAGAAATCTGCCTGCCTCTGCCTCCCAAGTGCTGGGATTACAGACGTGCGTCACCACCGCCCGGCCACATCCATATTTATTGTTGCACCATTCCTTACAGCTAAGAAATAGAACCAGTTTATCTGTCCATCAACAGGTAAGAAAAAACATATATATATGTACATATATACATACATGCATACATATGGATTTTTTTTCAATCACAAACCCCCTCAAAACCAGATTTTTTTTTCTTTTGAAAAAGCAAGGAACTGGAGATCAAAGAAAAATAAGCCATACTGAAAAAGACAAATACATTTTCTCTCATACATAGCATCTAGATTTCAAATGTGTATGTGTCATGAACGTTCAAACAGGACCATGAAAAGGGGAGAGAAGGTCTCACGGGAGGGAAGCGGTGGAGAACGTAATGGAGTTCACAGGACAATGAAAGCAGGATGGAGGACTAAGAGGAGGAGGGCACTGGAAAGAGGGTCGAAAGTAGTATGGAGGAAATCAGTGGGGAGAGGGATAAAAAAATACGTGTGTGTGTGTGTGTGTGTGTGTGTGTGAGAGCCATGATGGAATCCATCACTCTGAAAGCTAACTTACAACAAAACAAAACTAGAATATTTGCGTATATGTAGTGACTTCCATTCTTTGACTTTCAGAGTTGAAGTAGAAAGCTCTACACACCAGTGTGAGCAGTGTCTCACTAGGTGGCTCTCTTTCCCGGAGTGGGCGGTGCGTTGGCGCCGGTGGAAGATAGGGGCCATTGTACTGCTGTGATCGCCGCGCGCGTCACAGCGCATCACACTGGCGCTGGCTTGCAGCACGAGGGGCCAGAGTTCACTTTCTATTTCGTTAATGACAAGCTGTCCTTGAGACTTATTTCCAAGTGGGCTGTACTTTCGTTTCCTGAGAACCGAAACATGTTCCAAATAAACATTGTTCTAGGTTAATAGACGCTGGATTCAGAGAAAGACTTGGAAAGCGATTCTTTAGGCAGCATGGAAAAACAGAAGACACCAGGTACCCAAACCCAAACCAAGATCCCCTTGAAATGCTGATTTTAATTAAACAGCGAGGACCGCATTCTTGGATCTTTTTCTAAAACATTTTTTTAGGATAGCTGCTTATATAATTCTTCAGTATTAATTGAAAATAAAATCTGTAAAATGTCAGTAATTTCTTCACTCCATCAGAATGACTTATTTTACATGACTCCACATCATCAGGATCCATTATTACTATTTTAATCCTAAACCTGACACAAAATACTAAAAATATCCGTTCTCAAAATGGAAAATCATTTTCTTAGACTACCTCATGAGGATAAATCTGGATACTTCTTTTAAAAAGAAGCGGCAAGTGTTTGTGAGGGGGGGGGGTCTTAGGAGATGAACCTTCGACGACGGAGCGTCTTTTGTCACTGGGGGAACCTCTGGAAAGAATGTCACCAGCCTTCCTGATCGCTCTCAATTCTAAATGCCTAACAACTGCGTGCTCGCCTCCTCGGCTGGGTTCCGGGTCTCACGGAGTCGCCGCCGGGAGGTCTCGCAGGTGGTGTCGAGCAGGAATTAGGCAAGGGTCGACCGGCTGGGAAAGGCCGGACATTCTGGGCGGCGGGAGCCTGTCTCTTCCTTTGGGGACCCCGCTGCCCAGCCTCCCACAGCTGCGGGGAAGCCCCTTCCCTTGCTCTGACTTTGCAGGATCGCCCTCGCCTTCTTGCTCCAACCCACCACCCGCCAGCTTTCTTCTCGAGCTGGGCCCTCTCCCCACCCGGCTCTGAGAGGAAACTATGGAGGTGGTTTCCACCCTTGGAAGGCTGGAAATGCCCAGAATGAATGCCTCGGGGTCTCCCCCAGTTTTTTGCTGGGAGATACAGGGAGGAAGATATGGACTTTCCTGCTCGGATAACAATCTCGACTCCTGGCTTTTAAAAAGGCAGGGAATCCTGGGCGGTTTCCCGGGAGCCCGTTTCTCCACGGGAGGGTCACCCTGTCTACACACAGCAGTTACTATGACAATACAACCACAGCCTCCAGTTTCCATGGCAGCGGCCTGCCCAACCTGATTGGTTTTCCTTTCTATTTCTCCCTGGGCTCCGCCCTATCCCCCTTCAACACTTCCCGAGTGCCTGGGGAGGGGCAGCTGAGACGGGGGAGGCCTTTGCGTCACTCTCCGGCGCGCGAGGGAAGACAAGAGCCGAGGAATTGGCGGGCGGAACTGTAGGAGGAAGGGGTGGCGTTTCCGGTGGGAAAAAGTGGAGGAGTGGAAAAAAGGAAGCGAGAAGTGGGTGGGTGGAAGGGCGGAAGGCTTTGAGTGTAACTCCCGGCTGATTTGGGCTCGATGTTCGCGGTGAGCTTGGGGTTGCCCCCTCGCACGGGAGGAGAAGGACGGATCATTAGGAAGCCGCCAGGCGCTATCACCAGATCTCTCAGCCGGCGCGCAGGCGCCACACACCTTGCCGATCCCAAAAGGGAGAGATATAGAGAAGCGGAAATCACCCTGAGGGACCGGCACTGCTAAAGTCTCGCGAGAGCGGACCCGACTTCCTTCCTCTGCTTCTCCCTCCTCTTCCCCCGCCCCCTTCCCTTCTCCCTCCTCTTCCCCCCTCCCGAGCCGGAGCGTCCCTGTGTCCCACAGGCCAGAGCCGCAGCTAGAGCAGCTTTCCCCACTCCCTCCCCCTCGCCTCACTCACTCCCCCCCCCCCCACCCCGCGCCAAGCGAGGAGGAGTCGGAGGAGAGGAAGATGGCGGCGGCCGCCAGCACCCGCGGGGCCGCGGGGCCGCTCCGAGGAGCCTGAGAGACCCACGGAGGCTTCGTGGCGAGACGCGGCGGCGGAGGATGAGCCTGCAGAGCGCGCAGTATCTCCGGTGAGTGCCGAAACCCGGCCGAGGCGTTGTGGGGACGGGAGGAGGAGGAGGAGGCGGCTTTGGGGGCCAGAAACAGCGGACTCCCGAGGTGGTGGGGGAGTTTTGCAGCGTCCTTCTGTGCCCGGGGCGGGGAGGCGCGGGCTGAGCGGGCAGCGGCGGGAGGGGGGCGGGCACACACACACATGGCTGCCTGGGCCCCACCGGGCGAGCCCAGCTCCGGTGAAGCCGGCGATGAGCGGAGGGAGGTTGGGGAAAAGCGTGAGAGAACGTGTGTGTGTGTGTGGTGTGTGTGTGTGGTGTGTGTGTGCGCGTGTGTGCGCGCGCGCGCGCGAGGCTGTGGGCTCAGGCTGCGGGCCGGGGTAGGGAGAGGCTCCCGGAGAGCAGGCAGCGCCCCGGAGTGGAGCTGGCGAGGTGGGCAGGGGTCTGGAGCCCACTGCACGGCAGCCGCGGGGTGCCGGCCGGCCGGAGCGGTGCGTGCGGAGAGCGGAGGATGGAAGTCGGCGCACCTGGGGGTTGGGAGGGCGCAGACTGGAGGGCAAATGGGAGGAAAGGGAGCCCGCAGGAAACGCGAGCTCGCTCTTGTATCGCGGGTCGGGAGTAGGAGAAAAGATGTCTTCTGGTCGTTAGTTGGAAGGGGTAGGGGAGCCCGGGAAGCGGGGGGCGGGGGGGGGGTGGAATGGATGAGAGAATCGAGGGAAGAGGGAGGTGCTGTGGACAAGGTGATGTTCTCGAAAGAAACTGTAGTTGGAAGATACCATTCTGAGAGTCGTGTGCATTCATTAGGTGCGGTGTGAGGAACTTGTATGAAGGAGATAGAGTGACGCATGGGTACTGGTGTTGCGTGTGTGTGTGTGTGTGTGTGTGTGTGTGTCTGTCTGTCTGGGGTAAGAGAGGGAAGCAGGGATTGATGCACACTTAAAGAAGGCTCACATGCATTTAACTGACGTCGAGACAGCAGCTGTTGTGCAGTCAGAATAGTTTGATGGATTCTGAGTGAGAGCTTGGAGGAAACTAGAGGGGAAATTTAAGCCTTGGTGACAAAGGGAAATAAAGGTGGTTAGTGCCTGAGATTAGTTGAGGAGTTGCAAAGACTCAGAAACTTAAAAACTGTACCTTTTTGTCTTTCAGGAATATTATTTTTAAAGGCAGATCTTATTTGGGAAGATGCTTTTAAGAAGTGTTTTCATACCTTGAGGAGAAGGGAATTGAATGGGTAGATAACTGAACGATAAGAGTTTCTTCATTCAGCTGTTTAGAGATTAGTGATGTGGAAGTCACTGTGTAAGAGTGGTCCCACATGTATTTATATTGCTAGAGGATTGATGTTGTTCTGTGGTAAACTGGGTGGCTGTTCTGTCTTTGAAAGTAGTTAGTTACTCATTACACTGGAGAGAGGATGGTGGGATCTCTGAATCTTTAATGCATGAATTCCAGAGTTTAACACAGTGTATATGCCTGATATTATATGGTGACAGCCTCCTTTTTTCCTATTACCCTTATTACTACAATAAACTTTGCAGTGAGCTGTGAATATAGGTGCTGTAGACAGAAATAGAAACTACCTGGACAGTTCTTAATCTTAAGGAATTTGCATCATAATATCCAGACTACAGACCAATGTAGTTATCAGCACAGAAGGTACGGTGTTGATGAGTCCTAGATGGACCTGGGCAGTTGGGGGAAATCTGGAAAGGCTCTCTTTGTTCATCTACTCATTTATGCTCTGATTCATCTGCTGTTTGGTTGATCACCTGTATGTAAGGCATTGTACCAACCTCTAAGAATAGAAAGTAGGAACTCCACCCTCTTACAGAACTTACAAGTTTGTTAAGTCTTAAAAGAACACTTAAACTCTTAAGGATGGACTCTTCTGACAGCTGTGGATTAAGAAAGGGAGATTCTAAATGGAAGGTCATAGATTATATGGAAATGGAGGGAAGAGTGGTGTCTGGTTAGGCGAGAATGCTGGGTAATCGACTGCAGAGCTTGAGTGGAGTTTAACTTCTTTCTTTCACAGATTAGGAAGGTGAGTCCAAAGAAGCTATTGAGGATCACATAGCTGGTGTGTAAAGACAGATTCCAGTGCTTGTCTGGTAGCTTCATGTCAGCTCTCTGTGCTGCACGTCTGTGCTCACTCTTTACCCAAGTATGACTTCCCATAATCTAGGAGCTGAGGCTTCACTGGTGAAAGAAGGGAGCATGGGGGAGTCTATCTTGACAGAAAGTCAGTAAACATGAGCAGGTAAATACGCTATAAGGTCCTTTGAAATGACAGAAAGGAAAATAAGACCATGTATTTTTATATAAACACAGGAAAACCTAATCTGTAATCCGATGCTAAAAGGGTCTTACATTTTATGATCTTTAGTATATAGATAAAATAAGTAGACGTTAGAAGTTTTGTGATGAGGGACATAGCTTAGGGATATAGTTTTCATTTGTAACACAGCATTCTCACCTAACCTACACTAAATAAAACTAAGTGTGATATAGTCAGCCTGTAAGTAAGCCTATATCATTCTGGAAGTGTAAACAGGAAGATCAAAAGTTCAAGGTCATCCACTGTTTAGCAAGGTCAAGGCCACCCTGGGCTTCAGGAGCCCCTGTCTCAAAGAATTCTAAGATGGCTTGTTAAGAGGCAATTTGTATGTTCACAGCTTTGAGAACCTTATTACTGTGTCATAAAATATGTGGACCTTTAGGGTCTTCATAGTTGGAGGACTGTGTGATGACAAATGTTAATTTTTATAAAGTTATAAATGACGTTTAACATAAATATTCTAGGCAGGAAGCATTGTGAGTATATTGCCCAAATCGAAGCAGAAGTCAGATTCCTTCTCTTGATGTGACACAATGAAAGAGTTTTTTAAAAGACTGACACTTTGTTGAGTAGAAGTGTGGATTGAGTGTAGTTTTTCTGTTATGTGCAGAAGGGTGAGAGTAGGCCATAGATGAGATTATAAATAAGGCATACTATACTTTAAAATAATAATTTTTTTAAAGAGTTTGGAAATTACATACCAAAGGCGCTTTCTTGTGAGTTTCTATTGCTGTGAGGAAGATCATGACCAAAAATCAGCTTGGGAGAAAAGGGTTTATCTTATCTTAAACTTTGCAGTCCATCGTCATACAGAGAATTTAGGGCAATGACTGATGCACAAGTGATGGAGGTCTTCTCTTACTGGATTGTCCTCCATGGCTTCCTTCCTCAGCCTGCTTCCTTAGCCCATGAGGACCAGTGGGCCCGTCCACATCAACTGACCATGAAAATGCCCTAAAGACTTGCCTATAGGGAAGCTGATGGAGGCACTTTCCCACTTGAGGGTTCTCTTCCCAGGGGACTCTAACCTGTGTCACTTTGACAAAAATCTAACCAGGACACACAAAACGAAACTCTGTGTGTGTGTGTGTGTGTGTGTGTGTGTGTGTGTATTGGGGGGGCAGGTATTAAAGTATGAGAAAGAGAAGACATCAAAGTTGTTGTAGAATATGAGAAAGAGTAATCATAGCCATAGACAATACCAGTCTAGCAGGTCAAATCCTATTATAAAAAGTATCAGGGTTATTACCAAATAACATCTGCTGTCATTGTGAGAGGTATTATTATTATTTTGTATGCTTTCCAACTTTGCTTTTTTCATTATTCTGTCTTAAATTTTTTTCCATGCTGGGGTGTTTTAGTGAAATCAGTTTCAAGTTGATTCCCTAGTGTTAGATTCTTTTACAGAGATGGTCCATAAATGTCTGCTTTGTCAAGAGTTGATACCCTCTGTTGGACGGTCATTCTAGTGTCATATTCCATGTTAGAAACTTCAGAGCCAGAAATGAAACAGCAGCCTTAAACTTGTCTTTGAGGTAACAGAAAAATGGTTGTCTTTTGAATTGGAAGGAAAATACTTCCATGTTATTGTAAGATAAAGTGCATTATGGTAAATCTTGGCTAAGACTGGGTAAAGTAGCAAGCATAATCATAGACTGGTGAGAGAAGCCAGGAGGATAGACCTTTGGGGGAGTAGATAACTAAATGGAGTGGGCTCTACTTTCTAGAACAGTCTGGTAATGCTGAGTCTGATAGGAAGCCTCAAAAAGACTTGTAAGTCTTGCTTGTAAAACTGGTAAATTCCTTGTGGTTCACAGAGTTCAGTGTGTTGTTTCCCCCACCTTCCTACTCCTTCCCACCACTCTTAGCCTTCCTAGGATGTGAAATAGCCTCAATTCCAGACAATCAGACATGGCTGATCTATATATGGCAATTAAAAAAATAACTTGAGCCTTGAAGTTTTTGTTATAATGTTAATAGCACATTGCTTGCTTGGATGTTGATTGGTTGAATTATCGTGTTTGTTAATTTCTGCTTCCTTTGTGGTTTGAATTAAAAATGTATACTTCCTGTCTTAGCTACGTTTCATTCCTTGCTTTTGCACAGCTGCTGTCATCTGTCTTTATGATGGAGGAAGCAGTCACTGAGCTTGTTGGTGTTTTTAATGGGTAAGTCATAGTAAGATCTGGACCCACTAATACAGCCAGTTTCCTATGAAGCACTTGTTGGGGTGGAGAATGGTTCATACTATAAAAAGACTAGTTTGTTTTATACTATATTGTTATTGAGTCTTCAGCTATGTCTCTAACCCTGACTAGACTTTTGAATTTTTATTGTGTGAGTTTGTGCCTGAAAGTTTAGATGGGTTAGTTTAATTGATCTATCTTGTTTAGAGATGAGCAGACAGGTGTGTTGAAGGAAGTAGTTTTTGTTCATATGCATGCAGTTTTCTGTAAAGGTATATTTAGTTGCTGTACTTAGACTTAGCAAAGAGTCTGGGAAATTGTCACTAAGAAGAGCAAATCATCAGGAAAATAGACATGTCACATGGTAAATGAGAGCTTGTAACCAGCTCCTTACTAGTTAACGGGCAACTGAGAGTTGTTTGATGCCAAATTCTTAGTCACTAGAAACAAGAGGTAACTAATTGTTAAAGAAAATGTTAGAAATCTCAGTTGTTACACTAAGTAACAACTCTGGTTGTCTGTATTTTCTGGTTTGTTTTTTTTTTTGTTTGTTTGTTTGTTTTTTTGTTTTTTTGTTTTTCTTGATTGCTTCATTTTGGAAGGGAGAAAGCTTGGCACTTGGTTGACATAGTGGGCCAGATATGCTTCCTTCGGATGGACATGGTTTGCCCTGTGTACCTTGTGCCATTAGCAGCCTAGCCTGCTTAGTTTATACCCATCAAATGCCAGTATTATTCTCCCACAATGTCACCATACATTGGGAGGTGTTCCTTGGAGTGTAAATTCTCCACCAGCTGATGATACTCATTTTAAAAAGTATATATGCATAGTATTATTAGTTTTACATCTTATAGCAAATAATTACATAATCAAACAATAGGTTTATTTCAGCTTAGTTTCTGGAGGTTTCAAACCACGGTCAGTTGTTTCTGTTGAGTTTTGGCCTGTGGTGAGGGTGCAGAGGTAGGGGTGTGTGTGTGTGTGTGTGTGTGTGTGTGTGTGTGTGTATTCATGTTACAGTGACTGGGAAGCAGAACAAGAGACTCATATCCAAATCTCCTTTGAGGGTACACATGTGCTCAGTGACCTAAAGCCTCCTATGAGATGCCCCCCATAACCTCCCAGAAGGGCCAATCCAGGGACCAAGCCTTTTCTTGTAAGCTATGGATCATTTCTTAAGCTTTCTCATCAATTTTCCCTTAGGCAGTACTAAGCTACCCTATTCCTACTTGTAGACACGTGTACATATTTCAGCTTGGTTTTGTAAATTTGAGTTTTTGCTCTACTGGCAGTTACTGAATATTGCATGTAGAACGCCATTCCAGAGCTTTTCAGTGGCAAGTTTAAAGTTACTGGAGACGTGTGAGTAGCCGGCCAACTTACTACGTGCTGTAATAGAGAAGCAAAGGTAATATGTGGGTGTAGGGATGCTGCTTATTGCAGTAGGTGGAGATGGGTGAAGAGGGCATCTTGGTGGAGATGAGATTTCATGTAAATATTGAAAGATGAATGGGAGTTTTAAAGGGGGGAAGGAATTGATCACTTCATATTGTATAAACAAGCTGAACATACGCATATATCTTTTTTTCAAATACCTTTAAAAAAATTGTATCTGCCCTGATATAATGCATAATAGTAAATGTTCTGACCAGGCACAAGGTTCTTGTTTTGTTTTGCTTTTTTGAGGCAGGGTTTCTCTGTATAGCCCTGGCTGTGCTGGAATTCACTCTGTAGACCAAGCTGGCCTCGATCTCAGAAATCCACCTGCCTCTGCCTCCCAACTGCTGGGACTAAAGGCGTGCGCCACCACCGCCCGGCTATAAGTTTCTCACAGATAGGAGAAGCAAAGATATGAAAATGGCAATTTGAACATTTGGTAGCTGGCCTGGGTCTTAAAAAGGGGAAAGCAGTTAGTTAGGTCTTGTCTGGAAGCCCCATCTTTTCCTCTGGCTCCTGACTCCTTTGTTTGCCTTCCTCTGATTGTGTCTCTCTCTGGAAATTACAAAAAGAGACCATGCTTTCAGCTGTTGAGGTTTTCTTGTTTGTTTGTTTTGATACAGGGTCTTACTGTGTACTCCTAGCTGACCTGAAACTCACTCTGTGGAGTGGATCAGGCTAGCTTCTTAACATAGACCACCTGCTTCTGCCTCCTGATTGCTGGGATTAAAGTTTTAAAGTTGGTGTACCACGCCGGGCGGTGGTGTCGCACGCCTGTAATCCCAGCACTTGGGAGGCAGAGGCAGGTGGATTTCTGAGTTCGAGGCCAGCCTGGTCTACAGAGTGAGGTCCAGGACAGCCGGAGCTATACAGAGAAACCCTGTCTCAAAAAACAAAACAAAACAAAAAAACAAAAAAAAAGTTGGTGTACCACTACCCCTTGGTCGGGTGGCTTTATTAAGCATTCATGTACTCAGTTACCATTTAACTCATACTAGCTATGATCTATACACACAGCCACAGAGAAAGTTTTTAGCTCTGCTGCTTTCCGCAATCTATTCTGTGATTCCTCTCCTCTCTCCTCTCCTCTCCTCTTCCCTCCCCTCCCCTCCCCTCCCCTCTCCCCTCTCCCCTCCCCTCTCCTCTGTTTCTCTGTGTGTCCCAGGCTGTTCTGGAACTCTCTTTGTAGTCCAGGTTGGCCTCAGCTCGCAGAGACCACTTGCCTCTGCCTCCTGTGTGCTGGGATTAAAGGATAAGCTGCCACCACCCAACAGCATTTCTCTTGTAGATACTGTGTCTACCCACAGACTTTTACTGCCATTGAACCATCATTCTTTAAAACTCATCAAGCATACTGTCTAAATCATTGTGGTGGTCTTGGGTGGGTGGTTGGTCTAGGATGTCATTCTTTCCTTTCATAAACTCATAAATCCCTTAATGAAATGGGCACAAAGATAAAAAATGAATGCAGTTGAATTTTCTTCTTTAAAATGTATAATCTCAAGCCGGGCGTGGTGGCGCATGCCTGTAATTCCAGCACTTGGGAGGCAGAGGCAGGTGGATTTCTGAGTTCGAGGCCAGCCTGGTCTACAGAGTTCCAGGACAGCCAGGGCTACACAGAGAAAACCCAAAAAAATGAAAATGTATAATCTCATCTGGAATTGGTGTTGCACACCTTTAATCTCAGCATTTAGGGGACAGATGCAGTGGATCTCTGGTAGCAAGTTCCAGACTACATAGTGTGTCTCAACATGGGGGGCGGGGAGGGGGGCAGTGTAATGTCTGTCACTTGGTTGCCCTGAGCAGTTCACTTACACTTTCTGTGCCTCATTTCTCTTATCTGTGAATTAGAAGTAATATGTCTGTTGCCTAAAGTTGTAGAGTGTTAATGTACCAAGAGCAGTTCTGGTATATAGTAAGTACTATATGTTTAGGTGTTTTTAATCTGAAAGTGTGTAGCACTGACTAATCATTTTGTGCCTCTTCCTTCTGGACATTTGTCATTTGAGAAGTCTTACTGTTGGCCTTTTGGTTGTTCTATTGCTGTAAAAGTTACTTAGGGAAAGGGGTTTATTTTAGCTCACAATTCTATACTACAGTCCTTTTATTTGTGGGGAAGTCAAGGCAGCAGGAACTTAAAACAAACAGCTATTCACATAATATCCATGGTCAAGATTGATGAGAAATGAATGCACACATGTTTCCTTGCTTATGCTCAGCTCATTTTCAACCACTCTTAGAGTTCAGGACACCTCCCCATACCCGGGGAGTGATGCTTTCCACAGTGGGCTGGGTCTTCCACATAAGTTAAGAGGCCAACTCTTCCCAGGTAATAAGTTGTGTCAGGTTGACAGTTAAAGCTAATCATCCCACTGTCATATCACACTCTTTCTACTACAGTGTGAGTTTGAAGCCAGTTTGGGATACATGAGGCCTTGTCTTATAATGAAGAAGTTTTAGATCCATCGCTTTTTCCCATATAGTTCCTTAAGCTTTCTCGTTTTCCTCATTGGAGGTGCTCCCTGGGATTCTGTCCCTTACCTCACCCACCCAGGTTCAGCCTTCAGTTATTGAGTTCTCCTAATTTCTTTACCCTCCTGAGTATTTGTACCACTCTGGAAGTGTTGTCTTTCTCTTTTCTTTTCTCCTCACTGTTTCTGTCCATGTTTTACTCTTTCCAGCCAGTACCTTGTCTGTAGTTCTTCCCTGGAAACAAGAAGTACTGACTGATAATGCTCATTTCTTTGTTGTTTGTAAAATGGAACATAGATATGAAAAGTAGTGTAAAATTCTGATTCTTCAGACTAAATTCTTTTTTCTTCAGACTCCACACCATCTTTCCTACCACAAATACATATTTTGCATTGGTTCCAAGTTAACATTGAAGAAATATTTATGTATGGCTTTTCCTTAATTATACTCCTTAATCTGGCATTGTTGACCTTCATAAAATAACTTCTCTACTTCAGTCATTGGTGTTAGGAACAAAAGCAAAATGTTTGCCCATTGTCTCCGAAAATGGCATATTTGTTTCAGATTAAAACTATAGGAAGTTCTCTCTTCCATTAGCCTGGTTATACTTCACTTTTTAAATGATGACTTCCCTTGTTTATTGATTTCTTTTTTTGGTACTGTATTTTTAATTTTTTTATTTTCATGTGTTAATCACTGTAGCTGGATTGTAATAGAGGATGTGTCCTGTGTGTCTGCCTATCTATCTAGTATTTGAGGATAGGATCTCCACACCTGTCACATGTATTCTACAGTTAGCACAAGTCTTCACTGGCAAGTTCTCCCTTAGGGATACAGTGAAAGCTTCCAAACATGAACACTTAAGTGTCTTTGTTTGTTTGTTTGTTTTTCATTTGGGAGGGGTCCTTATTTTTTGGTGGTTGTGTTCATTTAAAGATTTTTTTTATGTGTGTGGATATTTGGCCTGCATGTATGTCTGTGTACCACATGCATGCAGTGCTTACAGAGGTCAGAAGAAGACATTGGATCCCCTGAACTGGAGTTACAGATGATTGTGAGCACACATGTGAGCTGGGAATAAAACTCGGGTCCTCTGGAAGAGCAGCCAGTGTTCTTAACCACCCAGCCATCTCTCCAGCCCATCATGGTGGTTGGTGGTTGTGGTATTCTTGAAACAGGGTTGTGGTATACTGCTCAACTCAACTTGAACTCTTGAGCTCAGTACTTTCTTCTGCTTCAGTGTTCATAGTGCTGGAGTACAGGCATGTGCCATTGTGTCATTGTGTCCAGCCTGGACAGACATAGTTTTAAAGCATGTGCGAGAGTAACCAAGTTAAATATTGAAGAGAAAGGAGTACAAGAGGAAGACAGTACTTTGGGATATGCAGGATTTGAGTTTTCTCCTCCCGCTCATTTTTCATTAATCTTTATTATTTGTTTGGAAAACTTGTAAATTATTTGGGAAATAAAGTTTAGCAAGTGAGATTCTGAAAAGAAATTTGGATTGTAGGACTTATTTTATAGCACTCTAAACTCACTGTGGTAAGAAGACAGGGAATAGCAGGAGGTCTGGGCTTGGTTCTCAGCTGTACCCTGCTCCCAGCCCGTGCTGGAGATGGAACCCCAGAGGTTCATACATTCCAGGCAAGCCACTGAATACCCCGTAGCTCATTACAGTGCCTGAGGGCAGTTCCTTTTGTTGTCGTCCCACTCCAGTGATAGCCATGGTTCTGAAAGACTTCTGTTTATATAACTGTCATTGATGCATGGGTTTCCTCAAACCCGGTGTTCACAGACCACAGAATTTGAGTTCTTTTTCTTCTCAAGGTGTAGTGTTTCAGGCTGTTGTCAGTTATAATGTGATATATAGGATTCCAATAATGTTTCTTAAATAATTCCATTTTTATTAGGCTATCACCTAGTTATTTATATTTTTTGATATACTGTATAGCACTGAGTTGGTTTTTTTTGTTTTGTTTTAGTTGGGAAATTGACTGAAAAAGACCTCTTTCATTTGGAAATTTTCTTATAAGTGATAAAAGATAGAAAGCATAGTGTTAAGAATTAACAAATACATTTCAATATTAAAGAATTTCTTGGGCATCTCCAAAACTTTTCATGTGTGTATGTATAGAGCTTGTGGAATGTATCTTAAAGTATATTTACTTTTACTTTTAATATCTAATCCTATAAGATTACATTTCTTAAATAACAAAAATGTCATTTGTCTTAACACTTTTTTCTTTAATGAAACAAGATTAGAACATATTGAGAAACACAACTCAAATGATAAGGTGTATTGGTTATAAATTCTGCTTTAAAGGATGAAAAAAACAACAGAGGTTTATTTTCTAATTTAAAAATAATTTGGTTGACTAAATTTATACACAAGGGTCTTTTTTGTAGGCTTCTTAGGACAGCAGCATGGTGTACCAAACTGACTTTAGAAGGTCTTTGAATTAAAACTACCTTAATTTTTTGTTTAAATTGACCTAACTTTGGGTCCCTGACCTTACATACTAGCAAGGTAACCTTAAGCCTCTCAAGTTTTAATTTTATTGTTAGTGATCATGATAGAAGAATTACATGAGAAGCTGTATCTTTCTTATGTAAAGTCCAGTCTAGTTTTACATAGGCAATGAACCTCTTTTCTCATTGGCTTGATTTTCTAAATTCTTAATATATATACTATTTCATTTTTAAATGTGATAGCCCTTGAGGTAATTGAGGGGTCTGTAGTGTGAAATGAACTTCTTCATTGTATGAGGCTACCATCTTACCTTATTAATATAGTTTATACTTTCAAAATGCCTTTATGTAATTGTCTTCGAGTCCCTACAATTTGTGACTATTTTACTGTATGTTAGTTGATGAGAAGAAATTAAGGATTCACTTAGAACCGGCAGACTTTAAAATGCTATTATTTATTGGACTCAGTGTAATCATAAGGACCCATTACTTGTTGAAAAAAGCAGAAAAGCTAGAGATGGCATTCTTTTGAAGTTAAGGAATTTAGACAGCCACCAGAAACAAGAAAAGGCAAAAATGCTGTTTCTTTCCCAGAGTCTTGAGAAAGAAGTGCATACCTTCTCCTTGGTGACACCTTGATTTTAGTACACTGGAAATTCTATTGAGCTTTTGATAATGTATTTCATTCTAGGCCACAGATTCATAGTAAGCTGCTAAGCAAAACTAAGAAATTAAAACAGTGTTTCATAGAGCATCACAAGGTTTAAAGTATTGATTTTGATCCCAGCAGTGTTTAAAATCACCTGTTCCTGTGCAGCCTTACCAGTGCTGAAGGTTCTATGCATCTCATTTTTAAAGCAGACCCTTGAATGTTTTTACTTGTATTTATATAATACAAGGTAAACCTAGCTAGTATCTAGCATACATTAGAATATATTCTGCTGGTCAGCATTCTCTGTTAGGCATGAGGATTATCAGTACTTCCAAGACAAAATAAATTTAAGAGCACCAGATTAAATGGATCGTTTGAGGAATATACAGGAGCTTGGTGTATAGCATTAACTGGCCTCATTCTCATTCTGTACTCCATGCTGTCCATCTATCTCAGCCTCTGGTACTGGGATTACAGATGAGCACCATTCCACCTAAGAATAAAACTGGATTCTCTCATCATTTTTAATGTGTTATGAACATCGAAGTGGGAGGCGTAGTTGTCTCTCAGAGTTTGCCATGATTGGTGTTTTCTTAGAGAAAGAAAAAAATTGATGCTGTTCTTTCAGGTTTTTCCGATTCTTAATCTTCCTCTTACTACATATTGCTCTCACCAGGCTACAGTATGGGCATTGCCATTCTTAACGTGCTCCACCTCTAACATCTTAGATTCAGCCATTCTAACCACAGCCCCTTCCTTCCTCCATTAATCTGCTCCTGCTAGGTGGTGGTGGTGGTTATGCCTTTAACCACAGTAGGGGAGGCAAAGGCAGGCAGATCTCTTAATTTGAAGTCAGCCTGATCTACCAAGCGAGTTCCCAGGACAACCAGAGCTACACAAAGAAACCCTGTCTTAGTCAGAGTTTCTATTCCTGAACAAACATCATGACCAAGAAACAAGTTGGGGAGGAAAGGGTTTATTCAGCTCACACCTTCCACGTTGCTCCTGATCACCAAAGGAAGTCAGGACTGGAACTCAAGCAGGCCAGGAAGCAGGAGCTGATGCAGAGGCCATGGAGGGATGTTTCTTACTGGCTAGCTTCCCCTGGCTTGCTCAGCCTGCTCTCCTATAGAACCTAAGAATACCAGCCCACGGATGGCACCACCCACAAGGGGCCTTCCCCCCTTGATCACTAATTGAAAAAATGCCCCACAGCTGGATCTCATGGGGGCACTTCCCCAACTGAAGCTCCTTTCTCTGTGATAACTCCAGCCTGTGTCAAGTTGACACACAAAACCAGCTCTGTTTCAGAGAGGGGTGAGGAGAGACTTCTTACATTCTGATTTTTTTCTTTCTTACTACTTTTTCTATTCTTCCTCACCCTGTCTTGTTTTTCCTGCCATTCTTTTGATACTGGTTTCCTTTCTTACCAGTATCCTCTCCTTCATCTTATTGCCCTTTTTCATTCATCTAGAAAACTCCAACATTGAATGATTCAGACAGTCTGCTTCTTTGGGTAACCTGTCATTAAAAGTCTTCCTGACTAGTTAACTGCCACTTATGTGTGGTCTTCAGTTTTATTTCCCCTTATTGGCTTGTCTAATTCTTTTTTGTTATTGTTGTTTTTTGGTTTTTTGTTTGTTTTTGTTTTTTTCCGAGACAGGGTTTCTCTGTGTAGTTAGGGCTGTCCTGGAACTCACTTTGTAGACCAGGCTGGCCTCGAACTCAGAAATCCGCCTGCCTCTGCCTCCCAAGTGCTGGGATTAAAGGCGTGCGCCACCACCGCCTGGCTGTCTAATTCTTTATACTAATTATTTTACATTTTTACTAATTCTTGAAGCTTTGGTATTAGTAGATGGCCTTTATGTCAGTCGAAAAAGTAGAAGTCTTTTGGTGGCACTGATCTTATTCCTGGACACCCCCCCCCCTCCCTATTTTGGCTTTTCTCTTCCCTCCATTTTAACGTTATATTGTATTGTTTTGTTTTGTTTTTGAGACAGGGTCTCACTATGTAGTAACCTTGGCTAGCCTGAACTCCCTAGAGATCTACTTGCCTTTGCCTCAAGTTCTGGGAGTAAAGGTGTGACCACCACGTCTGCCTCATATGTTTTATAACAATGCATTTTTTATAATAAATCTGATCTGTTGCTAAAAAGCTTTGATGATTAATTTGGCTGTCACATGGGTCTTAGGTTAGCATTGATTCACTTTCTATCTTAAGTTATACCTGTTGTCTTGTCGTTGTGCCATTGAGACTAGTGTAGACCAGCAGTGAGGAGTAGCTTTAGAGGGCTACTCGTACTTCAACATAAGTAGTATCATCAGTAGTCAGATTTAGGTTTTTATTTTATGCAAGACTATACCAAACACTTTTTTTATTATTTTGAATTTCCATAGCAGTCCTATTAGTTATGTACCATTGTCATTTGGTTTTACAAACAGGCAAACAGACTTAGAATAGTTAAGGTTAATGTCATTCTGAGATTGGAAGAGTTGAGTTTTGAGCCTGGGAGTTAGTTCAGAGTCAGTATCTTAACTATGCATCATTCTAACTGTCTTTAATTTTATATAATTTTCTTGTGAAGATTTTAAAGTAATCCCCTGTTTATACATTATGCATTGCTATAAAACATAACATACATAATTGCACGTATGATCTGACAAAATTTATCAATCCCAACTTTTAAAGTTCATTTATTAATTTCTAAGGGAGTAAAAGTAATTTTTTTTGAAAAGTTTACTGATGGGAGCAAAAAAGAAGAGGTTCTTTGAAATTCGTTGCAACTGCATAAGAATGGAAGCAAGAACTGGATTGTGGTGCTTTCCAAGCTGAAAGAATAAAGAATAAAGGGTGGGAAGATAAGAAAGCATGCTAAGCCTTCAGTGGTAAAGAGAAAAAAGTACTTTTTAAGCATGAAAGGGATGGAGACCTGTCAACAATAGCCATGTGTTGTGGAACAGTGCCTCCAATTTAAAATAACCTCCATTTCTGCCTCTGAAGGTCACATTAGAACTTTGATTCGATCTGTAATTTGCATCTCTGACCTCATTTTCCTTCACCCCATCCCACTGCAGTTAGAACTTGAGTACAGATGCTGCTGGTGTCTGTGGCATAGCCATAGTTTCTGTTCTCTCTCATTAGCTTCACTTAAAACGTGGAGTTAGAAAAGTTACTAATGACTCCTAAATTGTGTCTGGCTCTAGCTCAGTGGGAACCTGGTACATCTGTAGCAATTGTTAGGTTTCTAAAATGAATATTAACTAAAGAAAATACAGTAGGTATTGTGTCCTTGATGTGCCACAGATACACATAGGTATGAGAGGCCTTTCTGTATCTCCCCTAGCTAGGAGGATAGATGTGGGAATCTGTGTTCACATGTCAGTAGTTTATTACACGTCAGTGCTATTAGTTTTATCTAATTAAAGCTCATGTTGTAGCATTAAATCTTCATTTCTGTACTCCTTTGTATCTGAGAGTTTGATATCTATGAGTCAACCATAGATTTAAACAACATTGGCTTCTCATCACTGTTTTCTAAACAATATAAGAACTATTTATATAACATATAGTACCAAGTAATACAAGCACTGTAAAGGTGGTTTGAAGTATATGTACAGATTTCTTTCTTCCTGTTTTGGAGTGTGAAGCCCATTCTGGGTGTTAGCATGGGGTCTGGGCATGGTCACAAGGAACCCTAGCTAGTTCTCTTTAGCCCCTTTATAAGGCACTAGTCCCATTCTTGAGAGCTTAACTTTCTTATGGTATTCATTTCCAAGAGTCAGCATCTCTTAATATTTTTGCACTGGAGATTAGGTTTCAGCATTCATTTGGAAGGAGATAGTATTCAAACAAGTGCTAGTAATTTAAATTACTCCATTTCTAAATTTTCTTCTAGAATTTTTATAGCCTAAGTCTGCAATCTATTTTGAATTAATTTTGTATATGTTATGATGTATTACTTGAGGTTGTTTTCTGGTGAAAATTTTTCATCCAGTTGTTAATAGTATCATTTCTTGAGAAAATTTTTCTCTTTAAATTCCTTGGTATTTCTGATAAAAATTGACTATATACAAAAACATATTCACAAACATACATACTTACATACACACATCTGTCTGTCTTAGTGCTCTATCACTGTGAAAAGACATTACCATGGCAACTCTTATAAAAAGAAAGCATTTAATTGGGACTTGCTTATCGTTTCAGAGGTTTAGTCCAGCATCATCAAGGCGAGAACATGGCAGCTTGCAAGCAGGCTTGATTCTCAGCTCTAGCTGAGGTCCCACATTCAGACCCACAGGCGCCAGCGTGAGAGAACCATTGGTCCTGAGCTGGGCTTCTGAAACCTTAGAGCCCATCCCAGTGACTCTCAGCAAGGCCACACCTACCCAAAAGGATCTTGCCTCCTAATTCTTCTAAACGTTCAACTATCTGAACCTACAGGAAGACAGGAATAGAGGAGACGCATTCTTATTTAACCACCACAATAAGTATATCAGTAGATGCTGATTTCTGACTCTTGAAGTCAATAAGGTATCTATGTATCTCCACTTATATTCTCTTGATTACCATAGCTCTATAGTAGGTTTTGAGATCAGGTAACATACAAATTCCTAAACTTTTATTTATTTGGAAAGTCATTCCAGTAATAAATGCTTTTGTCTCCAGATAAACATGAAACTCACCTACCAAAAAACACATACCAGGGGTTTTATTAAAATTGCATTATAACTATAGAGCATTTGGGAGTAACTCACGGGTGGAATCTAATAATTCTAGTAATTAGATCAGGTTGTTTCGTAGTATTGGTCGAACCTTACTTGGCTTTCTGCCTTGCTTATTATTTACTGAAAGATAAATTTTGAAGTATCTAAGTAATTGTAGATTTTTTTCTGTTTTCTTTTTCTCTATGTATGTGAAAAGTTACAACAGTTCTTTCTTTCCATTTATTCTTCCTTCCCCCTTTTCTTTGGGTGCGTGCGTGTGTGTGTGTGTGTGTGTGTGTGTGTGCGTGCGTGCGTGTGTGTGTGTGTGTGTGTGTGTGTGTGTGTAGAAAAGATGCCATGTAGCCCTTGTTGGCCTCAACTTTTTAACCCTCCAAAGTCCTCGGGTTAGTGATAAACACTGCCATGCGTGGCCGTATTGCCCTACACCCCCACTTTTTGTTTGTCTTATTGTGAAATGTCTACATTTGTTTTAATCTCTATCATCTGTTTTGTTTTTTGTTTAAAGTAGACAAATTTAAAGTAAATTTAAAACAGGAAGTAAAGCACTATTTTATGTTTACCCACAAGTCTATTTGTGGAAATCGTCACCTCTTTGCGTAGTTTTAAGTTTCCATTTGGTATGTTCTTTCATCCTGAAACCTTTCGTTTTAATACTCTTTGTGAGTATTGATCTGTTGGCCTAAAAGTTCCTTTGCTCTTTTACTTCTAAAAATGTTTATTTTCCCTTCAATTTTGAAAGAGACTTTTGCTGGCTATAAGATTATATAGGTTGAAGTTTTCTTTTTTCTGTACTTGCCTTTTCATGATTCTTACCTTTCTTATTCCCTTTTTCTTGGTTTTAAAAGATTTCTTCTATTAAAATGACTCCATAGGGTTTTTTTTTTCTTTTCTATAGTTAATTGAGTAACTTAATCTGTGGGTATATGGTTTTCTTCAGTTTGTAGAAATACTTGATCTTTTCAGGAAAATTGAAAATCTGAATTTTGGTGATATTTAAATAACAAAGATCAAGTTTACGTTCTGTTTGATCGTTATTTATGAGGCTGCTACCAAAAAAGTGGGATGGTGTAAAGACTGGACACATAGCAGCTCTTAAAATTGGGTATTTTTGATCTTTTTCTATGAACAGCATTTGGCTATAGGCCATACAATTTTTGTGATGTCTTAGTTTCTTCCATGGACATTCTACAGTTGCCATGTCTGTATGGCTGTATTGTGTGTATGTGAAAGTTCTTCTATACCATTCATGCAGGAAATTAAAGAATGCCTGTTTTATGGTAATTGTCTTTTTAACTGGATCATTTCTAAAATTGGGGTGGGTTGTAAGAGAAAAGGGTATAGAGAAACCTCCTAAGAGCTTGATCTAGAAACTAAAAACCAAGACAATTTCCTGGAACCTTTTTCAGGTTTAAGAAAAGGAGACTTGTAGGTGGATTGTATGCTGATAAAGTGGCAGCTTAAATCCTAAGCAGTAGTGTAATATTTGTAATTGGGCTTTGACTGTCTGACCCATTGAAAAGTGAAAGGTTCTGTATTATGAAAATGTTTAGGCTCTGAAATTCTGGATTTGAATTCCAGTGCTAAATCTTTGATTTGGTTTTTTTCGAGACAGGGTTTCTCTGTGTAGGCCTGGCTGTCCTGGAACTCACTCTGTAGACCAGGTTGGCCTCGAACTCAGAAATCCACCTGCCTCTGCCTCCCAGAGTGCTGGGATTACAGGCGTGCGCCACCACCGCCCTGCTCCAGTGCTAAATCTTGTAGCCTTCTGCAAGTTTCCTATGAAGTATTTCTTTTTATATTCGGAGAACTCTCAAGTTGCTGTGGAAAAAAGCTGAATGATTTATGTATTTTACGTTATGTATTACAGACTCCAAGGGATTATTAGTTGTCATTCATTCTATATAAAGTCACTGTTAATTTCTTCTAGTTCAGGAACGTTTTCACTTATATGTTTGTTTGGCTAGGGTACTGGGAATTGAACCCAAGTTTTTTATGGTAGGCAAATACTCTACCATTAAACTGTGCATCTCTATGTCCCCCACTCACTTTTTAAGAATTTTATTTTAAAGCAAACTGGTCTTGAACTTGTATCAGAGTGCAGGCTGCTCTCGGCATCTGGTCCTTCCACACCAGCCCAGTCATACAGAACATTCAGTCAAGTTCCTGTGGCTATCAGGAAATGGTTTTTACCCATCTTTCCCCTCTCTGTTAGATCTTTTTCTTGTTTCTTATTTTATCCTATCTTATAAAGAAATGTTATATATGTATCTTAATCCTTTTGTAAGTTAGAAGTGACAGAAACAGAAGGGTTGCTATGAGTTCAGGCCAGCCTGTGCTTCAGAGCAAGACCTTGTCTATACTCAGTCACAGTTGAAGACTAGCTATAGTCTTATTATTATGCCCCACTTTGCCAAAGAAAATTTGTTTTAATAAGATTCTCAATAACTTCCACATTGTTAAATCCAATGGTCAGTTTGTAGACCTGATCTTACTTTTTACCTGTCAGCATTTATTTACAGACACTGCCTTCTTGATGTTCTTTTTTGTATTTGTCTTCTTTTGTACTCTGTAGTTTCTAAATGCCTAGACTCCTATACTTCTGCACTTTTCTAACAATGCTGTCCTAGGCTTTAAATCATGTTTATATATGGGTGATTCTTGGATGAGCACAAGCACTCACAGTGTTTCCTCTAAATTGTATATTCCTAAAAGAGCCCTTGCGTATTTTTTTTTAATCTCAGATCTTATCATTCTCAAAAATAATAGATGTTTTTAATTTACCTGCCAAGTATTGTTGACCCCCCAATAGACGCTTTCCTTCCAACACCTATTCCTATTGTCTTCTCTGTTAGTAAATACTAAATCCTCCCAGTTTTGGTTTTTGTTTGTTTTTCTGTTAAAAACCATAGACACACCTTGGACCATCTGCCATACCCCAACATTCGGTTATTTGACAAATGTTATTTACTAGAGCCTGATCACATCTACCATCTCATCATTGCTGCCCATTGATAAGTCACTCAGGGAGGGCTTAATGTAGCAGCCTAGTGGAACTAACCAGGTCATAATAATGTCTTCAAAATCTCTTTGCTCTAAAGTCCTTCTTTTCTCAGACAAGCTCAAGTTGGTGCTGACCTTCATGGTCTAGTTCATTCATGGTCTTGGATGGCTACAATAGTTGAGAAAATCAGATCTCTTTTTGAGTGTTCTCTCATCCTCAGCTTCATTCTGTGGTGATAGTGTTAGAAAAGGGCAAGCACAAATGCAGATCAAGTGTCTGACAAAGGAAGTGACAAGATAAAGCCCTGTATCTGCAGAGTTGAGAAGGTGCAGATGTCAGGATGTGTGTGATTCATTGGGGCCAAAATAACGGATCATAGGATCTATATGATCTATATTGGGTTTAGTTTATTAAATTATCTGAATATGAAACTCATTTCTTAATTAGATATAAAGGTCAATAAAAAGAAATTGTCTAGATAAAACTAAAGATGTAAGCTAAGTAACCGTTTCTAGTAAAAATTTCAGAGACTACCTATAAATAGAGAATATTCTTTATATACTATAATACATAGATTCTTTTTGTAGTTAGCTCACTGTCTTAAATATTGTTGCTGATAAATTAACTTGCTCTTCTCCCATATTGTCTTCATGTTGCAAGTTATGCAGTTAGACTACTTCTCTAGTCTAAATATATTTGGTGCTTTATATTATGTAAAGGACTGTGATGACTTTGTCCAGTGTTAGAGGATAGAATCATACTCCTGTTTTCCTTTTCAGACTTAAAAACATTCTCAGAGCACTTTTAGGTTCTCACTGAAGGTATTTCTGTCACCATAGTTCTCTTTACCTGTTTGTCCTACAGTTAAAATCATATATTTAGCTGTGTCAGATTGGCTTTGTTCCCTAAGCAATATGCATCAAGGTTTCTTTCTCCCTTTTCATGTGCTAAAAATAAACAGTTGTCTGGGTGTACCACAGATTTTCCACACATTGTAGGGCATCTTGGATGCATCTAGGGTTTGATAATAATGAATAAAATTGTTGTAATTGTCTGTGTGCATGTTTGTGTAGACATAAATTTTCATTTTATTGTGTGACGAGCATAAAGTATGAGAAACTTTGCTCATACTTTCTGTTCTCCATTGGCTGTTTCTACTTTGTGCTACTACTAACAGTCAGGGAGAGCACCTGCAGAGCCACAGACTCAACACTCTGGCATGGTCAGTGCTCTGGACTTGACCATCTAATTGTATAGGGGGTGTGTGTCTTATTGTTCTTTAAATTTGTATTAACAATAGTTTCAGATCTATTTCCTTTTTCATTTTTACAGCGATTTAGTATTCTGTTAATCCTACATTTGTTATTCATATATACAAATATGAGATTACTTCACCATTGTCTTTTAAGGTAATCTTTTCTGAACATTTATCATACTAATTTAGTTGCTTTCTTTTAATTTTTTCTCTGATGTAAGACATTTATTTATTTTAATGTAGATCGCATTGCCTGCATACTTCAAGAAGATTTAGGGGTTATTACAAAGAAGTGTTTTTTAAAAGCTACTTTAAAAAACTATTGCTTTGTATGTGTCATCTAATATAAAAATTAAGAAGAAATAGCTTCTGGTTGTTGATGATGTACTCTAAATTTCTTATTTAATTATGTGAACTTCTGAACTGTCTTATTGTATGCCTCAGATGTGTTAATTTCTGTAAAGTTAATTTACTGATCGCTTCACACTACATAGATCCCACTGAATGAAAAGAGGATTTTAGAAGGATAACTAAGAGCCCGTGTTTTTCTCTAATTGTATAAGATGGCAATCCCTGAACTTAAAAAGTCTTGTTGTTCTTGGGTCTTGGATTTTTTTTTCCTATAATACCTGCAAATTAGTATCAAGTTTTGAATAACCAAAAGTTTAGGATCATGACTTTAAATTGAGACTCCATCCACACTGATGTATATTTATTTGGGTGAATGTCTAGTAAGCTTACTATGCTGCTTGGTGTTTTTATATATATATATATATATATATATATATATATATATATATATATATAATGAATAGACCCAATGTTTAGTGGAAACATTTGTAAACGAATGATTTATTTGTTTAGTGCTGTAGGAAAACTGCATGTGCACACTTACTGGAATAACTGGCCAAAATCATGCCTTTCTTAACAGAAGTTACTCAGCTTTTAAAATCCAAGAAAGAGTTGCCCAAATGAGAAAACAGGAGTACATTTTAGGTTGAGTGTGGGGAAACAAAACAAAACAACCCCAAAAATAAAGATGCAGATGCTGAGAGGCAGAAAGCAAGAAGTTCATAGTAACAGGCAGACTGGGTCAGAGTCACAACTTTACCATGTCACTTGCTGTGTCAGGGAAGTTGGAATTGCTTTATTTCATTCTTTCTCATGAATATATGCTTTGAAAGTATAGCTACAAAGCTCCCTCCTGCATGCTTAACGTTTCTGCTAAGACATACTTGAGTGCTAAACATGAAGAACCATACCTTCTGTTCTAAAATTTATTTGTATGAGTTCCTAGCTTCATGTTCCTAATTTGTAGAAAAAAAAGATATTTGCATTTTTTGGCTGATTGGGAGTTGTGATTAACTATAAATGATAATAAGAAATGCAATAATAAAAAAGAAAAATGCAATAATAGGTAACTTCTATTTTCAATGCTCATGGTACTGATGACTTCTATTATTCTCCTTCATCTTCAGAACATGTCAGTGAGGTGGCTTATTTATGTCCATCTTCTAAGTAAACTGTGTAGTAGAGCAATGATTCACTTTGTTACATGACTAACAGATAGAGTTTAAGTTGAACCCAGGCAGTCTGAATAAGACACTTAGTCTCTTAATGTTCCCATTCTGTGAGATCACATATATAGAGCACTCAAGTATACTCTATAAATGTAAACAATGATCAATAGCTAATAATTAAATCATTTTGAGTTAACGCCCCAGGAAACTTGCTTTACCTATTGCTTCCGTTCCAGCATTTCACCTGTAGTTCAGCACAAGATTCTGGAACCATGCTTTTAACCACTACCTTCTGGAACCTGCTTCTTTGTAGATCTTTTTATACATTCTACATTAAATCTCTAGCAAGGACGGGTTGCCTGTCTTTTCACTGTATAATCTAGCCTTAATCCAGTGCCCCCGCACATAAAAATAACCAAATACTGTTCAGCAACTGAGTGAAACCTCTAAAAACCTTCCCCCTGCTGACCTTAGAATTTAAACATTATGTATGCCACCTGTGCCTGCGCTTTCATTGCTTTTCTGTGGTCTTCTGTTGGCTAAGAACCCTTCTGTTTGATGTTACACCTGGGCAGTCTCACCCTGCAGGTTGCTGCTGGGCAGGAAACTGGTGTCTAATTCTGAAGAGATCACTCATAAGCACATGAGGGCAACATATAGGATCTAAAACCAAAATCTTTTAGAAATATACACAAAACAACATTTAAAGGGGTTTAAAGAAACTAATATAAAAAGAAAAAACTTTGCTGTTTTTCATTTGCTTTTTGTATTAAGTCATTTCAAATAAGTTTTTGAAAGTTTTTTCCCCAGGGAAATTCTCTATTTTTTTGTGTTAACTCATATTTTCCTCCTCTCCTCTATCCAGAGTGTCTTAAAACCATTCTACCTTGTGAAAAGTTGGATGTTCTTACAGATAGTCATTGTGGGAGAAAACGTTTCATTTAAGTCCCAGATGAGGACCGAAAACTTGAAATCAGAGGAGCATCTGAAATCAAGTAATATTAGGTAGGATAACAATTACAAGGGATTTCTGCACTGTTATTATTTTCCAGGATGTATGTTAAGTTTCTCATACTCTGTGGACATTGAGGAAAGAATGCGTGACTTCATAAAAGGGGGATTATGCTAAAGATTCTATTTTTACTTAATGTGGTTTTATAAGAAATGATCTAAGTTAACTTTGACATTAGCATGTATGTCTTATGGTTCCAAAAAAACTTTTTTAAAAATGCACTAAAATACAGTTTAGGAATGTGTATATTTAAATGTAAAATTTCTGAGTATTTATAAGCTGTGGATATGGGTTTCATCTTTTTCATATGTAGCTTTTCCTTTATTTATGTATATGGGTGTTTTGCCTACATGTATGTGTGTGTACTCCAAGCATGTAGTATGCAGAGTCTGAAACAGGGTATTGGGTCCCCTGCGACTGGAATTAGAAAAGACCATGAGCCGCCATGTCAGTGCCAAGAAAGGAACCTAGAGCCGCTGGAAGTGGCTAGTGCTCTTACCTGCTGAGCCCAACTTTTCCAGCTTCCTGAGATTCAGAATTATAATTATCCTTTAGAGTTAAAGAAATGTTGTTATATATCTGATGATTTAAGTGCAGATAACAGCCATTCTGGGTTCTCTATTGAAGGTATAGGTGGAATTAAATGTCTCAAAGACCCCTGTAGAGTTAGTTGTGATAATTTATTATTACAGAATATATTATATACAGAGAATACATATAATACAGATAATGTGTTACAATTCATCCTTGTGAAATATGGTTTCAGAACTGATGGTTGGCCCTGTAAGTTGATACTATGATGGATGGTGACACTTGGAGCTACGCCCCCCCCCAAAAAAAAAACAAACAAACAACTGCTTTCTTTTTTAATGCTTATGCTCTATGGTTCTAGAATTACATTGCCCTTCTACTTTCCAATCCTGTGATAGTGGGACATTTCTTCATTCTGTTCCTGTTTCCTCATCAACAAAATGTGTATATTACTCCTTAACTAATGGGATGGGATGGGATGGGATGGGATGGGATGGCTGAAATTTAAAGTTGTTTGCTTGTTTTCAGTGCTGGGGGTTAAAAATGGAGTGGTAGCATTCTACTGTTGCTATCCATGTTTTGTTGTTTTTAGATAAGAGTCTTGTTATGTAGCCAGGGCTAGCCTTGAACTTCTGTGTCACCCAGGGATGACCCCATACTTTTTGAATCTTGCTTCCTCTTTCTTGGGACCTCTGGTATGTTACAGGATGTATCTTTATGCCAGGTAAAATGTAAGACTTTAATAGATAAAAGCACGACCAGACGACCCAACAAATAATACAATATCAGATAATGTTATTAGACTATTTAAGTTTTAACTGGTGGGTTTGCACTCTATTATCAGCAAGGCATTTCAGTCATTTGTCATTTGCTTCATATGTAATTGGGCTTCGAGTTTTAAAATGTTATTGTGAAGTAATCAGATATAGTAGGTTTAGAGAGAAATGACAGAGACCTAACACCTTGACCTGGTTGTTTTGTAATTTCTGTGTATGTCACCAGTGTTGTTTTTTACTCATGCTAAAAATATAGTGGTTTTATTTTCTGTTCTTGAGAACATAGTTTTATGGCATCTGAATAGATTGTTTATTCTTTAGAATTATGTGGAGGTAAAGAATAGGAGCTTTTGACTCTGCTTTGAACTGTTGTCTTTAATCCGTTGTGCTCTTTGAAGCAGTAGAGGAAGGGACACCTGATGGACAGTTAGAATCCAGATCAGCAAGTAGTTTGGTAGTCACAGCTTGTCCTTCTTTGAGAGGCCACTTACAGCCTTTGTCTTAGTTATTCCTCATGACAACAATCAGCCCCAAATGCCTGACTGTATACACTGCAGCTTTCTCAACCAGCTCCTAGCCAAGCTAACATATGAAGTGGTTTTAGAGTCTTTGCTCTGTATTTTGTCTCTCCCCCCCACCCCCCTCGTTTCTTTGGAGAGTTCTTGAAAAGGAGTTTTTCTACTTAACAGTATCATCCTTGTCTCATTCCCAGTCTTGACCTATAATCTATGCTTCATGCGTTTGGTATCATTATCCCATGCTATGTATGTGGGCTGTATGTACTCAGTGCCCATGGATGCCAGGTAGCATAACAATGCTGTGATTTTCTATTACAGAACTGAATTTTAAGCTCTTGAATACATCAAGTCTTCTCATGATCTGCTGCCTTTTCTTGGTTCTTCAACTTCATTGGTAGCTTTTTTTTTTTTAAAGATTTATTTATTGTTATATGTAAGTACACTGTAGCTGTCTTCAGACACACCAGAAGAGGGTGTCAGATCTTATTACAGATGGTTGTGAGCCACCATGTGGTTGCTGGGAATTGAACTCAGGACCTTCGGAAGAGCAGTCAGTGCTCTTAACCGCTGAGCCATCTCTCCAACCCCATTGGTAGCTTTTTGACTTTGCATTTTATCTTTGTTTTACTTAGTTTTGTCTTTTGCTCTCATCCTTGAAATTCCCAGATCAGACTGGCCCATAACAATCTTTATACACATACTCAAAGAATATAGTTCATGGGGTCAGTAAATGTATGGTACAGAGCAGTGGTTCTCAGCCTTGCTAATGCTGAGACCCTTTAATACAGCTCCTCGTGTTGTGCTGACCCCAACCATACAATTATTTCGTTGCTACTTTATAACTGTAATTTTGCTAGTGTTATGAGTCATAATGTAGATATCTGATAAGTGATCCCTGTGAATGTGTTGTTTGACACCAGTGGGGTCGTGACTTACAGGTTGAGAACACTTATATACAGCTTGAAAACACTGCATTGGAGTGTGCAGAGATTTTTATACACTGAGAGAAATCAAATTCATGTTTGTTGACCTGAACTGAGAAAAACTCCTAGTAACAGCATCTTCCCTTAGAGTCTCTTCTAAATGACATTCAGCAGGACAACAGTAGCATCTATTCTTTTCAGGTTTTTAGCGGAAAAAAGTATTAGAAAACTTGCTGTCTAGAGAGCTATACATTTACGTGTTTTCTGTGTGTTCATAAGTACATGCCCACCTCACAGTCTTTGGCCTACTGTTTTTCCATAATTAATTACAATTTGTTTTTTATGTTATGACTGTAATAAGTGAATATTGTAATTATCCCAAATTGTTCCTTAGAATTATATTTTGAACAAAGTAACAAATTAAAAGCCAACCTTGGCTCTTGCATGGTGGGGAAGGAAAAAAATTCCAGCTCCTCTAACCACTTCTCCCAAATAAAAGAAAGTGGTTTAGCATTTGTATGTTTTGTTTTGATAACTGAGTTTAGAATGACTTGATTTTGTTAAAACAGGGAAAATGGGTCAGAAGTTCAAGTAGAAAAAAAAAATCTTATGTGTTCCAGTACTATGGGCTGTTATTATCATATGTTTGAGTCTTCTTTTCTTATACTCAGAGCTTAGCTGTAGTTGATTGATTAGGAACTATACTCTGAAGCCAGACTGTTGAGTTCAAGAACTACTTCTAACCCTGTAATCATAGACTTGTTACTTAATTTCTATATACTTATGTTTTCTTCAAGTGCAATGTGGTGACAGTAATAGCACATAGTTTATGTTAAAGCAGTTACTTATACAGGGCCTTTAGAACAGTGTCTAGCAATGGTGTTACAGTACTGTGCTAGCTCTTGAAGTAGCTAGTGTTTAGAATGCATTTATAGATCTTGATTATGTTTTTTGAATTGTTCCAAATTGTAGCTTTCAGTACATTTATTATCATTGATCCAGATATTTTCAGCCCATTAACTTTTTTTCCTTTTCACTGATTAACAGACATAGTTTATTTCTCTTAACAAATAACTAAGAGCCACTGGGTGCTGTGGGATACCTGTAGTCCCAGGACTTGGGAAGACTAAGGCAGGATGGCCATGGAAATTCAAGGCCAGCTGGTGATAAATAACAAAATAAACAAAAAGTCCAAAGACAATGTATATAATAGTTTTTATATCTTATAGCTATATTTAATTTTGCTGTCTTATTACTAAGAATATGGTGATTTAATTTTTAGATTCTTGGTATATTCATTCTTTTCACTGATTCCTTCAGCTTAAAGTAAGAACAAACAGAAACCTTACCATTGCTCACCTTTTCTGCTGAGAGAGGGCATTAAAACTTGTCTGGGGAGGGGGAGTGGCACAGTGGGGGCAGGTGTATGCTGTGAATACAAAGCCAGCCTGTTCTACAGCAAATTTGAGGCCAGCAGGGGTTGGGGGGGGGCGGGGATTGGATTTTGTTTTCAGGTTTTTGGTTTTTTTAAGATGCATAGCTCTATATGAGCATTGGCTATAAACTGTAGTATTAATTTTTTTGAAGCTCTTTAGCAAGAATTTTTGGAGTATGGTTTTTCTATAGACTGGAGAATATTTTGAGGAGAGATTGGGTAAGGATGTGTGGTGTTCTCTCAAGTTGTGTCATCTTGTATTTTTAGGGTCTCATGCTTGTCAAGACTTTCTAAACTGTGAAAGCTAAGACCTAAAGTCCAGTGAAGCTGGACTTTATGGTTGATGAACTTTGGTATATAACTAAGCATAGCTATCTAGTTAGTATCATTCATTTGAGTTGGTGGTTCTTTTGTGCTGGATTCTCTTCAAAAGCTTTCTTTTTTTCTCTTTTCTTTTCTTTTCTTTCTTTTTTTTTTTAAAGCAAACCGTGGATATCTTTACAAAGACTACAAACTAGCAGGATTCATTTTGTATTTTACTGAAGTTAAAAATCTACAGTCACTGAAATATTAAGAACACTGGCTGCACGCTTCCTACCCACATGGCACCCTATAACACCCTCTTCTGGCTCTACTAGCTCCAGGCACAAAAGTAGTGCACAGCCATATAATATGCTCTGTTTTAGGTAGGGTTTCTAGGGTTGGAATAAACCCCATGAGCAAAAGCAATGTGGGGAGGAAAGGGTTTATTTCACTTAGACTTCCAGTAGTAATCCATATAAAGGGAAGTCAGGGCAGGAGCCTGGAGGCAGGAACTGCATATTGGCTTGCTTGCTTACTTGACTTGCTTACATAACTCAGGACCATTTGCCCAGGGGTAGTACCTCCTGCATTGAGCTGGACCCTCCCCACTTCAGTAATCAGTCAGATGCCCTGCAGGCTTTTTTGTGGGCCGAGTCTGTTGAGGGAATTTTCTCAACTGAAGCTTCTTCTCAAATGACTCTAGTTTGTGTCAAGTTGACAAAAATTAGTACACAAGCAGAACACATGTACACATGAAAAATAATCTTTAAAAATTTACAGTTGCTATAACATGTAAATAGTGCTTTCTGTAAAAAATGTAATACTTTAATATAGCTTTTTGTCAGTTTAGTTTTTTTTTTAATGGAATCTCAAGTTGTAAGAATTTTTAACTTTTTTATGTCAGTTGACACATACCCACACATACAGAGGGTACAGGGTGATGTTGAGTACGCATAGTCATTAATTAATGATCCAGTCTCAGGTGTTTGGCATATTCTTCAACCCATGTATTTATCAATTCTTTGTGGAGATAGTATTAAAAATCTATTTCTCAGGCTGGAGAGATGGCTCAGTGGTTAAGAACACAACCATCTGTAATGTGATCTGATGCCCTCTTCTGGTGTGTCTGAAGGCAGCTACAGTGTACTCACATACATAAAAAAGAAATAAGTCTTTAAAAAAAAAAAACCTACTTTTCTATCTGTTAAGATTAGATGGTCAACATGTATTGTTAGCCATAATCATTCTTCTATGCATTCTGTGCATTCTCCCTGTGGGAGAGCATGTGCTTAAGCATTCTGCTAGTTGAAAGGGATTCTAATGGTATGTATGTTTAAAAGCTGTGATACCTGCTGACTAAAGTGACT
Organism: Apodemus agrarius; assembly: GCA_964023405.1. Taxonomy (NCBI): domain Eukaryota; kingdom Metazoa; phylum Chordata; class Mammalia; order Rodentia; family Muridae; genus Apodemus; species Apodemus agrarius. The sequence continues at coordinate 41,955,366 of OZ030017.1, forward strand.
TTGGGAGCCTATGAATTTCCTTACCCCAGCCGGGTTTCCCAAGGAAGTACAGTGCTCTGACTCAGACACTAAGCATGAGTGATTATTGGCCAGTAAAAGTGGAGGTGGTGGTTTTTGGGTTTTTGTTGTTGTTGTTGTTGTTGTTGTTGTTGTTGTTTTTGTTTTGTTTGGTTTGGTTTTTGAGACAGTTTCTCTGTATAGCCTTGGCTGTCCTGGAACTCACTCTGTAGACCAGGCTGGCCTCGAACTCAGAGATCCACCTGCCTCTGCCTCTGCCTCCCAAGTGCTGGGATTACAGGCGTGCGCCACCACCGGCTGGCCATGAGGTGGTATTCTTAATACCCAGGGAAGGACTCTTCTTTTCAGAAGGAGAGAAGAGTGGTGACAGTTCAGAGTTCAGAGGCCACAGAACTTGTCACTAAAAGTTATGTAGTGAAAAGTCACTAAATGTTTTAAGTTCAGGTGGATAGTCACTAAGATCAAGCATGCATTCAAAAACATCTTTTGCAGTAGTTCAAATTGGGGGCCGGTGGCTGACTAAGGATGTAATGCAGTAAAAAAGTTCAATAAGTATTAGAGGACAGCATTTCTCTGGACTTGGCAAATATTAAAACTTGGGAAGAAGGTTGACATAGAGGACTTCTTGGGGGATGGGTGAATTGCCTTCCACATCTGGGAAGCCTGATAAAACTGCTGGGAGGAAAAAACAAGGAAGAGAATGGAGTGTGGGGTTAAGGATGGACCATGAGGTAATCTAGACCTCACCAATAACAGACAATTCTTGAATTTCAGAGGGGGAAATTAGGTTTAAAAAAAAAATGTTTGAACCAGGCGGTGGTGGCGCACACCTGTAATCCCAGCACTTGGGAGGCAGAGGCAGGCGGATTTCTGAGTTCGAGGCCAGCCTAGTCTACAGAGTGAGTTCCAGGACAGCCAGAGCTACACAGAGAAACCCTGTCTCAAAAAAAAAAAAAAAAAGAAAAAAGAAATGTTTGGGAAACTTGAAAATGTTTGAATGCCAAAGAGAAGAAAGGTCCTATAGCAAGGGAACTTTAAAGATAGTCAAAAACAGGAAAGAATAATCAAGTCCTGAGGCAGTGCTAGAAGGAGCTGTCCACTGAAATGAGCTTTGGTTTGAGAAGGAGAGCGCTGTGTAAGTGCAGTACATGCCCAGTCCCAGAGAGTGTCTTCCCAAGGCAGGGCTATGCAACTGTAGGTCGCCAGTGGGAAAAGGGACAGGAACAGCAACACAATTGGAAATGTTTATGGAAAACAGTAAAGTGGAACAAACTAGTCTTTAAGGTATTGAGGGATGGGGCTCGTTATATCTTGTTACTCAGATTTGGAGAACAAGAAATGAACTTTTGGGGGAGTTAACCAGTTTAATCTGTGAAGTAATTTTTAAATTATGATATCACTTTGTTAAGTGACCTGTTGCTACCCTGGATGTTAAGGGAGGACATACATTTCCATACACATCGCCTCATTGTGTGCATTGCGCAACGTGATTTAGTGTGTTTATGTTAACTGTGGTTCGCTTTTTTAACTCTTGTTCTTTCTTCTTATATAGGCAGGCAGAAGTCCTGAAGGCTGAAATGACAGGTATTGTCTGTCTCTTCCTTACCACTTACTTTGTCCTATAAGATTAAAGGAAGAAAATTTCCTTTCTCACTTAAAATGTAGTACCAAACCCTGTGCTGGTGGCCAAGAGCAATAACTTTGCTTTAAATGTCTCTTGGTCTTATAATTTGGATTCTTCCTAAATACTTTTAAAGAATTTACTGTAGTATATGCCTCTATTCAAAGAGTATATACTACATGAGTATTTGAGTTGCTGTTAATGTGTATGATTATTTAATTTTTATGAACCTTTTACTAATAATTTAAGTTATAAAATAATTCATATTATGTAACTAAAGATTTAGTGTTTGATTACTATTTTCATAGGAAAATGTTCTTTTCCATTTATAGTGACTCAAACCTGAGTAGAAAAAAATGCACTGAAAGTACTAAAGTATGAAATTCAGTGAGCTACTTTTTCCTACATATCTCTTCTGCTCTGAGTAATATCTAAAGCCCTTTGGGAAGAATTTTTGGACTCAGCTGCTGAGATGAACAGATAATTCAAAGCTGGTGATCAGCATATCTGTCATAGCATTCTAACCTATCAGATATTTGATACGAGATAGTACCTTAATTTGGGAGGAATGTAGTTATATGTTTAACTCATGAAGAATTCAGCTACTATTGATTAATAACCAGAATTCTAGCCAAGATTTATAATTGAAGAGGGCATATCCTAGCTACTAGAGAGGTGTGTTTCTTAGGCCTTGACAGTTACAGACTACTGTTTATGAGGAACCTACTATATTATATCATAAGGAACAGAAGAAGAAGGCTTGCAGTGCATTTACTATTGACCTTCCCATTAACACATTTGTGGGCATAGTCTACATTCAGTACCGCTGTTGGAGTTACACTCTTGAATTGCCATTGAAAGTGCTCTCTGTAGAACAACATCAAGCTGCATATACATATCATTTTCTTTTTCCAAAGTATTAAGCACTTGTTTAAATTCCTCATTTGAATGACTTGTAGTCCCCTAGAGCCCTGTGCAGTGACACCCACCCACCTATATCCTTAGCTCCGGAAAGTGAAGGTGGGGGGGCACAAGCACAAGGCTAGTGCGAGCCAGAGCGTTCCAGCTAGCCTCAGCTGCACAGTGGGATCCTGTCTCCAAATAAACCAACAGAAAAACCCAAATCTGACTAGCCAACAAACCTATTAACTCACACATCCATAGGATTATGGTAGGGTATAGGTACTAATAATAACTAACCTAAAGAGGAGTAGAAATTGTAACATTGTGTAGCAGCAAACTCCTAGATGAAATTGAATTGCTTTACTGGATATTGGAAACTTATAGTTAATAAGCTCATTAAGTAATTCTACTGAGGCAGCTTACTGTCAGCATTTGAACTGATCACTCTTTAGGACTTTGGAAAATGTGGCACAAAACCTAACTTCCTAATTTTCCCCTATACACAATTACCCTTCTGTCGTTTTGAGCAGTTTAATCCCAGGATTCTGCCTTTTTTCACATTAAATGTCTGTAGTGTGCACTGATTACAGAAGTGTAATGGCCATGTTCCATTCGTGAAAATAATTATATAGTTTCAGTAGGGCAGCATATAGGAATAATCCAGGTATTTACTGGATGGTGACTGGATAGAAAAAAATTGTGAGGATCCCTGTAGGAGTGATTCAAAATAAAAAGGAAACTGGATTTGGATGAAGATAGAATTATTGGGGGGGGGGTGTAAATGACTTACTATAAATCCATTATTTCAAACTGAGTGACTTAACTATCAGATATATGATCTGCTGTGACATGAACAGGCAGAAATTCAAATAAAAGCAAAGGATGAATTCTTTTTGTTTTTGTTTTTGTTTTTTATTTGATTTTTTCGAGAGAGGGTTTCTCTGTATAGCCCTGGCTGTCCTGGAACTCACTCTGTAGACCAGGCTGGCCTCGAACTCAGAAATCCGCCTGCCTGTGCCTCCCAGAGTGCTGGGATTACAGGCACGTGCGCCACCACCGCCCGACAGATGAATTCTTTTTAATGGCCTTTTTTTTGGGGGGGTGGGGGGGGTTGGTTTTGGTTTTGGTTTTGGTTTTTTTGAGGCAGGGTTTCTCTGTGTAGCCCTGGCTGTCCTGGAACTCACTCTGTAGACCAGGCTGGCCTGGAACTCAGAAATCCGCCTGCCTCTGCCTCCCAAGTGCTGGGATTATAGGTGTGCGCCACCACCACCCGGCTTTAATGGCCATTTTAATTTCATAATGTTCTTTCATAAAGCTGAAAGACGAGAGTTAGAGAGACTGGGTCAGCACGTTTGAGTTCTTGCTGCATGAGCATGGGAGCTAGATTCCAGCAAACAGGTAAACTCATTGTGGGCATGCCTGCGGTGGGGCTTCCTCACCCAGTGATCTACAGTTCAGTGAGAGAGCCTGCCTCAAAGCAGCAGTGGAGTAGTAAAGGATAGCTGATGCCCTCCCCCCTCTGCTGCACTCACCCAGTCCACACCCACACACACTCATACACTTCATGCACACGCAAATGGCTTAGAAACATAGCTAAAGACAAAAAATGTTTTAAATCAAAATTTAGTCATTAAGCAAAAGGCAGGAGATGAAGGACATTTGAAATATAGTAACATAAGCCTGTGCAGCAGTGGACAGAACGTGCTGAGAGCAGTTGTGCTTTGGTGGATGGAGAAGAGTCGTTGGTTTGGTTGATTGGTGATTAAGTGGCTTAACTATATAGTGATGTTTTTGTTTGTTTTGTTATGCAGATTCTAAGCTGGGTCCAGCTGAGGTCTGGACATCCAGACAAGCTCTGCAGGACTTGTACCAGAAAATGCTAGTTACTGATCTGGAATATGCTTTAGACAAGAAAGTAGAACAGGATCTGTAAGTATTATCATTTGGAACATTACTATGCAATCAGGAATCTCAAGATTTTGAAACATTATGATGGTTAGTTGATTGTTTTTCAGCCTACCCTAGTGTAAGCTTTTTCAAAGAAATTCTAATAAGGTTTTAAAAAATTTAACCAGTAATATTTTTTCAGGTGTAGTCTTCGAAGGTAAGAGGAATAATGTTTAGATCTGAATTTTACCTAAGGCAGCTCTTTGAAACATTCTGGAATAAATAAATCTAAACATATATACAGTATCTCAGATTCTAAGAATTTATCTGTATTGAGTCTTATTTGAACTTAAGATAAACTTTTCGTTGATCAATGGGATTTTGCATTTGGTCTTAGTCCAAAGGTCAAGAAACAATGATCAATATCATCCTGTTTCTTCAGCAGGAAAGTGTATTTGCAGTGTAAGAAAAGGTTATGTAATAAAATACATGACAATATCCCCCTTCAAGTTCCCCAGAAAACTAAGGAAAGATTTTGTGTGTTTAGACTATTCCACTTGTTCTTTTTACCAAGGATGAAATGGCAGATAACCAGATTCCCCAGGCCTTTTGTAGAAGATCTTGCCTTATAAATTAAAACAGGGAGGCTTAGCTTGATGGATACTTAAACATTGATTAAGAACATTTCTGTCTAGTAAGACCTAATAGTGCAAGTTGTAGTGAATTTGGTTTTTCCTTGTTTAGCCCGTGTTTTTATGCCTGTAGATTTAGAAAATCCTAGTAGTTTACCCAACTAACTAATCAGAGCTCATGTCTGTAATACTTGAGTCCATGATGAGAAAGGATCACCAATGTGGAGAGAGTATTGACAAATGTCCTAAATTATTTTTAAAATCCTCAGGCTCTAGAACCTCAACTTTGATGTTGACATTTGGTACTATATTTCACTAAAATTGAATTTAAGCTGATAATATAATGATTGTTATTTTAGTATAATGTAATTCAGCATTGTGTTGTTAAAGTAACCAAAATTGAAATGTGGTTTATAGTTTATGCTATAAAGAATTAAGCTTTAACCTATAAGATAAAATAAACAAAATCATTAAAGAGGGATGGGAATGAATGCTGTAGCTAATTAGCTTGGGGAGACAGGGACAGACCTTACTCAGTACACAAAGAGTGTGTCACTTTACCAAGGGTGTAATTTTTGTTGGCCCAGTGTGTTAAAATTAGTAATAGTTCATTCAGATTTTTATACTGGGATTTTTTTTTTTTTTTGGTTTTTCAAGATAGGGTTTCTCTGTGTAGACCTGGCTGTCCTGGAACTCACTCTGTAGACCAGACTGGCCTCGAACTCAGAAATCCGCCTGCCTCTGCCTCCCAAGTGCTGGGACTAAAGGCGTGTGCCACCACTGCCCAGCTCTATACTGCGATTCTTAAGTAGGTCTTACTGTAATAGCTCTAAAGGCTCATAGTTGCACCACAGTCTGCCTACTGGAGCAGAAAAGCATGAAGTTATTTAAATAAATAACTTTAATGCTGGCTTACTGCTCAGTATGGTATAATATAACAAACAGTTCTTTCTTGTTCTCAGGGGGACCAGTGTCTATTCAGTGAGTCACTACTATACCAAATAGAATTACATTTTGTTTTCAGCTGGAATCATGCCTTTAAGAATCAGATCACAACACTACAAGGCCAAGCCAAGAATCGAGCAAACCCAAATCGGAGTGAAGTCCAGGCAAACCTTTCTCTGTTCCTAGAGGCAGCTAGCGGCTTCTATACTCAGGTGAGTTCTACTTTGTGAATGCATTCTTGTAGCTTTAGTGGTATTCTGTTCTTTGTAAACATCTTTTGTACATATAAACATTTTATGTAACTACTATATGAGGCATGTGAAAGTTAATCACAAATCTCACATAACAGATGTCTGAAATGATTTATAATGTTTTGTTTTTTGTTTTTTGTTTTTTTTTTTTTTAAGATACAGACTTAAGTTTGGGAATGTAGTGTGAGGTCTTGGGCTTAAACACCAGTATTGCCAGAGAGCGAGGGAAAGATACACACTTAGGATGAAGGGTTAATTTTGAATAAAACAGGTATGATAAGAGCCAAGCCACAGTGAAAATGGGGCATGGGGATAGTTATGTGATCAGACCAATGTATTCATTATGAGAGTAGTAACTGGACTGGAGAGATGGCCAGCGGTTAAGAGCACTGACTGTTCTTCTAGAGGTCCTGAGTTCAATTCTCAGCAACCACATGGTAGTTCACAACCATCTGTAATGAGATCTGATGCCCTCTTCAGGTATGTCTGAAGACAGCTGTGGTGTACTTATATACATAAAATAAATAGATCTTTTTAAAAAAAGAAAAAGTAGTAACTGTTTTGTCAGGTAACTTGTTAAAAGCTGTAATGTCAAGTGAGTTTTCATAGCATTATCAACACAGTGGAATTTTTGTGGATTGTGAAATTATTTTAAGCTACCTAAGAAACAGGTCTTTTTTATTCGGTTTGAAAAATAAGCTCTATTATTTCACATACTTAATTTTTTCTCAGTCACATCCTGGTGTAATCTACAAATGAATAAAAGTTTGTGATTCCTTGGAACAATTGCTATTTCGGCCTGGAGAAATTGCTTAGCAGGTGCAAGCACTTGTCGCTCTTGTCGAGGACTGGAGCTCTATATAGCAACTCTCAAATGCCTGTAATTCCACTTCCAGAGAACCTGATGCCCTCTTCTGACCAACATGGGCTTTTAACACACAAGGGCAGTGTGTGTGTGTGTGTGTTTAGTATTTTTAATTACTACTTCACCTACTTATAATTAAATGAATTTAATTAATCAATCTTCCCAAATATATGGCTTGCATCAAGTTGACATAAAACTAGATAGCACAGTAATAGTCCTTATTCTAAGAAAATGGGAGAAGAAAGCATTGTCACAGGTGAGTTTGCTTCAGAGTCAACTTTTCATTCTTGGCATAGAGTCAGGAGCTGAGGAAAAAGGGGCAATAGGGAATTTTCCTCGGATGAACAGGATCCCAGAACTGTCTACTACTCTAGTCCTGACAGACTGACTGACTTGACTGTTGTTTACCATGCACCTAATAGAAGGCAGATATTTGGATGAGTCTAGTTGTATGTAAAGAACAAGTGAGAAGAAAATGGAAAGAAAAAGGAGATTTTCTTTCAAATGCTTGGCAAGATGGAGGAGGGGTTTTTTGTTTGTTTGTTTGTTTGGTTGGTTGGTTGGTTGGTTGGTTGGTTGGTTTGTTTTTCGAGACAGGGTTTCTCTGTGTAACCCTGGCTGTCCTGGAACTCACTTTGTAGACCAGGCTGGCCTCGAACTCAGAAATCCGCTTGCCTCTGCCTCCCAAGTGCTGGGATTAAAGGTGTACGCCACCACCACCTGGCCCAGGAGGAGGGGTTTTGAATAAAGGAAACTGAAAAGGATCTTTGGAAAAGCACTTAAGAGCTGGTTAACTCAAGATCTGCAAATTTGAATGCAGGGTGGGGTCCAATAAGATGATGGCAGTTTAGGGATCATTGTGCTTGACTGGTTAACACTAGCAGATTGTCTGATTGGTGCTTTAGTTAGCCAGTGGTGAATTGGGGTAGAAGAATGCTGAACGGAAGTCAGGTGGTAATGGGTGGAAAGAGTAAGTAGGCATTGAGAACACAGATGAGGGGGAAGGTGGACGCCATTAGAGGGGTCTAGTTGAGATGAGAAAGACATTAGAAGATTGTTGGAAAGACTGGGGGTGGGGGGGGTCAAGTCAAGAAAGAGTGTTTCGGTTTTGTGTTCTTTTCTTGTTATACTGTTCAAACAGAAGAAAGAATTGGGATGTAACAGACAGGAAACAGAACAAAGTGGAATAACAAGCCTACACAGGCGGAGTAGGTAGCTCTGACCAGAGGAAAGAGTCCCCTTACATCTCAGAATAAAAGAGTGACGAATCGGTCTAGAACTTGAGAAAATAAATGTCAAGACTTAGTCTTGCAGTTTAGAAACATTTCTAACCAATATCTAATGATTTTTTTTTAAAGAGAGAGAAGTAGATACTCTCATGACATTCCTTATTTTTATGTGTTTGCTGAATTTTTTAAAAAATGCTTTATATGAAAATGCTTTGATAAACGAGAATTAACCTATTAAAGATTAATCTCCATACAGTTCTTTCTGGTGTCTCAGCAGTATGAGATATTTAGACACAATCTTGTATATAAACTTACAGTTAGAACATTCTAACATTACTAAATTTTGCTTATTTTTTTCTTTAGTTATTACAGGAACTGTGCACGGTATTTAATGTAGATTTGCCCTGCCGTGTGAAGTCTTCCCAGTTGGGAATTATTAGCAATAAACAGACGCACACCAGCGCCATAGTGAAGCCGCAGTCCAGCTCCTGTTCCTACATTTGCCAGCACTGCCTCGTCCACCTTGGAGACATCGGTAAGCCTGTGGAGAGGATTAATGACACATCATCCTTGGCTTTGGTAATCATAGGAAGAAACTTCAAGGATGCATCTTTGTCTTAGATTGATATATGAAGAAATTATGAAATTCACTTTTAGGAACTTTTTCTCTATGTTTTGAGATTGGCAGAAAATTTTTGGAAAAAGAAATCCTCAAATTTAAATTCTCCAGATTTCATCCAGGTATAGCCAAATAGAAACACTAAAACTGTAGCCAAAGGTAAATTATTAAAGTTATATTATATTTTCTAAATTAGAAATTTATACTCTTTTGGAATAGATAAAGTTTGTAAGTTACTTCTTTTAAATCTAGTTTGTCTATTTCTTCCTACTGGTGCACAGAAAGCTCATTTTACATGCTTCTTCCTTTCAGAGGTTAACTTTGCATTTCCATTATATAGTTTTTGGGTTATTATATAACTTATTTTTCTGTTCCTTCCTTTAAGGTGACCTAAAAAGGTTATAAAACAAATTAACTATAGGATTATGTTTTGTCCTGAAATAACAAGGTATGAGGAACATTAGTGTGTTTAAATTAGTAGATTTTAGATTTCTTAATGCCATAAATGAGTGACACTTTGAGAAGTCACATCAAAGTTATCAGTGCGCTCTGCAAGGAGATGCAGTATGTTCAGGTTGGTTTTGCTTTAAATGTCTTCTTTGCACACACATAATTAATACTGCAGTAGATTCAAGGCCTTTTTCAAAAATCACTTTATAAGATATTGAAGGATAATTCTCAGATCATATTGTATAGTGTGTGTTGTTTTGTTTTGTTTTGAAGTGCCATATAACTCACCCCTTCTTGTGGGCCGGCTCCAGGTCACCAGCATAGTCCATAGTGGGAGCTGGTGACGCGACACTGGAGGACCTGACAGTGGGGCTAGGTAAGCTTGAGACCGGTTCACACTGAGTGTCCCAGCTAGAGAAGGCCAGTGGACACTTCACACATAATCCTATAGTTAACTTGTTCTACATTTTCCTGTCTTTAATGGTCTTTAAAGTAATTTTAATGTCTTTATTATCTCTAGAATTTAAAACTGTAGCTGTTTTGGACATACCCTCCTCGTGGTTTTTGTGTATGTTTATGTATATTTATATGGTTTTAAACTGAATTTTCTTTTTCTTCTCAGCTCGATACAGAAACCAGACTAGCCAGGCAGAGTCCTACTATCGGCACGCAGCTCAGCTTGTCCCCTCCAATGGTGAGTGGGCCTGCCACCTTAATGGGGCCTTGGTCCCGTGCTCTGTAGAGTACCGTACGTAGCAAATAGGTTGCAGTGCATTTTTAGATTTTTAGTGTATTGTAGCCATAGATGTTGAACTTCAGCAGCATTGAATTTCATGTTTTTCTTTTTAACCTTATATTCTATATACTTAAAAGAAAATTTCTTTTTAAGAAAGTTGCTCTGTAAGCTAATATAAATAGAATTAGTCAATGTGGTCTAAAGTTTTTCTACAGCTCTAGCATTCTTAATTGGCCTACAGAGTAATCATCTTTCTGGATAACCATTTCTTCTTAGAAAACTAACCAGTTATCTAAAAGGTAGTGCTTTTGATGACTTCAAAATAGCCATTCTTGAATTTAAAAGCTTAACAGCAGATACTTGCTGTTACAAATCATTTGAGCTAAGCCATATTGAAATTTCTTTAGATTCTAGATAATGTAGAGAGATTATGTGGACACACTATCCATTTCATATTGCCTATATCAGTTATCACACCTCAGTAGCAGAGCAGAGTGCTTGGGATGAGTCCTTAGCCCCTTTAAAGTCAATGAGATTTACTATCTGACCCACTCTGAAACCATGAGTGCTTATTGTAGTGATCCTAATTTTATGACTTTTTTGTTTTGTTTTGTTTTGAGACCATCTATTTATGTGGCCCAGTATGGCCTTGAACTCTTAATTCTCCTGTCTAAGCCTCCAGAGTGCTAGAATTACAAGTGTGTGCCTCCATAGTCAATATTTAATTTTGTGACTTTCTGACCTGCACATGATAGGATGTGCCATTGCTAATGTGTACAGTTTCACATTATGTCCATCTGTAATTGATATTCGTGAGATTTGACTTACATAATACTTTGCATTATTAATTCAAGGATTTAACTGAGCATTTGTATTTTGATAGCAAGATTGGTTCTTGGTAACTTTAGAATCTTAACTTTCTTCTTTAGGTCAGCCTTACAATCAGTTGGCTATCTTAGCTTCTTCCAAAGGAGACCACCTGACCACAATTTTCTACTACTGCAGAAGCATTGCTGTGAAATTCCCCTTCCCAGCTGCCTCCACTAATCTACAAAAAGCACTTTCTAAAGCACTGGAAAGGTAGGGCTGACTTTGCCAAGAGAATTTGTGTAACCTGGAGCCTTAATCTCTCAAATTTTGTTGTTTAAGAAATTCTGAAGCCAGGCGTGGTGGCGCACGCCTGTAATCCCAGCACTTGGGAGGCAGAGACAGGCGGATTTCTGAGTTTGAGGCCAGCCTGGTCTACAGAGTGAGTTCCAGGACAGCCAGGACTACACAGAGAAACCCTGTCTCGAAAAACCAAGAAAAAGAAAAAGAAATTCTGGCAGTGAACTCCATTCATCTTTTATGTGTAAAACTATGGAAAACATGATTATTTTGTGTACAGTCACCTAATTTTACCCAGTCTATGGTTTAGTGTAGCTGAGTGCTGACTCCTCTGAGCTGTAGCTATGAAGCTAGATTTGAGCAGAAAGAGCCACGTCTTACCTATTGGGTGATTGAGTAACTTGCAAGCCAAATCCAGTTTAGGGGTTTTGCTAATTTTGCTGTTTAAGATTGATTCAAGTTTTTCTTTCATTTCAGCCGGGATGAGTTGAAAACCAAGTGGGGTGTTTCTGACTTCATCAAGGCCTTTATTAAATTTCACGGTCATGTATACCTGAGTAAGAGTTTGGAAAAGCTGAGCCCTCTTCGAGAGAAGTTAGAAGAACAGTTTAAGGTTTGAGTTAAAAACAAAAAATGTTGGTCGTCTCTTAAGTCGGAAAGCTTAAGATTTGGAGAACATTAACAAGTTTTGCTACTTTGTGGTGTTGGGGGGTGGAACCCAGGGCCTTGCACAAGCTAGACAGTTCCCCCACTGAGCTATGCCCAGAGGGCCAGACTCCTAGTTCCTATGTTGCTACTTAATTATGAATTCATAGTAAAAGTTAAATCTGAACTATATGAAGTTCTTGCGTCTAGCTTCCCTCATGTTATCTGAACCTATATGGTACCCAGTCATTGTGAAAGCAACCTTCTCATTGACCCCTGCCAGTTGGAGGGGTCATTAAGAAACAAGACAGCCGGGCAGTGGGGGCACACACTTTTAATCCCATCACTTGGAGGGCAGAGGCAGGTGGATTTCTGAGTTTGAGGCTAGCCTGGTCTACACAGTGAGTTCCAGTACAGCCAGGGCTACACAGAGAAACCCTGTCTCAAAAAACAAAGAAAAAAGACAGTATAAATATAGTGATAAACTGTTTAAAACAACCTAAAACTTGGACTGTAAAAGTATAAATTAGCCAAATAGTCAGTGTAAAATAATTACAGATAACTGTTGAGTTGATCATTTACAATAGAAATAGTTTGCTGCAAAATAATTTTTACTGGGCTCTGTTTTCTTCCCAGTGGCCTATTTAAACTTAGGATATATATGTATATCTATATATAGATACAGATATAGATATATTTGGGCATAAAAGGAACACTATCATTTGAGTGTCCTCAATTACTTAGCCTAGAAAAGATTACTAGAATCTGAATGGTGTTATTGGATTTAAAGTATAATCAGTATAAATAATTAGTTTATTTATATAAAAGCAGAAAATATATATCTCAGAATACAGTGAAGGTGATTGATATATTCTCGTGTGGAACTATAAGAACTGTCTCTTCTGAATCTTTGTTCTGGTTTTGTTTTGGGGGTTTGGTTATGGTTTTTGAGAGACAGTGTATGTGTGTGTGTGTGTGTGTGTGTGTTTGCTTGCTTGCTTTAGATAAGTCTTTTACTCTGTAAGCTCTTGCTGACCTCAAAACTTGCCCACCTCATTACAATCTGTCTGCATCTGATGTATTATCAAGTCTTACCAGAAGACTAATGACCTTGGACTCTGCTGCCCTCTAGACTGCTTCCTGGGGAGAGATAGAGGAGGCTATAACTAAAAGTAGCCATCCTAGTGACTGTCAACTTTTTAGGAGCTTAGGTTTAGAAATTGTTCCATGTGGGAGTAATCAAATTCCATCACAGATGTTAAAGCAGAGGTATGATCACATTGAGACCATTAGCAGCTCTGAGAATATGCATGCTAATATCATACACTGCTTAGCAGGTTACCATGTACACAATCACTATGTAAATGAAACTTAGTAAAAATCATATGTGGAGTTTTCTATGAAAATTTCAGCATGATCATTTAAAGGTGCTTATTAGACATCCTAATGGCAGCTTCAGCATATCATTTGTCTCTGTGTTCCTAAGTATGTGTTTTCTGCATTGTTTATAAAGGTTTTCAAACTTTTTTGAAAGTAAAAAGTGTAGGACAACTCTTAAATCATGCTTCATGTATCAAGGGTTCCTAATAATACTTGAATCTTTGTTTTGAATTTTTTCACTACGTACATCTACTTTCAATCATTTGTCCTTTTTAAACATTTTATTCAATATATATCTTATAAAACAACTTCTACATGTCTAAATATATGTATAGCCCAAATCCTTTCTTCTCAGGCCATATTAAAAATACATGCTATTTCTGGGGCTGGAGGGGTTGCTCAGCTCCTCTTCCAGAAAATCCAGTTCCACTTCCAACACCCACATGGGAGCTTGGACCTATCCACAACTCTAAGCCAGGGAACCAAGCACCATCTTTTGGCCTCTTTAAGTACCAAGCATGCTTATGGTACACAGACAACATACTCTGACAAAATTGTTCTATTTATAAAAAATAAAAGTAGATAAGTCTTGAATATATGGACAGTTTCTTAAAGCAAAAATGTTCAAGCAATAGTTTAAACAACTAAGTAGTGCCTGAATTGATCCTTTCTAGTGTTTTTTTTTTTTTTAATAGCTATTCGACCTATATAAAATACTAGAATAAAGAATGGGACAGTTTAATCATCCAGGAATGCTATTACAACACTGTGATTCTAAGTGTAAATGTTTAGTAATTCTTGTGTCTGAGGTGGATCCTGCTCTTGATAATAAATGCAGTATCTTGTCTTCCATTACAGAGACTGCTGTTCCAAAAAGCTTTCAACTCTCAACAGTTAGTTCATGTCACTGTCATTAACCTGTTTCAACTTCATCATCTTCGTGACTTTAGCAATGAAACAGAGCAGCACAGTTACAGCCAAGATGAACAGCTGTGTTGGACACAGTTGCTGGCTCTCTTTAGTGAGTATTAAATCATTCAACTTCGAAAGGTGCAATCTACGTGTGTTTTTGTATATTTGTGTATTTTTGTAAATGTAGCCAAATACATAAAATGAGCCCTATATTTCTTTCTTTCTTTTTTTTAAAAAGATTTATTTATTTATTTTATATATGTGAGTACACTGTCAATGTCTTTCAGACACACCAGAAGAGGGCATCAGATTCCATTACAGATGGTTGTGAGCCTCCATGTGGTTGCTGGGAATTGAACTCAGGACCTTTGGAAGAGCAGCCAGTGTTCTTAACGCTGAGCCATCTCTCCAGCTCCTGAGCCCTATAGTTCTTAATATTGAATCAGAGAGACTTAAACACCAAATTCTGTGCTTTTTGTCTGCTTTATACCACTCATCTGCTTTATATAACATTTTAACACATAAAGTGTTTTCTTTTTCTGGTTTTTGATAGTCTTACTATGTATTCCCAGGCTGACCTTGAATTTCATGGTTCTCATGTTCCACCCTCTTGGATCCTGGAATTACAGCCATGGGCTACCATGGCCAGCTGAAAATATCTATTTAGAAGGAAACTAAGATATGTGCAGGTTTAATACAGCAGGTGGCTCATAGCAGGATTTAACTGGTATGCTGTTTCAAATGCCTTATACATTCTGAATCTTTTTCTCCATCCCATCCCAAGTGTCTTTTCTTGGCATCCTGTGCAAATGTCCTCTCCAGAATGATTCTCAGGAGTCCTACAATACCTATCCCCTTCCTGCAGTCAAGGTCTCCATGGACTGGCTAAGACTCCGACCTAGAGTCTTTCAAGAAGCGGTGGTGGATGAAAGACAGTAGTAAGTGTTGCAAAATTTTTAAAGTGGTTGGTACTTTGATACTCAGAGACACAGGAAAACTGCCTTCTAAAAGAATATTGGCCAGTTGAAGACTGTTTTCTGCTCACTCTGTGAAAAATGAAATGAAATCATCCATGCAAACTTTCATTTATTTTGAATTCTTTGTTAGGCACATGATCTTAGATAGAAAAGTGTAGTTCCTTAGCCGGGCAGTGGTGGCGCACACCTGTAATCCCTGCACTTGGGAGGCAGAGGCAGGTGGATTTCTGAGTTCAAGGCCAGCCTGGTCTACAGAGTGAGTTCCAGGACAGCCAGGCTACACAGAGAAATTGTGGTTCCTATACCCCCCTGTTCCCAGTTGCCATATCATGAAGAGACAGTCTTCACAATGAACTTGACATTAAAAATCAAGTTGTCTTTTTAAGCCGAATCTGTGCCACCCTTTTCTGTTTTGGTTAAACAATAAACTTCCGTTTTCTATACACAAATTGATTCTGCATTGTAATTATACTTAATTTTTTTAACCACAAATGACTGAAAATAATTCTTACTTTCCTCAAGACAGTAGAAACAGTTCTTAAGAGCCTTTTATTTTAGTTAGTGATGAATGACCTTTTCAGTGTACTTTTGGTTTTAGAACTAGTGTTTTAAAAAAGATTGTTCAATGGCAAAGTTCCTCCCCTGCATATCTTAGTAGTTGTTTTAACTCTGAAGTTTCTGCTGTGACCTGGGATGTACACACCAACAAGGGACTGTCTAGTTAATGAATAATGGGACCTCGTTAGAATTCTCCTCCCTAAACCCAAGTACCTTCATTTTTAACTTTTTCATAAATGTGATTTAGGAGTATAGCATAGGGACAGTGTCTGTTTCCTTTTAATATTAATGTGGGCAGTGTTGGCTAGTACAGGGTTTTAGGTACTGCTTTTTTGTATAAAATTTTTGCTTATGTGTACTCTAAAAGTCAAATTTGTGTTCTTTTTAATAAATTGTCAGGAACTCTAAACTATGGACTCTTTGTTTTCCGTCGGCTTACAGAGGTTTTGTGGTTGGGGCAAGACTTGCCTGCTGCTTTTGTTTCTGCAGTGATCCTCTTGGTTGCACATGTAGTGGACAAGGAAATTGTAGCCATGTGTATTCAGACCCTATAAAAAGAGTCACTGTGATCCACTTTGGATAGAGATTTGAGTTTTGTGTAGCCGTTCTTTGTCACTAGATGAAGAACATTTCCACTGTTCTGGGAATGCATATATTCATTCATTCTTTGAGAAATTATTTTCTACCCATTAAATGAGCATTGGGAAATAGTATATAGTAGCGTATCTCTCATAAGTGTTTTTGCCTGTGTAGTTTTGAAAATATCTTTTGGGGTTTTATATAGCCTTTAAGACGTCAGAGTAGTGGGACAGGGAGTAAAGGATGGAGTCCTCAGAGATGCCATTTTTATAATTTATTAGTATTCTGTTTTCTTGCATAAGAATAAAATCTGAAATTTTCTTTAATTTACAGCATTTGGCCCTGGCTAATTTCTCTTCTAAATAGTTTCCATCCCCATGAAGATGATCTCTCAAGTACTAATGGTAAGAGGTTCCTAAATTATGTCTTGTCTCTCTGATTCTCCATCAGTAATGGGAGGTGGAGAGCCAGGGAAATTGGGCTTTTGGTTGGGCTTGTTTGTTTTACTTTGTTTGGTGGTTCAGAGAGGCTCTGACTTCTGGTGTTGGTGAAGTGACTAGATGTAGGTAATTCTCCTGAAGTCCCCTCTGATACTCATTAGAGTATTTCAGTATTCATGACCTTTATATTTTATCCCTTTGCTTCCCTGTTTCTTCATCATTATTAGCTCTTTAGGATGTTAGTTTTTAGGTTTATATATTTTACATGTATGAGTACTTTGCCTGTGTGTGCATATCCATACCATGTATTTGCCTGGTGTCCACAGTGACAGAATAGGAGCTTGGATTCCTTGGAACTAGAGTTATAGACAGTTGGGAGTGGGTGCTAGAAACCAAATTCTGGTTCAGCCAGTACTCTTCACTGCTGAGCTGTCTCCCCAGCCCCACTAGTGATTTTGTTTTGTTTTAAGGAAATGATGTGACTACCAGTCTGACAGATACCTACACATCACGTAGAATGTAGCACATAAGGCATAAAAGACAAATTGCCAATAGATCTCCCATAGTATTATAGATTATATTGTCCACATGATCTTAGGACATTCTTGTGTATACAAACATAGAAGCCATGTACCACTTTAAACATGCTTTTAAATTTAACAGTGTAACATTGACATTTTTACTTGCTGCTAAGGAATTTTTACTGACTTACAGTAATATTTTACTGAATAATATTTTAGTTCATATGTATCATAGTCTATTATCCTGTCTTTGACATTTTCTTTATCAAGGGCCTGAGGAGATAGTCAGTAAAATGCTTAGCTTCTCAACCATGAGGACCTAAATTCAATACCTAGAGTCCATGTAAATTATTTCCTTCATACCTGGAATCACTATACTGGCAAATCAGAAACAAGAGGATTCCAGGGCTCTCTCTCGCCCACCAATCTATCCTAATTCCAGGCCATTAAGAGACCTTTTCTCAGAGGAGGTGGACTGCATACCTGAGGATGACACTTGAGGCTGTCCTGGCACACAAACATACATGTACATGTGTACACACTTTCATAATACACATGTTCTTCATACATAGTGCTATAGTAAGCAGCATGGAACTTCTTCCATTCTTAGTAATAAGTCATTGGGTCTTTAGGATTTGGAATGTTTGGGATAATGCCCAATATTTCTGATACACTGATACTGGTGTTGTCACTGGATAACTTAAAGGTCACATGTAACCTAAACATTGGGCTTACTAGATTTGATAATGAGGTTCTGGATTATGTCTTTGATTGGTTTGCTTGTTTTTTCTTCTTTAGAGTTTTCATGACAGGGTTTCTTTATGTAGACCTAGCTGTCCTGAAACAACTTCTGTAAATAGGCTGGCCTTGAACTCAGGGATCTACCTGCCTCTGCCTCCTGAGTGCTGGGATTAAAGGTATTGCAACACCTACCTAAGGTTGTAAATTCTTAAGAAAGCAGATGAGGAAATTCTTTGTGCCCAGCAATTTGAGTGTTTAGTATTGAATGTTGGGGATGTCTAGGGGGTCAGAGGTGACAGGCACTGTTTCCTTGGATGACTTATCTTTGTAAGGTGATGATACTAAAGAGCAGAAAATTGGCATGACACATCCTTCCCGTACCTCTGCTTATTCCCTTTTTCCATATCTACAAAATAATATTTTAGTTAAAATGTTTTCAAATTTTGGCGTCTTCCTTTCTTTAGCCACACCACTTCCAGAGGAGTTTGAATTACAAGGATTCTTGGCTTTAAGACCTTCTTTCAGGTTAGTAGCTTTGAAGTGTTCCCAGTGTTAAAATTTGTAGGAATCTAGCCTACCTGTGGAGGAGCCTTTGATTTGTTCCAACTGTGTCATCTTTGCTTTAACATTTATTTATTTGTTTGTTTGTTTGTTGGTATGGGGGTTAAGGGAATGGGATATGGGCATGGTTTCCATGTGTGGGTAGGTGGTAAGAGCAATGTGAAGTGTTTCAAAGAAATATAGAATAAAGGGATGAAAAATAAAATTGTTCTACCAAGTGATATACTTCACAAATTCTACATTTTTTTTTCTTCCCTTAAAATTAAGGGTCGTCTTAAAAGTGAACCTTTTGGCCATGCATATTCATTCTTATATTCTGAGTCAGGGTCTCACTATGTCTCCCTAACTACCATAGAACTAACTTTGTAGACCTGGCTGGCCTCAGACTCAGAATCCCACCTGCCACTGTTTCCTGAGTGCTGGAATTAAAACATTTGAGCCACTTTACCAGGCTGTTTAATTTTTGAGACAGAGTCTCCATAGTCATTGGTGAACCGAAGCTTGTTGCATAGACTGTATTAGTGTGGAACATGCAGCAATCCTACTGCCCCTGCCCTCCCAGGTGCAATATTATAGGCACATCCTGCCCCACACCAACATTTTAGGTAAATTATTAGTATGTGGTTTTTTGCATATCTATAGTAGTGACAGGGCAGTGAGCATTGCTCAGTGGGTAAGAACACTCAGAGAGCATGAGTGTGGGTCCATCGCCCATATAAAAGCCAAGCATACTTGATATACCTGGAACCCCAGTGTGTAGAAAGGAGGGAGGGGGGAATAAGGAACAGGTTCAACGAGAGACCCTGTCTCAAGGGAATAGGGCCAAGAGAAATAAGGACACCCATCGGTCCTCTCCATGTGAGTATGTGCATGTTTCCTTCTGTTTACACACACCAATTTTACAAGAAATTAAGAAAAATCAGTGGCAGAGAGGCAAAGGGACCCCTTCTGCAGTCTCCCCCATCCCCGGGGTTTCTTCCTGCTCCTTGGCCAACCTTCTACCTTGTTCTCTCCCCGCTTTGCTGTCCCCCCACCTTTTACTCTATTTCACAGTGTATCTCCCACTGGGTGGTTTGCTTGTTTCATCTCAAATATCTATCTTCCTTTAGCCTACTAATATGCCAAGTTGTTGTTGTTTGTTTTTCATTCTATAAGTTTTTCATTCTATAAAATAAAACTCAAAGTCAGTCTCTGTCTTTCTCTGCTGCTCTGAATTTCTCCGTATCACAGTTTTTGTTAAGAGCGGTGTGGGCTGTCCTTACTGACTTCAGGATTACTCATTTCCCAACCTACCACCATGTAAAACTCCTAGTCATCTTAGGTACCAAATCCTAGTGGCTTTGTACTTACAAAAGTTATGAAAATAGTCTGTGAAGGAATAATCCTGAAAATTTAATCATCAGCTTTAACTTTTAAGACATTAAAACGACAAAGACAGTTTAGTCAGAAATACTGTTTAACATCTTTGTAACAGTTTTTCATTCCTGTTTTATTCATTTTTAAGCATTTTTTAAATACTTTTGCCTTTTTTAATTCTTGTAGCATAAGGTCCATTGACACACTTTATTCACCAATCCAGAAATTAGAAAAGCCTTTTATTTTCCTCATCAAGGGTTATAATTCTATTACCAAAATACCTCTGATATTCAGCACTGTCAAGTGACTACTGACAGTGTCTCATGACAAAATCAAAAACTCAAGTTGACATATCAGCAGTTATTCTGGGATCTCCTTTAGTTTGATGTCCAAGTTTGAAAACTGTCTACCTCTCAGTGCTCACTCACTCACACTATCAGCTCTCTCTCTTCTCTGTCTCTCTCTCTGTCTCTCTCTCTCTCTCTCTCTCTCTCTCTCTCTCTCTCCCTCCCTCCCTCCCTCCCTCCCTCCCTCCCTCCCTCCCTCTCTCTCTCTCTCTCACTCACTCACTCACACCGTCCAGCTCTTAACCCCTCAACCCTATTTTCTGTCTCGTCTTTCCCCCGCCCTCCATTATTTATATTTACTATGCATGCAACTGTGTCCTTCTGATTGTCTGAGACAGAGTTTGTTTATGTAGCCTTCGGCTGTCCTAGAACTAACTTTTTAGACCAGACTGGCTCTGAATTCATAGATACCCACCTGCCTCTGCCTCCCAAGTGCTGGTATTAAAGGCATGCATCACCACCGCCTGCGTATAATGATTATTTTTTTTAATTAGTGAAAGTATTTAGAATACAGGTATTTGGGGATTTCATACAATGATAGAGCTTTTTACTGGCATCACCAAAGACATGGATTCAATCTTAGGACCCCAAGCAAACAGAATCTTCAAAGCCTGTGGATTATTTTGACTTATTACCTAGAAAGTAAAAATACATTAATATAATGAACCTTGATTTTATTTCCTCTTTGTTTCTTCTATTTGGAAATATAAATGCAAGCAAATACAGTTGATTACATGTAGTCTATAGCCTATGTGAGAAACATCTTGATGCATTTGCATTTGGTTTCCTGGAAATTTTCTTCAATAGTTAATCTTCTATAATGTGCCGTGTCGTTTTTAGGAACTTGGATTTTTCCAAAGGCCATCAGGGTATTACAGGAGACAAAGAGGGTCAACAGCGACGAATCCGCCAGCAGCGTTTGATTTCCATAGGGAAGTGGATTGCTGATAACCAGCCACGGTAAGCCCATGGCCTGCCCTGCTCCTGCATTTCTTTATGATCCCTTTGTCTCACACATGTGTACCTCATGTATGCCTTAGACTTTGGTATAAAGCTGATGAAATTAGAAAGTATTAGTAGCATATCTTCTTAGGAGCCAAGTGATCCTAAGTGTAATCTCTCTTCTCTCTGCTATCTATAATAAGAATAATAATTTTGCCTTATTTATCATGAGCTGCTCCAGTTTGTAAGCATCTGTATTATTTGAATTGAATTGGACATTGTCGGGTTCCGTGAGTGATTTGTTCAGCGAGGATGTGCTGGTCAGTTTCAATCAGGACAGAGTTAAGGACACAGCAGATGAGGTTGCTGGTGTAGTAGAAGAACGAAAGGTTTGGAGTCAGTTAAGTTTGTGTTCAATTTCTAGCTCTGATCTTTTCTATGAACCTGGCAGCTTCCTGATGGGACATATCCTGTTGAGAGTCAACTACTATTATTTCTTAATGTTTGTATTTAAACTCCTGCCAGGCTCTGTGCATTTGAATGCTTGAATGCTTAAATACACATACCATTTCTGGCCTTCACTTTAACTCTAAGTATATATAGCTCCCTCATAGGCTATGTCACGGACTCAGACTAGTGTCTTAAATCATGCTCAGTAAGTGTAACCATGGTTATTAGAAGGGAAAGACAGGAGACTAAGTGTGATGTGGTGATGTAAAATACAGTCATAAGAGTCTTCAGTTACTGAGTAATACTGTTTATGCTAACTGAATGTTATCATTATATTCTTTCCTATTTATTTATTTATTTATTTATTTTTGGCTTAGAAATAATCCGTTGAAGCCACATACAATTGAGTTACTGGGGGGTTTTTTTTTTGTTGTTTGTTTGTTTTGTTTTGTTTTTTTGAGTTTATGTTTTTTTATATATGAATTTATTCTTGCTTTTTTAGGCTGATTCAGTGTGAAAGTGAGGTAGGGAAACTGTTATTTATCACAGAAATCCCAGAATTAATACTAGAAGACCCCAGTGAAGCCAAAGAGAACCTCATCCTACAAGAAACATCTGTGATAGAGTCACTAACTACGGATGGGAGCCCAGGACTGAAATCAGTGCTGTCTACAGGCCGAAATCCCAGCAACAGCTGTGACTCAGGAGAGAAACCAGTGGTCACCTTTAAAGAGAACATTAAGCCACGAGAAGTGAACAGAGACCAAGGAAGAAGCTTTCCTCCCAAAGAGGTGAGAAGGGGCTGTAGCAAAGGAGCTACTGTACCTCAGGATGACGGGCAGAAGGACAGCAGCAAGAGGAGAGCTGAGCCCAGGAGATGCACCTTAGGAAAGTTGCAGGAAACAGGAAAGCAGAGTGTGGCAGTGCAGGTAAGCTGTGCTTGAACGATAAAGCAGGGAGAGGAAGGCTCACAGACCAAGGGTTCTCGTGCTGTTCATAAAGACCAGTCCAGAGCCATTCTGGAGCTTAAGTGCATTCTTACCTCATAGGAAGGTATGTATAGACAGAGCTGTGGTGGAAAGTGACTTCGTCAATTGAAGGAATTCTCTTTAAGTGTTCCACATAGGGTTGTGTTTTTCTTTGGAAAGTGTAAATACCTGTTAATATTACAGAAGAGTTTGGGGTTTCATAGCATCTCGCAAGATTAAAAGTATATCGGAGCTTTCTGTTGTTTCACACACACACACACACACACACACACACACACCAGAGTAATTGCAAACTGGGTGTGGTAATAATAAACACCTTTAAACCCAGCACTCAAGAGGCAGAGCGTACATGTAGGTCTTTGAAGTAAGAGACCAGCCTGGTCTACATAGTAAGTTCCAGGCTAGCCAGGGCTACATAGTGACCCTATCTCCAAAACAAGGTTCACTGTACAAAGTAGAACATAACATTTTTTTGGAGAAAAATAAAGCACCTTTTCTTGACTTTATACCTGCTTTGACCCAGTGGTGTTATACAGTAGTATCCTGGTTCCAAAAATTGGTAAAACAAGATCTCGAATCTTGTTTGAGAAAAACACTTCCCAGTTATTTGTAACCCTTTTTGATACCTTTCTAAAGGGATACTGTTAATTTCATATAATACAAAAGGATCTTGACTTTTATTAATACCATTAATGTTTTGATGACTGTGTAAGAAGCTGTGTGACTTGTTAGCTCCTTGTGGCAAATGTAGATGTTTGCCTTGTGGGCCTCTGCTGCAGCAGGCTGCTGGTCAGCGAGAATACCTTCCGTTTACTTGCTTGATAGAGTGGGGGCAAGGATGGCAACAAAATGTGGTTCCCCTCTTCTTTAATCTGTTCATGTGATTTCCCGAAACACTCGTGTATGTACGTATATGAAGGTGAGAGAACAACCTTAGGTGTCATCCTCAGGAGGCCGTCTGCTTCCTATGAGACAGGGTCTCGTTGGCTTAGAGCTCAGCAGTTAAGCTAGACTGGCTAGCCACTGAGCCTTCTTCCTGACTCCTCGCGAGCACTGGGACTAAGTACTGCAGCTGGTATTTTTGTTTGGATTTGGAGATTGAATTCTCATTCTCATGTTTACAGGCATTTTACTTACTGAGCCATTCTCTAAACTATATACATACATAGGCAGTGGCCTGAAGAGAAGAAGGTATGAAGGAAAGGCAAAGAAAACAAACAAACAAAAAAAAAAAAACCACCAAATTACCTATACCTGTATTTGAGGACTAAGCCCAGCATCTTCTGTCTGTTCTCTGTAGCGGCCTCCCAGTAAGACCCACGCTGATAATAAAATCTCCTTTTCTGTCCTCAGCCCTTCTCAAATCTACTGGTAGATAACAAAAGTAAATCTGACATACAGGTAATCCCTGTAATCCCAGCACGTAGAAGACAGGCAGGAGGATTGCTCCACATTTGAGGCCCACCTGGGCTAGATGGCAATTTCTAAGCTAGCCAAGACTTCATAGTAGAACCTTGTCTCAACAATACAAAACAACAACAGTGTGCAGACATAGATTATCAGGCTCTTTTTCTATAACTATTTTCTTGCCTTTTGCTCAACCTTGAGTACTGCCCGTGGCACTTCCTTGATAACTTGATATTTAGAACTTAGGACCTGTTGTTGCTGGAAGTATTCTTGTATTTTTTAAAGATCCTTACAAAGTGCTACCTAGTTAAAATTAAACCAGGAGCCATGGTAGTCACCTGTGAGACAAGTTTTCATTAAATCAGAATTCAGCATGAAGAGCCCTAGCTGAAGATTATAGGCAAGTCTTTTAGCCTGTGGGTATGAGATATCTCACTCGTACAGCAAATGATTTCTGTGTTCCTTTCCCTTATTTTTCTGTGATTATAAGAAAGCAAAATAATTGTATTAGTAAGTGAAAGCCCTTGTTTCTTGTACTAGTAATTTATTTTTATTTTCTTGTATTAACTTAGATGGACATAGTAAGGTTTTAAATCTTTTTCTCAGAGTAGGTGCTTCTAATACATGGGTACCAGGTTTTTATGCTTAGTTTTGGTTCTGTTGATTGTAGGTAAAATCCCAGACAGAACTAAGAAAGACTCCAGTTACTGAAGCCCGGAAAACTCCTGTTACTCAAACTCCAAGTCAAACGAGTAATTCTCAGTTCATCCCCATCCATCACCCCGGAGCCTTCCCCCCTCTTCCCAGCCGACCAGGTAAAGCACATTCTTCTGCCTGGTTCCTTGAGTGTGGGTCTTTCTGTTCATTCACTGGATACTTTGTATTCTTAGGGCAGTGGTACTAAGCTAAACTATAAAGGGAAAAGAATTTCCGCTTCCCTAATGTTAAGGGACTCTGGTGGAGTCATTTTTGTGTAGTTAACACTTTCGTGCTGGTCAGTTACTATGGAGATTCCTCCATGCTGTCATTAAAACGTGAAAGTATCTTTAGGAGAGTGATGGCTTTAGTGTTAGAGGAAAAGGAACCAGTAGTCTGTATTTCCTAGTGTCATGTTAAAGACCTGTGTGGTTGACTGTTGCTTTTATAATATGTAAGAAACACCCTCTTCTCAAATTTTACACCTTTCTTTTGTCAAGTTTCTTTAGAACTAAAGCTGTGTTCTTCTGTTTTGAAGGGTTCCCGCCCCCGACATATGTTATCCCCCCTCCTGTGGCGTTTTCCATGGGCTCAGGTTACACCTTCCCAGCTGGTGTTTCTGTCCCAGGAACCTTTCTCCAGTCTACAGCTCACTCTCCAGCAGGAAACCAGGTGCAAGCTGGGAAACAGTCCCACATTCCTTACAGCCAGCAACGGCCCTCTGGACCAGGGCCAATGAACCAGGGACCTCAACAGTCACAGCCACCTTCCCAGCCACCCCTTACATCTTTACCAGCTCAGCCAACAGCACAGTCTACAAGCCAATTGCAGGTTCAAGCTCTAGCTCAACAACAACAATCCCCTACAAAAGTCATCCCAGCTTTAGGGAAAAGCCCGCCTCACCACTCTGGATTCCAGCAGGTAGGCAGCAGTTATGTGTACTGTCAGCTTAGACTGGCAAGAAATGCTGAAGTTCCATGTTGGAAGTCAGTATATACTACTTAAGTGTGTTTTGTTAGGAAGGCTAACTGTTTGCCCTCTTGCTTTATTTGTAAAGGGTGATGTTAGATCCTTTGTCCATGTATAACTGCTAGCTCTAGTAAAGATTTTCTGTAAATCTCACTTTCTCAATGAGAGTGTGTACATGTGTAGGTGTGTAGGTAAGTATATGAATGTTTAATGTGGAAGATGGAGGACAACTGTAGTGTCATCCCTAAATATGCCTCCACCTCCTTTCACACAGTGTCTCATTGGCTATAGCTCACCAAATAGGTTAGACTACCTGGCCCTAGATCCTCCTGTCTCCACTGGTTAAAAGCATGTGCCATCGTGACCAGCACTCTTGCATGGGTTCTGGGGACAGAACTCAATTGCTTTACCGGCCTTACCCAGGATGTCTTCTCACCCCTGTACCATAAAAATTCTTACCTGAACAGATATTAGAATAGAAATAGAATTGAAATCTTAATTGTAAGATGAATGTGACACCACTCTTAACTGTCATATTCTTACGGCATTTGAAACAGAAGGGGGAACCTATCCTGTCTCATGTATACATTCATTAAACTTCTTAAATATTGACTTGAAAAAAGATGGGAGTTCAAAGTCCTTATCTTCTCAATCTCTGAAGAAGTAAGGAAGTTACATTTTTTCCTAGAGTATAACTATCAATGAAATTGCAGTTTATCTTCATTTGTTGACAGGCACCTCTTTTTTAGTATCAACAGGCAGATGCCTCCAAACAGCTGTGGAATCCCCCTCAGGTTCAAAGCCCACTAGGGAAAATTATGCCTGTGAAACAGCCCTACTACCTTCAGACCCAAGACCCTATAAAACTGTTTGAGCCGTCATTGCAACCTCCCGTGATACAGCAGCAGCCTCTGGAGAAGAAAATGAAGCCTTTCCCCATGGAGCCATATAACCATAATCCCTCAGAAGTCAAGGTCCCAGAGTTCTACTGGGATTCTTCCTACAGCGTGGCTGATAACAGAGCAGTAATGGCTCAGCAACCAAATATGGACCGCAGGAGCAAACGGTCCCCTGGAGTCTTCCATCCGGAACAGGATCCCGTGCCCAGGATGCCCTTTGAGGTATGTGTCCTTGCCCTCCATTCACCAGGTTCTGTGGAGGTCGCTTTGGGGTTGCAGAACCTGAAATATCTCAGATATACACAGCTGTTTAAGTTGATACATACAAAATGGATACATATTTATGAGAAGTAAACATCATAAAGACTGCTCATGGTATAGGACTTGGCCTCTTCAAAAATCATGTTGCTTAGCTTGGAGAAGAGTTCAGTAGCTGAACTGTACTACCAAACTGTCCTGGTCTGGCAAAAAAATTATCTTATGTCGTTGTGATAGAGAAGTCTGAGAAGAGCTGCTTAGTTGGGTTGAATCATCTAAATTTAAAAATAGGTCTCATGGGTTTTTAAACAAATTAAGTAGAACAAAGTCAGTTATCTTCTTGCTCATTACTAAAGAAGCAGGTGCATGACGTTGGAAGCGCTGTTGTCTGTGTTAATTACTCACTAGCTGCATTAACGTCTGTCCTGCTCTGGTGCTGGTCTTACTCTTCTGTGTCTGTCTTCCTTCACGATTGGCCATGCCACCTTTCATTTGTGTTTCAGCCTTTTCCTGTGTGCTCCATCACAGTTATGTCTCTGCCCTTGCCTTTAGTCGTGTTATCTGACTAATCAGTCACGCTACTATTCTCATGTGCTTTTGCCCCTAATTGCATCTCACAGTGATCCTTTCTGTCACTAGGACCCCAAGAGCTCCCCTCTGCTTCCTCCGGACCTGTTAAAGAGTCTGGCTGCCTTGGAGGAAGAGGAAGAGCTGATCTTTTCTAACCCTCCCGATCTTTACCCAGCTCTGCTGGGTCCTCTCGCCTCTCTTCCTGGACGAAGCCTCTTTGTATGTATTTGACATAATTCTGCTTCTTGCTCTAACCACAGCTTCTTTTCTGAGGTTTTTATAATACTTGTATAGGTGAGCTCTTCTTTCTGGGGCTTCCCTCTGTATAGGAATAAAAGGTATATTTCCATATTGTCTAAAATTAATCTAATAATATAGTAGAGCACAGCCAGCTACTTCCCTCAAATTGTAGTCATAGCCTAGATATGTGACAGTCAGAAAATGTCTTGTACTGGTCTACCCACACTCTATGAGATGCTGGCAGATTAACTTCCTTTTCAGGCAGTATGTTTGCCTAGACTCAAATATCAGATATTGTATAATATATTATTTAAGGATTTAGAGGTTTAATTGTCAAGTGTATATAAAATATTAAAGGAAATACATTCTAAGTTTTAGAATTAATCGAATGGTTTGGCTCCTGAACCATGAAAGAACCCTGGTCTAAATTCAGACTTGGAATTGTAAAACAAAATGGATAAAAATGGAGAAACTGTCTGGAAAAGGGGCTTAAGACAGAGTGGCTATGAATGTAAATAGTCAGGATAATATAGAATAAAAGGATAGAATTGGTTACTGGTACCTGTGAGAAAACAGCCTTCTAGAACCCAGGCTGCAGAAAGTCCTTCATTATGCTCAGAAGTACTTATATCATTCTGACTGAGGGAGGGTTTGGGTACAAGCATAATGAAGCCACACACACACACACACATCTTAAAACAACTTAAAAAGATTTTTGAATCTTTCATATAAATGTAGGGCATTTAATCATAGAGTCAGAATAAATAGCTGCCATTCCTAGTGCTTGAGTTTGCCTGGGCAAGCTGGCAGGAAAGGCTTCCCCTGGGGCTGGCGGGTAGGGACAGCTCAGCCGGTGGGCGCGGCTGCAGAAGTGCCTTTGTGCCCTCCTCCACTGCTCTTCTTACGCCTGCCCATCTGCATGGAATTGGTGTGGTAGAACAAATGGGACCTGTTCACGTGTTTCTCTGGTTTTTGATTGCTTTAAAAAAAAAAAAAAGTTTAAAAAATTAGCCTTTCTTGTACTTAACATAGTTGACAATGTAATGTGTGATAAAACTGCTTTACATGTAGTGGGTGTTCAACAAATTATTAAGCTGCTGTCTATTAACAGCAAGCTTTAGATCCAGCTTTCTCTCCCTGCCCCCACCCACAATAACTTTCTTAGGGCCCTTAAACAGAAACACAGCTTAGTATATCACAAAGGCAGCTGCTTTAGAAAACATGAAAACAAAACCAGCTATCAAAATGGATTTGAAAGACTTTTTAAGGTCAATAATGTTTTAACATTTTAAAGAGTAAAACCTGCTGGATAATTCATCTTTTGTGAGGGAATTCCTGAGGATCATATCCAAAAAAACATTCCTGGTTCCTGTCAGCATCTCTGCACTGGACTAGATAAACCAAGAAAAGAAGATTCTGATTCACCTGTGACAGCTGGCACTTAGTTGGTGTTGTGGTATTGCCAGCGTGAACTTAGTGACCTTTCCCAAGTCCTCTACCATGGCATCTTACGTGTTAGTCTTTAACTTAAAAGTAGAAGTCACCTTTTTTTTTTCTCCCTTTACCTGGGACTGCAGAAATCCTTACTGGAGAAGCCTTCGGAGCTCATGTCACATTCATCTTCTTTCCTGTCCCTCACTGGGTTCTCTGTGAACCAGGTAAGCAAGGTTAAGAATTCCATTTTATGTTTTATTGTAGACTGATTTGTCTCTGATTCGGGTAGACTAGTAACCTGCATATTATGAGTTTGGGCCTTTTAAATTTCTCATCAATACTGAATTTCTTAGAGCTTGGTTGACTTTTTTTAATGGCCTCAGATAAGTTAGTTTACATAGAGCAAAATACAGAGTGAAAGGAGGACGAGAAAGCGGAAGTGAGAGAAGTCAGAGTCTTTGCGAGTTTGTCTGACTGAGAACTTTATAGGTCTGCTGAGCATCCGTGAGCGTGACTGTCCTAAATCTCTTTTCCCGGCTTATGAACTTAATCTTCCAGGAAAGATATCCAAACAGCAGTGTGTTCAATGAGGTGTATGGAAAAAACCTGACAACCAGCTCCAAGGCGGAACTGACCCCTTCGGTCGCTTCCCAGGAAACATCGCTGTACTCCCTTTTTGAAGGGACCCCGTGGTCCCCCTCACTTCCTGCCAGTTCAGGTATCGACTCCAGTACTTAGATTATAAAATTAGCCTTTCCCATACATCCGTATTGACTAAACATTAGTTACATTCTATAATTAGAGGGTTGTTTTTGGTTTTTCAAAACAGGGTTTCTCTGTGTAGCCCTGGCTGTCCTAGAACTCACTCTGTAGACCAGGCCGGCCTCGAACTCAGAAATCCACCTGCCTCTGCTTCCCTAGTGCTGGGATTAAAGGTGTGTGCCACCACCACCCAGCCTAGAAGATTTTTATATTATTATATAATTCTCTTTTTAAAAATGTTTTCGGGACTTTTTATTTTCTGTGTCTGACTATGTGCCACGTGTGTGCAATGCTCATGGGGGCCAGAAATTGGAGTTATGAATGGTTTTGATTTGCCATGTGGGTGCTGGGAATCAAGCCCAGGGCCTATGGAAGATCACCCAATACTCTACTGCAAAGCCATCTCCAACCCCCCTTTATTTCAGTTTTCTTTTCTTTTTGGGGGGGTAGGGGGGGGGTTGAGACAGGGTTTCTCTGTGTGGTCCTGGCTGTCCTGGAACTCACTCTGTAGACCAGGCTGGCCTTGAACTCGGAAATGCGCCTGCCTCTGCCTCCCAAGTGCTGGGATTACAGGCGTGCGCCACCACGCCCGGTTTATTTCAGTTTTCTAAAGTCTTAATTTATAATTCTTCTTAGGATCCAAGGTTTAGTCAGACCCCACAGTGATCAGACAGCTTCATGACCTTTATTTGGCCTTTACTCCAAAACCTTATTATAATGCTTTCATTCAGATTTTACTACCACATCTAAAGAAAATGTTAGTTCTTGGTTTGTTGTGGGAAACCCCTATTTATGTTCATACTTTGCTATTATTCAACAGATCATTCAACACCAGCCAGCCAGTCTCCTCATTCCTCTAACCCAAGCAGCCTGCCCAGCTCTCCTCCAACACATAACCATAATTCTGCTCCATTCTCTAATTTTGGACCCATTGGGACTCCAGATAACAGGGATAGGCGGCCTGCAGATAGGTGGAAAACTGATAAACCAGGTGAGATGCACATTTCTTTATCTACCAGGTGAAGGGGAGAGACTTGCTCTGATTTTGCCTGAATTTTGGTATTTACCACTTACTGAACATTTTGTATTCTTACCTGTTGTTATCTCCTAGCCATGGGTGGTTTTGGTGTTGATTATCTCTCAGCAACGCCATCATCTGAGAGCAGTTGGCATCAGGCTAGCACTCCAAGTGGCACCTGGACAGGCCACAGCCCCTCCATGGAGGATTCTTCTGTCCTCATGGAAAGCCTAAAGGTGAGTGGTGTGAGGAGTCTCCTGCCGCAGCAGTGTGCTTCTGTCCACGGGCTAAGAGGTCCCTGAGTGTATTATCAGGGTGCTCGAAGTGCTAGAGTGTCCTTTCACCCTAATGTTAAATTCTGGTAAGTTTGAGGTTAGCCTTCTTTGACTAATTAAGAGTATATAATTGTAAATGTTTTATTTGCCTAAAACCGTACTGACTTGGAGTAAAAAAACAAACAAACAAACAAACAAACAAACAAAAAAAACACGTCAATTTCACTGTTCACAGTGTTAAAAGTCTCTTAGGAACTAACTAGCCTTGAGTTTCATGACTTTCTTAGAAGTGAGTTGATTGGCATTTAGGATGTATTTAAAGGACATAGTTGTCTTTATGGGTGGCTGAGATTTAAAACAAATCCATCAGATAGCCAAAGCATTTGCCCTCTGCTGACATGTATCTGGGCTGTTTTTCAGTCTATCTGGTCCAGTTCCATGATGCATCCTGGACCCTCCGCGCTCGAGCAGTTGTTAATGCAGCAGAAGCAGAAACAGCAGCGGGGACAAGGTGCCATGAACCCTCCACACTGAGGCCACAGTAGCGACCCAGGGAATGAAGGCTCCATAAACCATGGCATGTTGGGTCTGCAGGACTGGCCCACACAGTCCCTGCAGGTGGCAGCCCTCTTGTCTGTTTCTTGCTGTCGAGAGGGTGTAAGTGTTCCACCAGCCCGCTGAGTGTGCACGAAATGTTCGCAGTGCAACAAAAAGAAAAAACCATCAGGAACTCTCGTTCCCCCGGGGCTTTCCGGAGGGAGAGAGGAGCTGCTGTTTGTCCCACTCGGTTACTGATAGCACGCCTCTCACCTTCTCCACCGCGCATGTCCCCAACACGTGGGAAGTGGAAGCTGAGAAGGGGAGGCAGATGGGAGAAGCCAATAGGAACTTCTCAGTCCTTTTTTCCTCTTTGGGGAATAAAATAGGAATCCATTATGAGTGCTTTGCTGACTGAGAATGTAGTTGAAATTATTCTTAAACATCTTTTATTATTACTCTCAGTAGCAAAATATCACACTGAATTCTTCCATACACAGGTGTATTTCTAGTCAGTGTGGAGCAAAGACAGTCCCGTTTGCTGCTCCTGTGAGAGGTCGGTGGTGACAGGACAGGGAACTGACCTCTTAAGCCAGTGGGAGCGTCCCATAAGGGAGAGGACAAGGCCTCTTAGAAGACTCTGGAAGAGGCCTTCCTCCAGCCTGGAGACTCCGACAGGAAATGCCCTTCACTCTGTAGGTGCTCGAGCCCCAATCGAGGATGCAGTGTGGGTGGTGCTGGGCTAGCCCAGCAGGTGGCTGCTGGACGATTTCAAATTAACGTTGTTGATTCCTACACTGTGCAGTAGCGTAGCAAGCAGTCTCAGAAGGCAGGCTAGTCCATCCATGGCCTGGAACCCATTTTACTAGGCGGATGCTTTCAGTGTGGTTCATTTGTTGAGTTGGTTTTTGTGTCCCCATCCTGCTTCCCAGCCTCTCCACCAGTCTCCACCCCTTTAGCCATATGCTGTACTGTAGTCACTATTTTTCCCTACTGTGTACAACATCTCACCAAGAAACAGCAGCATGGGGCCAGCACTTGGGGCCCACAAGCCGGTCTGAAGAGGAAGGACGCGGTAGAGAGCATCACTGCGGAGGAGCCGGGTTCTGCCCAGTCACAGGCTCCTGGCCTTCACCTCAAGGATGAAGATGAAGGCCACCGGGACAGATGCACACGCTGTGCACAGAAAACACAACAGACGCCACTTTGGAGAGGGCAAGAGAACAGAATAAACTCTTTATTTGATATTTATTAGGAGGAAAGAGGACTGAAGATGTTCTGTGTAGGAACAGAAGAACGGACAGCATTTCTGTTAGTCATTTCCTGGAAAAGTAATATTTTAATGGGAAATTATGGAAACAATCTAAATGTCCAATTGCTGTGCTAGGGTAGGGATTATTTTCTGGGAGGTGTGTGTGTGTTCGCGCGTGTGCGTGTGTGTCCCCACACATGGCTATCTACTCTCCCAGAGAGCAAGGGCTAAGTGTGGGAATTCGTGTGGAGCTTAGCTGAAAGACGGCTGTAGAGCAAAGCACATCCAGGAGCCCCAGGTGTCGCTGGGCCTGGGCAGCCCCGCAGGGAGATGGGGCAAGGCGTTGCTCATTGCTCTTCAGAAAGAGTGCTTGAAGCCCCAGGCTTACTCTGTTGCTCTTTTAGTTTGACATGGTATTTGGATTTTTTTTTTTTTTTTTTTGGTTTTGTTTTGTTTGTTTTTGAAAGGTCTGAAAGTGAAACCCTTCGCTCAATGGCAAAAGAACCTGTCTGTGCTGCTCAGTCCCTCCCTGTGTCCATCTTTGTCCTCTTGTCCCTTCCCTGCTCCCTTCACCCAGTCTGTGTATGTAAGCTCTGCATTCAGACAGCTGCAACATTCCGATGTTGGAAATGTCACTGATTCTTGCACCTTAGACCAGCCAGCAGGTTTACCAGCCCCCTCCCTGTGGTTCCCACTTCCCATCCATAGCCCCAGTCTGCATGAGAATTTGGTGTTTGGAATGTTTCTGACTCTTGGCGGGGCTGCTCACCTTGCCGTCCTCACTGTGGGATAGTGAAGGAGGGGAGAAGAATCTTCATCAACTGGTTCGTGTAATAAACTTTCGTGTTTTGTTTTGATTTGATTTGATTCGGGGTTGTTGTTTTTTCCCTGTCTGTCTGTGCAAGATCTGCAGCTGCTGAGATCAGCTTTGCCTTTAATTAAACCGTGTTCTCTCCAGCCAGATCTGTGTGTAGACTGTTTATTCTACTTGAAAGGAGACAGAAGAAAAACACAGGGTAGACCTTCAAGTGCTCACTCACTGGGAAGACACAGATGGCCCAACTGGGTAGACTTGGGGATGAGTTTTGCTTTTCGTAGCGACCAGTGACTTGTTCTGGAAAGGCTAAAATGACTTCTGTAAAGGCTAAAACAGTTCATTTTGTAGCTCATCAGGAGGTAATTGAGAGATTCTTTATCCTTTTTTTTTTTTTTTTTTTTTTTTGGTTTTTCGAGACAGGATTTCTCTGTGTAGCCCTGGCTGTCCTGGAACTCACTCTGTAGACCAGACTGGCCTCCAACTCAGAAATCCACCTGCCTCTGCCTCCCAAGTGCTAGGATTACAGGTGTGCGCCACCACGCCCAGCTGATACTTTATCTTTTGAGTTTTAAAATTCACTGACTCTGAATAAAGCCCACAGCGATGGCTGTTATTCTCTTACTGTTGCCCAGAGTTTCTGAAGCAACTTCAGGAATGCTGAGGCCAGGGCTCACACTGGCTTTCCTCTCACCTCGATTTTGATCCCAGTGTAAGAATCCCATCACATCACATCTGCTTCTCACTTGCACCTGCTCAGGTTTCCTTGTCCCCAGTTAGCCTGAAGGGTCACCAGAATGACAAGGGTCCTGTCACTCAAGTTAGTCTTGAATAACACTTGTAAAGCCCTAGAATGTCCCCAAAGAGCAGCCTTGGAACGCAGCCTTTCATAGGTCTGCTAGTGGTTTATGTTTACCATTGAACCCTAAATAATGAATGTCCGCCTGAGAAGCCATAAAGGGCTATCCTAAGCGTTTCATTCGCCGTGGGAGTAGGTGTTGTACCTCATAGGAACTTGATTCAGTCTGCCTTTCTCTCTAATGAAGTTTGTTTCTAATGAGCTGGCTGTGTGTGCCTTGAGGATTACATGTAAATTTGCTTTGAGCTTCTGGGACCCAAGCTATTCGTAAAAGAATATTTTGTTCACATAGCTGCTGGGCTTGGGCACTGGGTGTCCTGTCTTCACAGCAGAAAGGTGTGCCCATCGGTGTGCGGCTCTGGGGATTCTGAAGTTCACATTGACACGGCCAGCACCGCACCCCCACCCAAAAAAAATCGCTTCATTTCCCTTCCAGAAAATTGGTCTCGCCCTTCTCCATCTGTAAGGAAATCTGAGTTTCATATCACCATGTGGCAGGTTCAACTTTAATGGGGAAATGTTAAATTAGTCTACATTTCCAAACTAGTCTGTATAGCACACAGCAGAGAGGGGTAAGTCTTGCAAAACAACAAAAACACCGTTTTCTTCAGCTTTGTAGGTTGTAGCACATCCTAGACTGCTCTGGGGGTGCCTTCCATACTCTTGGCTGGACATCCTTCCACAAAGGCTCTAGGGAAAATGCCGACCTTCCCTTTACACTCCCCCTCCAGCCAGTCTTCATTCACTGATGAAAGGCAGAATATACACTGGTTACTAAAGACTGTACCATCGTGAGTGGTCCGTGGGCCCTACTAGTCATCCCCTGCTCCCATTTGGAGTAGAAAAATAACTGGAAAGTAATTTGAGGGTAAAGTGAACATTAGCACTTAACATCTTACTGGGGTTCTGTTGTAGATAGGATAAATACACAGTAAAATATAGGATGAATTTACCATAAATAAGACATGAATCCTCGGGTCAAAAAATTTTTTAAGCAATTTTACCTGAGTTTTGCTGGAATTCATTTTGGTAACATGGAAGGGCAAGGTGGTGAGTGCCGTAATAAGATTCATGAAGGCCTTAAAACGTGGAGCTAGTGATGGGCGTAGTACATTTGTAAAAATAAGCAGCATAATAGCTCATTATTTTAGACTTAATAAAATACAGGTACTGTTACTAAATACTCCGGCCTCAGTCACTCAGTTACAGCTATTGTCTCCACCTTTTCTAAGGACAGTGATATACTGAGTTTAATCATTTATTGAATTGGACCATATAAGTTTGTTACATTATCTGTAGACAGACCACAGACGCATTCAGAAGTTTGGGTATTAGAACCTTCTTGCCTAGGTCCTGCCTTCAAAGTTACGTAGTTGGGCAGGGCATAGTGGAACAAGCCTTTAATCCCAACACTTGGAAAACAGCAGGTAGATTTCTTGAGTTCCAGATCAACCAGGACCACATAGTGAGACCCTGTCTTAAAAAATACAAAATCAATAGTGTGGGAGTAGGCACTAGTTTTCCCCAGCTTCTCTCTGGAGACTTAAGTGCAAACCACCAGCTTCATCCTTCCTGTTTATGGATGGGCGCAGGCTGGAAGCATCTTGTTTGCCAGGGTTTTAAGACCATATCTTAGCCAATGTCCATCTGCAGAGAATCCCAGCAAGTCACAAACACATTAAAGTTTAGAACTTTATAAATGAAACAAACCATCTGTGACTGTTGGGAGCAGTTGAACTCACCCCCCAGCTCCACGCATGCTCGTTTCTATCTCCCACTGTGACCTTGAGTTCCACCATAGGAGGCCACGTCCCAGCCTAAACCCGAGGCTTCCGTGAATCATAGGATAGTGTGTACGAGAGGCTTTTTTTTTTTTTTTTTTTTTTTTTTTTGGTTTTTTTCGATACAAGGTTTCTCTATGTAGTCCTGGCTGTCCTGGAACTCACTCTGTAGACCAGGCTGGCCTCAACTCAGAAATCCGCCTTCCTCTGCTTCCCAAGTGCTGGGATTACAGGCGTGTGCCACCACCACCCAGCTCGAAAGGCTTTTCTTGCATGTCGCAAAGTGGTGCTGAGTGTTTAAGCCCAGTCCTTACTGATTTTCCAACTTCTTTGAAAGAAAACCCCTCTCCAGGTAAGCTTCAAATCTCTCACTCGGTCTGTTGAACTCACTGGTCAGCTGTAAGCTGCATTACTGGTGCTCAGCACCCATGAACAGATACAGAAATGAGACTCACCTGGATTACAGCAGCACTTCCGGCTATTAATCATACAGTATTACCTGGGAACTGCTGAGACTGCAAATGACCTAGACTCTGGAGGATGGGCCAAGAAACTTAACCCTTTAAAGGATGCTTAGGCATAATGAACTCTGAGAATTACTGAAGACTTCTTCAGTTACTGCTTCACTTTTGTGTGGGGAAGATGTGTGTGTGTGTTGCATGAGCCTCTGCACACACACAAGGGTCAGAAAAAGTTGAGTGTCCTACTCTATCCATTGTTCCTTTAAAATGGACTCACTAAATCTGGACCTGAGGTCCAGCAAGCCCCACCAAGCTGCCTGTCCCTGCTCCCATAGCGCTGGAGTTAGAGCACATTGGCCACACCCAGATTTTCACTTGGATGCTAGCACCATCACTGTTCTCCTTCCTGCGCATGTCACCATGTAATCACTAGGTTCCTAATACTCAGATAAGTCCCTGACAGTTGGCTGCCTCTACAGCAGAATGGGCCTCCCCTTCTCTCTGGAAAGTACTCAACAGTTTCTAACAGAGGCAGAATTCCAGCCCGTTGCATTCTGGAACAGTCAGCATGGACAGGGGAAAGCCACACAGTTGCTTTTGTTTCCTCTTACCAAAAGCTAGGAAGTCAGTTGAAACGATTGGCTAAGAGTTGATGTTTTCCTTTGTCTGCCCTTGACTTTGGTTTTGCTGATACATGGGTAAGTCTGGTTCTGTGGCCTTGGGGTACACTTACCATGCGATAGTACCAGGATTACATCTCCTTCCACAAACTCCAGGTCTTCTGGCTGGGCAGCCTCATAATTGAAGATTGCTACCACCTGGGTGCCCTCCTTAGGCTGAGGCTCTGGTGTCTGCTTATTGGCATCAGAGTTTCCCCCTTCCTTGGGTTCATCTATAAGACCTTGATCACCCTGAAACGGTAAGGGGCTTGGTAAATTTGCTGATTCGTGGCCAGCAAATATTGAAAACCACTAACGGAAGCAGTTGGTGCTCAGTACTTTCTTATAGGCCTAACACATTCTATGAATACTGAATGGTTGAGAAAGTGAAACCAGAATGTGTGCAGAACACTGTGTAGCCCTAAACTGCCTTATATAATAAACCTTACCACAGCCCCAGGGTAGAGCAGGCAGTGTTCTTTTCAGATTGGAAAGTAATTTGAGCCACAAATAAATGACAGTCTGTGGTATAAATTCAGCTAGTTTTTATCATATTGGGGGGGGTGGGTAATCAGAGGACAACTTGCACCAAGTCATTTCTTTCCCACTGTGTGGGTTCCAGGCTCAAGTCATCAGACCAGGAGCAAATGGCTTTTTCTGCTGGTCGTTCTGCTGTCCTTAACTAAGCTTGGCACTGAATTTACCCCTTTGCCCTAGCAAGGATCCATCTCAAACCTACTAAGACAGCTTTCCTAAGAGTTAGCTCTAGGTAATTCTGATACTCTCCCTCTCTCTCTAAAGCTTTAGGATAATGACTTAAAAATATTTTGAGACAGAGTCTTGGGTAGCTCAGGGTTGCCTGGAAGTCATATTCTTGCTTTAGCCTCTAAGTTGTGAGATTACTGATGTGTGGTACCATGCCTAGCTGTCTGTCTTTAAGGTGGTCCAGAGAATTGGAAATAACCCCCATCGAGTCTGCACTGGTTTGACTTGGCTTGACCTAGTTTGGTTTTTGTTTTCTGTTTTCTGTGTTTGCATGTCTGTCTGTGTACCATATGCATGCCTGGTACTCCCATGTGGATGCCAGGAATCGAACCTGGGTCCTCTGGACGAGCAACCAGTCAGTTACCTTAGGGGGACAGAATGAGAAGTGGCAACTTCTCTCTGGAAACTAAGGGACAAAGTTCACCTGTTAACTCACCACTGTCACTGTTACTGTCCCTCCTAGCCTCTAACTTTTCTCCTGACTCCTGTGACTCTCACTTTCAAGTCGGTGAGCTCTGTCTAGACTTCACAGCTAGTAAAGACAGCTTAGCCTTGTCACTACTGTTCGGTGATAGAACCAGGCACTCCACTCCCCTGAGCAGCTCTGGTGTCTAGGTCAGGTCACATGACCTTTCTCTCCCTTCTTTCCTAAGTTACAACATGTAATACACCCACACAGATAGGCGCACTGGGGACTTGTAAGAATCGCTTTGCAGAATGCACGTGGCTCAGGGTCTAAGCACAAGCAGTTCTCAGTAGACGCCAACTCTCAGGAAGAGGCTAATTCTCCTTTGTGAAATAAATGCTCGCTGTCTCCTGCCATCCCCAAATGTCCCTCATAGGAACCTGGGGCGAAGAGCAGCGATGAGCTCAGCTTAGCTGCAGCTTCAGTCCTGCCCTTGCTGCTCGTGATGGCTATGATCCTCCACCCGGGCAATCTAGTGGAGGCAGCTTGAGGCTTGCTGTGCACTCCTGGGCCCCTCTCATCCAAAGCCCTCACCCTGCTGTAACTGGATGGATTTGTAAGTCGCAGTGTCCCCGTCGCTGGGCCGACGTGTGACATGCAGATGTTGGGAGTGGCCACTCACCACTGTATGCTCACACCAGAGAGTCAGGCAGTGGTTTTTCACTTGGCTCCAGGCATCCTCCGTGCTTGCTTCTGACAGGGGCAGAAGCTCGGAGCTGTCCCGACGCTGGTAGCTGGTGGGGATGGTGGGTAAGGACCAAGGCCGAAAGCGTCAACACAGAAAACATCCCATAGCCAGTCCCCTGCATCAGATAAGACCCACTCCTACCCACATCACCCCATCATCCACCCTCGCTGCATCCCCAGATACCGGCTTCATGGGGTTTACCTCAGTTTAGTGTGTTCTGGTAAGAGCTCCAGCTTCTTAGCCACCATGTTCCGAAGCTGACTGTAGGGGAGGCCAGGCTGAGTCTCCATGACCACTGTGTATTTGTAATGCACCTTGAGCATGTAAGGCATGGGCACACTGAGCCTTACTTCCTGAGGGAGGAGGAAGAAAGAACACCTTAGTGGCTGAGGCCGTTGGCAGCATCCTGAACCACCATGGCCTTCCAGCACTTTGTCTATAGGCACCAGGAGGCACCCAGGGAAAGGGGGGAGTGCAATAAACAAACAACTGGGTTTTAATAAGAAAAAATCAATAAATGATTGTATTAATATTATTTATATTAATAATTATAATTGTTTATATTAATAAATGAATAAACAGCTGGTTTCTGCATTCCCTGAGAGGCCTTCAGAGGACTCCAGTCCAACACACTGAGACAGGAGTTTCTACTAAGCTATGGGCTCAGCTAGGGGCTAGGATGACATGTAGGGGTCCATGGCCTGTAGATGAGAGTGCCAGGTAGCAACGGGCTCAACCCTTTCATTGATATCCCATAATCCAAGAGATATCCCACAGTAGACAAGCACGGCCACCCATCTTCTTCCCTTGCAACTTACCTTGGGCTCTTCCTTTTGCTTGTGACCTAAATGGGAAAGGAGGGAGTAAATGGACACTCACTGTAAACGGACACTCACTGTAAACGGACACTCACCGTAGCACCTGCCACCCACGATGCCCATCTCCCTACCCTTTAACATCTGATGGATCTGGAGGAGCATAGAGAGCACACAGATGTGAGCAGAGCTGGTGTCTGCCTCCAGGGAGCTGCAGGTAGGTGACCATGGGGACTGGCTCAAAGGCCAGTTAAGCCAGGAGGATCCAAGTCAGACAGAGAGAAGACAGACATGCGATGGTCCCAGGCCCCAGGCAGCAGCACCAGAACGATTGCCATCTCACGGTCCTGTTGGTTTGTGTGTGTTTGTGATCTAAATGCACAAGGTGCTAACATAGCAGTGTGTATATAAGCGAAGTCTGAGGCGGTTAACTCCTGCCAATGTAAGAACCTCTGTGCAGCTGATTATTACGATCACTGGGGAACTTTTGCTAACATCAATCAAAGGCCTAGGAACCTGGGACTCCAACCTCTCCAGTGTGTGTCCCTTCGTGAACCTCCTTCGTGAACCTCCAGACAGAAAAGGCAAGAAGAAAAAAAAGACTCTGAGGGACACTGGACAGGGCCCCTGAGGCATTTACATGTGGAATAGGCGATATCTATTAATGGTAGGTATTCTGAACGAGAAGTACACTCTGGAGGCAGAAGTCATGCTCGCTCACAGGAGACATCTCCAGGGAGTCTCAATTATTGATCTCTAACATAGTTAAGTGGCTCTCAGGGGTAGAGAACAAACCAGGTACATGAAGTAAAATATAAGTAACTGATGTGTTGTTTCTGTTTAAAATGTTTGTCTTACTGTGTGTGCGTGATGCAAGGGCACATGCCCTGACATGCACAGAGGCCAGAGGACAACTTCCTTGTGGTGTTGTCTCCAGTTCCTGCTCTCTGTCGGTTCTGGTGAGTGCACTCAGGCCACAAAGACTGTGCAGCAAGTGTCTCTGCCTCGGGAGCCAGCTGGCTGGCTCACGGCAGCTGTATGCAAGTGAAGTGTGGTAGTATTCGGTGAGCCACACTTCCAACTTTTCTGTATGCAGGGGAGGGCCACCGAAGCAGTTTGTGACTGTGCACAGAATGCTTCTGTCATCCTCATAACAATCTGCTTAAGCTCACCTGGAACAAAGAGTCATTATTTTCCCACCCCAGATCCTTCTGGAAGATCTCCCATCCACACCTTCCAGTGGTCCTTTGTTTAAGACCCAGGACTCTGCTCTGCAGACTTGTGCAACTCAGCGGTTTGACAAGAGCTGAGGTGAGAAAAATGCACTTGCTGCAGCCTTTCTTTGTCCACCTGCTTTAGGTAGTTAACAAAGGATCATCTAGGGACTGCCCCTTTACCTGCACTCATTTCTAAGCAGGTGAGGGCAGGGCACTGGCATCATGTTTTAGTGGGATGATGGATGGTGCAGGCAAGACCAGGTTCTGGGAAAATGTCGTCATAAAGCAAGGTGCATGCTGGGTAAAGCAAGGAGCATGCTGGGTAAAACGAGGGGCATGCTGGGTAAAGCAAGGGACATGCTATGCAAAGGAACCAGAATTTCCCACATGGCTCTGAAAACAGCTGTCTGTTTTCATGAAGCATCTGAGAGAGAGAGAGAGAGAGAGAGAGAGAGAGAGAGAGAGAGAGAGAGAGAGAGTTCTTTTCCCAGGGTCACCAACCTGGTGACAACTGGAGTCTTCCTGGGGGACTAGAATTAGGAGGTGGTGGAATATCGGATTCCAGGGAGGTATCTTCCTGGAGGTGACAAGAGGAAATAAAATGGTCAAATAAAAAGTGTGAGAGGGCTTCCTTGGAAAGAAGCTGGTTGCAAATGGCCTCCTAAAAGTGGACCCATATGACACAGCGGGATGACTAAGGAGAGGGGGGCTAATTCCCAGCAATGATAAGAACCCTAATGTTGTGGGTTAAAATTAATAAAGAGTACCACTCTGCCAAGCCTCTGCACCAAGTCCCGGTGGGTCCAGCCCCCACTCCTTCCAAGTATTCAGTAAAGCATGATTCTTAAACTTAAATAGTTAACCAAATATCTTTATGTATATAAAACTCCCAATTATATAAAGCCAATGCACAATGATAAGGTCTTATCCCAATATTTCTAACCTCTCCAAAACACCAGAAATACATCTGAAGCCATCTGGATATCCACGCGTCCCTCTCTGCTCCACTCTAGTCCACTCTAGTCTAGTCCACAGAGCCTCCTCTCTCTCTTTCCTCCCCTCACTTCTCTTAGCTCCTCCTCCCCCTCTCTCCCCTCCAATCACTGGCCTCTCACTGTCTCGATGTGAATGAATAGGAAATATCTTGCAACACCCTAATGCCCACAATACAAAGCTCTTTGCCATCTTTTCAGCCATGTTGAAAACCCAGCAATGTTGGGTGACACAGCACGCTTCCGTCTGAGCTGCAGAGTGTACTAAGAAAGGGAAAATGCCATTTCCCATTGGCAGGGCATTTGAAACTTCAAAGCACCTCAATTTTATGACTCAGCAGGGAGGCTCAGCACATGTGTGTCTTATCAGTGTGAAGAGAAACTACAGGCTGTCATCAGAGTGCCATGTAGCTAAGTATGACAAACTTCTGATCCTCCTGCCTCCACGTCCCATGTGTTAGGAGCATATGGCACCACATCTGATTTGTTCAGTGTGGAGGATCGAGCCCAGGGCTTCACGCATGCTGTGCAAATACTCTACCGATGGAGCTACAT
This sequence comes from Apodemus agrarius, assembly GCA_964023405.1. Classification (NCBI taxonomy): domain Eukaryota; kingdom Metazoa; phylum Chordata; class Mammalia; order Rodentia; family Muridae; genus Apodemus; species Apodemus agrarius. Next base: position 41,998,416 of record OZ030017.1, read on the forward strand.
CCCCAACCCTTATTTTCCTTTTCAATGGCGTTGTACCAACCAAACATGTTCACTCTTCTCCCTGGTGAAGAGACGTGCTTGGGAATACCTAGCCCTAACTGTTAGGCTTTGCTGTCTAAGTCTACACACTCACAGAGATGGGCTAATCCAGTAGAATAACTGTTGCCTCCACTCTGCACAGGCTCAGCTCTGGGCATCCGATACCAGCTCAAGTGGCCTGGAACTAGACAGGGAGGCCATCCCTTTCACATCCCTTTCAACTCTAGAGAGAAGGGTGAGAACAACGGGCTAGGCCTCTGCGCAGTGGTACCTGGGGCTGCGACTGAGGGTGAATCCGAAGCTCGACCGGTTCCAGGTAGTTGCAAGGGACAAGTCCCTTCTGGGGTGCCACATTCCAGAACCCAGAAGGGAAAACAAAGACTCATTAGTACCCAGAACAGCCTGCAGCCACGGGTAGAGGCAGCACACAAATGATGACCCTCGAGAGCTCTGCGAATAACGCAGCGGATACTGTCCCTTTCCCCTTAGTGCCTCCCCGGAGGACCCACACACACACACACACACACACACACACACCAATACCTGTCCATTGAACATGACTGTGGCCCAGTTATCACTGCCCTTCTTCAAGACAAAGACGATGTTCCCGGGCATGACCTGTAGCTCTTCTGGCGTCTCTGGCACAAAGCCAAACAACACACGGTGTGCCTCACCCTCCAGAGCCCTGGGAGGTACACAGAAGACTGAACCCACCATTCAGCTTGGACCACATCCCCTTACTGGGGAAGCACTTAGGACCAGAGACTTAGCTTGGCGCTCACTCTAACTCCACATCCTACTGTCTACCAGACCAGCGCAGGGTGCTGCCTAGAACCCCGACTACCAAGAAACTGCATGTGTGTTCTGTAACCACACAGGAGTCCTCAAGGAACACCACGATGCGATTCAAGAACCCAAGAAACAGGTGAAGCCTTGTGTGCCCTGTGCTTCTCCTACACCTACAAACACAAATACTCACTTCAGAGCTGAACACATGGCACCTGTGCTTGTAACTCTCGCAGCCTATGGTGTGCCCGCAGATCAGGATAAATTCCTTTCCCTTAGCACATAACGAACAGAACACGCTGTGTGCCACACCAGCCCCCATTACACATCCATTTTTATTTTGCCTTTGTTTCTTGAGACAGGCTGGCCTGAGCTTTCAGCAATCCTCCTGCCTCTGCCTCTCAAAGTCGGGGATTAGAAATGCGAGCCTCTGGGCTGGAGAAATGGCTCAGCAGTTAGTTAAGAGCACTGACTACTCTTCCGAGGGTCCTGAGTTCAAATCCCAGCAACCACATGGTGGCTCACAACCATCTGTAATGAGATTTGACAATAAATAAATCTGGGCTGGAGCAAGCAGAGATCCCGAGTTCAATTCCCATCAACCACATCCAACCATCTGAACAGCTTCCGTGTACTCATATACATAAAATAAATAAATAAATCTTTAAGGAAAAAAAAGAGAAATGTGAGTCTCTGTAACTTGTTCATCTCCCTACCAAGTCAACTTTTACTTTTGAACATAAAAGACAACTTTATAGCTTTGGCATAAATAAATCGCAGCTCTCAGTTCTAACTACCCCTGCGTGTGGATCCATTGTTAATGAGCACAGAGGGTATTTAAACAAGCACCGTGACCCTGGGCCAGTCCTTCCTAAAAGATATTTTTGCTTTACTTTATTGAACTTGCTTCATTTCTAATTTTGAAAGCTTTAGTTATCGTGTCTGGGGTGGGGCATGTGTGCCGCAGTGCACAAGCAGAGGTTAGGGGACAACTCTGTGCAGTCATTTCTCTCCTTTCCACCTATCTGTGAGTTCGAGGCTCCAGCTCGGGTCAGCAGGCTCGCACAGCCTCTCCCCTCCGAGCCTCTCAGGACCTCGCCTTTTGGTTCTGCCTCAATAGCTTTAACTAACACACACAGTATTAGGTTTCATGCTGGCATTGTTCAAATAAAATTTGACTTTGTTGATTTTTCCTCCTCTTTCAAATGCCGCTCTCTCCACCCTGGGACCTTTCTCTCTCTCTCTCTCTCTCTCTCTCTCTCTCTCTCTCTCTCTCTCTCTCTCACACACACACACACACACACACACACACACACATCCCATCCTCCCCCTGAGTTCATGTCACAGGTGTCCCATCACCCTCTCCCTCCCTTTCTTTAACTTTCCTTTTGTACTCTCCTGGCCTGATAGACAATCCAGTGTGGACAGATGGCTACCGAGTGGCTAGCTGGCAGGTGGCACACAGCGAGGATGTATATATGGGGGGTGGGGGTGAGGGGCGGAGGGGGGGGACTGGGGTGAGGGGTGGGGGGTGGGAGAGATGAATTCCAGGCCGGTGGGATTGCCTCATGCTGCTTAGAAATGGAAAGCGATTTAAAACTTCTTGTAGTTGTTTCTTTGGTTGTTCATCAGACAAGGAGGGGGATTATTTGGATCTAGCTGGCCTCTAAACTCCCCCCCCACCCCCCTCCATGTAGCTGAGGCTGGCCTCAGTCCTTATCCTCCTTTCCCCTAAGGAGAAAGCTGGTTCCCAGGTCTTGCCTTCCACAGACAGGAAGTATGGGCAGGGGAGTCACAATGGCAGAAGGCGGCGAACACCAGGGGAGAGACCACCGCGGACAGCTGGACAGCCCAACAGCCGTGTGGGAAGGGGCTGGAGAACCAGGCAATGAAAAGCACAGCGGAGAAACTGCAGCACCTTTGCTCTATGTTAGTCGTGTCCTTTCCCCTTCATGGACCCCTCAAGGCCCCTGTTACTCCTCCACACCCGGAGAGTCTCACTCGCGCCGCCTCAGTGTGTAGGGGAGGCTGCCTAGGAAGCTGCCCATGCGTGGGACGTTTGTGCCCCCTTGGCCCTGCCCTTGTTTTCAAAGACCCTGCCTGATGATGTGGGGAATGAAGCCTCTTCCGCCCAGAGAACTTGGGGATGAGCTCCTTCAAGCCCTTCACTTTGGGACTGCCTGTAGCACCCTCCAACCTGACACACACACACACACACACACACACACACACACACACACACACTTTTCCTGACCCCCCTTGATTAGAGAGGGAAGAAGGCTTGCTTTGTTCCGTAGGATTTGGGGTTTTTGGTTGTTTGTTTGTTTTGTTTTGTTTTGTTTTTTGTTTTGTTTTTTCCCAAGACAGGGTTTCTCTGTATAGCCCTGGCTGTCCTGGAACTCACTCTGTAGACCAGGCTGGCCTCGAACTCAGAAATCTGCCTGCCTCTGCCTCTGCCTCCCAAGTGCTGGGATTACAGGCGTGCGCCACCACCACCCAGCTTCCTTAGGATTTTTTAACTGAGGTTAGACCACTCTGCTTCTCAGTTTACTAAGTGACTTCCTTTTCTTGAGTCTTCCCCTTTCTTCAGAAAACGCGTGTCAATGGTGAGTGACAGTGTCCACACAGGAAGGAGACTCTGTGATAGCTTCTGGAATATAGAGAGCTTCCGAGGGGCCTATAGTCGGTACAAAACTGACCTCTCCCCTCAGATCTAGGCTTCCATTCTAGGATGCCATGCCCACTGGGACACCAGGTTGCTGCGGCTAGGCCTCCAGTGGTCACCCCCTCCCCCATAAGACTCCCACCTCAATCACATCATTTGGTCCTAACTTAGAAACAGGAGAAGCCTACCGTCCTTCAGACCCTGACTGCCATCCAGTCAGACATAGAGTGTGGGCATGCCACATAAGGGCCTAAATCTAACTTACCTGAAGATCTCTGGGGTTTTGGGTCTGGGTGGAGGCTCTGCTGACTGTGGAACATTCGGGAAAAATGAAGAGGGGAGGGGATGACCAGAGAAAGAGTGAGGGAGAGGGAGAGAACAGACTGTTAATGGTAATTTGGAACATTGCTCCAGATTCAAAAGCAAAGACTTCTTTTCTGGGTGGTCTCTGGGGCAAAGGCACAGTTCGGAAAACCAAAAGCCTGCTGCCCACTTGGGTGGGGGCTTCGCCAGTGCAGCTTCTGCACGGCCCAGAGCTGGGGTCTGGAGAAGGTTTTAAGCCTCAACTTGACCCTTTCCCAGTATTTTCCAAAAGTCTACCATTAACGTTTGCCACGGTAGGTGACATTTCTGGAGATTTAAAATCAACTCAGCATTCACTGGCCAGACAAGAGTCTCCCTTTAACATATCTTCCCTGTTCTTCACTGAATGCCATAAAGTCTGTCATCTGGGACTTTCCTTCCTTGTCCTCTAGCTGGGCTGCGACTCCTGGGACTACGGCCAGCCTCTCTCCAACTTTAATGCCAAAAAGAGACAAGGGATCTAGATGCTGGCCCTCTCTCTGCTCCTGTGCTCATCCCGACCTCACGGCCCAAGCACAGGTCACATTCCGGTCACCTAGCAATCATCCTGCCCCAGATTTGAAGTGAGGATCAGCGCTGCCCTAGAGAGAGGATATGCCAACGGTGACAGCAGGCAGGTAATGAGGGCCAAGGTCCTTTCCTTTGCTAATGCTGATCACTCTTCCCCGAGACCCCGTTATGCAACCAGGCTTGAGGTCTCCTTAATCTGCTCCACTGTCTTCCAGTTACAAGCTTCTGAACCAAACTGCCACATGCCAGCAGGAACCATCTCTCTGAGCCCAGCTTGGGCTGGCAGCCTGCCTTGTGCTCCCAAAGGGAATCTCTTGTACAGGAGCAAATGGCTAGATCCAAGAGACTCAAAGCCCCCAGGCCCCCAGCCCTGGCATTGCATTCCCTGCAACCCACACGCCTGAACCCATGAAGAGGCTTTATTACAAAACCTCCTGGGTGCAGGGCATGCTCAAGGTCTCATGAGGTGATCAACAGAATTCTTTAAATCATAAAGAATGGATTGAGATTTGGAAGAGCCAGTGAGCCAGAGGCCGAGGCTGGGAGACAGAGCTGACTCTGCGGGCTCACGGGCAGCCGTGTAAACTGAGACAGAGTAGGGGTCAGACGCTCGGCCGTGCTGCCAGGTGGCTGAAGGAACCCTTGTGATCAGCTTGTCAGACCAGTTCCTCTTACCAGGGTCTACTTCCCAGAGACAGCCGGCCTCACCTGTGGCTGCAGAGGGGCGAAGCCAGAGAAGTTGTCCTGGTGAACCACAGATGCTACAACCTGAAACAGACAAGAGCGGGTGAGCTCGCTGCTGCCAGGCTCCGTTTGCCTGTTGTCCGTGTCTTTCCGGAAGACCTCCTCCTTCCTCAAACCACAGGGCCATTGTCACCCGTGTGGACGTCAGAGGGAGATGGGAGGTAAGACACCTCTTCTGGATTAGAACTCTCACCCTCTTTTTGAGTTAAAAAACAAACAAACAAAAAACCGTGAAAAACTGCTGGCATTCATATAACATCAAATCACCAAATTAACCATTTTAAGTGAGTCTGTGGTATCTCATATACCCACAATACTTTGCAACATTAAATGTTATCTGGTGAAACATTTTAATCACCCCACAAAAGAACATGTTGGAGCTACTAAGAAGATAACAGTCTCCTCTCCTCGCCTGGCAACACAACGATAGAATTGTATAGCGTGTACCTTTTCTCCTCATTTTTCACAGTGTGTGTGTATGTGTGTGTGTGTGTGTGTGTGTGTGTGTGTGTGTGTATGTGTGTGTGTGTTGTGTGTGTTGTGTGTGTGTGATGCCAGGGGGCACATTTGTGTGTCTGAATGTGCAAGTAGAGGTTTCAGGTTATTCTAAGCATCATCCTCAATTGCTCTTCCACCTGGTTCAGAGGAGCAGGGTCTCTCAGTCAGACTCCGAGCTAACTGCTACGGGTAGTCTTGCTTGCTCTGAGGACCCGGCTCCATCTCTGACTCTGGAATCACCAAGGCTACCTGTCAATTAAGCAGGTTCTAGAGTGTTTGCGCAGCAAACAGTGCAAACACTGTAACAACTGAGCTATCTCCCCAGCCCTCAACCATGGCATCTCTGTTTCTTCTAGACAACATACATCTCCATCCCTGTTGTAGCATGCATTAGTACTTTCTCCTTCTTGTGGGTGAGTAGTCCTCCATATGGACATATCACACGCATATATTCATTTATGCATTGATGGCTCTTTTCGGGGTATTTCTCTTAGTCTCTGTGATTCTGCCAGGTCCAGCTACCCAGACTGGGCAACTCCCATGTCAAACTGTCAAAGTCAAATGCAGATCGGACAAGGTACCACTGCCTCACCTCAAGTCATGTCTGAAAGAATTAATTAAGACCTGTGTGCCGGAAGAACTGCAGCTAAAGAATTCTGGGCATAGGGCTGTGAAAACAGGAGGGAGTCCCCGGCATCCGGAGCAGTGGCTTGCAAGAGCATTGAGTCAAGGGCATCTCCTGTTGACGCTCTCCCATAACACTCTCCCAGCTATCAGTGAGCCCCTCGCCCCTGCTATGTCCTTTGTCCTTTGCCTCTGTCCCAAGACTCAGCATCCCAGGAGGAACCTCAGGAGTTGGTGATGATGGAAGAAACTGGAAGTGTTCATTCCTTACTGCCAGCAAGATCCTCACTGCCATCATTCAGGGATGGGAAGGAGTGTGGGGTGGGCGTGTCTTCTTGAAACCCTTCCACCAGGCCCCATGCAATCCAGGGCACAGGAGAATTGGAAAGATGGGCAGCCCACCTACCGTAGCCTTGCCCAGATAGTCCTTCTTGGCCAGCTGAGCCACCTGCCTCTCGTTTGGACGGAACAGCCTACCCACGGGGATCACCACGGGCTCGAACAGCTTCTGCTTCTGTAATAGAATGATCAGTCACAGGTCACTCAACAGTATCGGGTTCTTTCTGAGCAACGTGCTGTCGGGTGAGCTCAGGTGAGCAGGACACAGAGGGTGCCGGGACAACCTTGGTGGCTCGCCCGTTGTGGACTACGTGATTGGTTGGCTAAGGCATCTTTGTGATCGCTCAGGACTGTATCTCTTCGTCCGAGAATGGGAGTGGTAAAACTGTTCCTGCTTGCCGGGCGGTGGTGGCGCACGCCTTTAATCCCAGCACTTGGGAGGCAGAGGCAGGCGGATTTCTGAGTTCGAGGCCAGCCTGGTCTACAGAGTGAGTTCCAGGACAGCCAGGGATACACAGAGAAACCCTGTCTCGAAAAAACCAAAAAAAAAAAAAAAAAAAAAAAAAAAAAAAAAACCAAACCAAAAAAAAAAAAAAACTGTTCCTGCTTTTCCTCATCAAATAAACCCCTGGAAGACATCTCAAGGGAAGAGCTCTCTCAAACCACAGCTTCTTACTTCAGAGTGCTAGGCGAGAGCGGCTGGGCTTATTTATTAATTATTATTAATTCTTTGAGAATGTCAATGCACTTTGGTCAGATTCAGCTAACTTCTCTTAACTTTTATCAGAACCAACCTCACCTCCTCAATCTCCATAACGTTGTGACCTTTGATTATCTGTTTGAAACAGGGTCTTACTGGGCAGCCTTAGCTGGTTTGGGACTCATGATGTAGACCAGGCTGGCCTGGAATTTACAGAGATCTGTCTGTCACTGCCTCTGCAGTGCTGGGACTAAAGGATTGTGCCACCCACCATATTTCAGCCTTTTTTTTTAATAAAAAAAAATCAAAAAACAAAACAAAACAAAACAAAACAAAAAAAACCCTGTCTTAGTCAGGGTTCTATTCCTGCACAAAACATCATGACAAATAAGCAAATTGGGGGGAAAGGGTTTATTCAGCTTACTCTTCCACACAGCTGTTCATCACCAAAGGAAGTCAGAACTGGAACTCAAGCAGGTCAGGAAGCAGGAGCTGATGCAGAGGCCATGGAGGAATGTTACTTACTGGCTTGCTTCCTCTGGCTTGCTCAGCTTGCTTTCTTATAGAACTCAAGACTACCAGTCCAGGGGTGGCACCACCCACAAAAGGGCCCTCCATCCTTGATCACTAATTGAGAAAATGCCTTACAGCTGGATCTCAGAGCATTTCCTCACCCAAAGCTCCTTTCTCTGTGATAACTTGAGCTTGCGTCAAATTGACACACAAAGCCAGCCAGGACAACCTCTTAACTCCAGTTTGTGTTATTTATGTTCTTCTGCATGTGACTATCCACTGGAGTACAGTTGACCTATCAGGAGCCACACCCCTTTAAAAAGAAGACTGGCTCTCCTTCCCTTTGGAAGCTACCAACTGTCCATAGCTCTTCAATTGGGGATGGGGTTCATGAACCCCTTTCTGCCCCATGCTAGAAGGTTGACTGGCTTGATCCTCTACAGCAAGGACAGATGCTGTAAGTTCAGTGCAGTGGTCCTGCCATGTCTAAAAGATGCTATTTTATTCTGGTCCTCCACGACCTCTGGCTCTTATAATTTTTCTGTCCCCGTCATCTGCGATGGCCCTGAGCCTTGACAATAGGATGTGACACAGATGTCCCACTTGCATCGGAGCACCAGTCGGCCACTGATTCTCTGCCCTTGGACAAATTGTGGGTTTCTGTGTTAACCACCATCCACTGCTCCACTGCACAAAGAGACTGGTCCGATGAGGACAGAGGCTGCGGTAAGCTATAGGGACTGAGGTACAAGTTTAGAGGGCAGCGTGATACTGTGCCCTTTCAGCCAAGTGATAGCAGTAGGTTCACCTTTGGGGCCTGTGAGCTCCCCAGCGGTGGGTCCTTGGTCAGTGTTGCAGCCCAGGCTTGGGCTTCTGCCTATGCAGCGGGCTATAGATTCCATCATGAAGCATTGGTTACCCCGGAGCATTCCTGCCACTGTTGCATCCCTGGACAGGCCTGACAACACTGCTCATCACTCCGCTCCACTAGGCTCACAGCTGAGTAAGATTTTTCTCCCAGCAGCCTGTGTAGAATCTTCTAGTACCATCAGAGCTAGCCAGCATGGAGGAAGCTTCTTGGTCGCCACCAACTTGATTCTCTGTGTCCTGTGACCAGTGTGTGTGCTGTCTTAAGCAGTGGGGTCTTGAAGCTACCCTACACAGAGGATGGTGCTCATCCCAGAAGCTCAGTGCTAGGTGTGGGATACTTCCCCTTGAACTATCAGGCAGGAGCATCCAGAAGACCCTCCCCCCCAAAAAAATACAATACAGACTATTTTTTCTTTCTTTCTTTCCTTTCTTTTCTTTCCTTCTTTCTTTCCTTCTTTCTTTCCTTCTTTCTTTCTTTCTTTCTTTCTTTCTTTCCTTCCTTCCTTCCTTCCTTCCTTCCTTCCTTCCTTCTTTCTTTCTTTCTTTCTTTCTTTTTTTTTTTTTTTTTTTGGTTTTTTCAAGACAGGGTTTCTCTGTATAGCCCCTGACTGTCCTGAAACTCACTCTGTAGACCAGGCTGGCCATGAACTCAGAAATCTGCCTGCCTCTGCCTCCCCGAGTGCTGGGATTACAGGTGTGCGCCACCAGCGCCCGGCTAATACAGACTATTTCCAATGCTCTTCGTTGCCTACTGGAAGCGGTTGGCTTTAACCTCACCTTTATATTGGTGTTATTTACCCAACACTCTCTTGTTCTAGAGCACCGGCTCTTTTCCACTCTGTGTGGTGGCTTGAATTTCTGTCCCAGCATAGAGGACACCACTACAAGGATGCCCCAAGAGCCAAGCAAGGGCTCTGGCAGGGCTCTCTCAAGAACACGTATTGTTCATGCACACAGGCATACAAAAACTTGAACCCTCTTCTGGGTGTCTCAGCTTATTTAAAACTAGGGGTGGGGGCTGGAAGGTGACTCAGAAGTTAAGAGCACTTTCTGCGCTTCCAGAGGACCAGAGTTTGGTTCTCGGCACCCACATCAGACAGCTCACAACTGCCTGTAACTCCCGCTCCAGAGATCCAACACCCTTGCGGATGCTGTGACCCACACATGGACATCCTCACACATACTCACATAATTTAAAATAAAATAGAATGAAATATCCAAACGTAATCAAACTATGACTAATCATCTTCACAATGCCTTGGTAGACCAGGAACATTTTTGTGGGAACTACGTTGAACCTGGTACTGTCCCAGACATCTAGGACTCAGGGCAAGCAAACAGCCTCTGTCTTCACGGTGCTTGGGGGCTGCACAGTCCCAAGAAACCACAGTTATTGCCCAGGGCTCTACTACAAGTGACCTAGGGGGCTGTACAGATCCATTCTCTAGGGTGTGGCTTCTTAGCTCAAATACAGGATGGAAGAAGATGTTGAAAGAGCATTTATTGGCCAGAACCAATGAAGAAAACACTCCCCAACCTGGTATCCTAGGAAACAAATGGGACTCCAAGGAAACTCATCCACCATCACGCTCACCCAGATGCTTTCCATGGCCTTGTCGATCTTAGAGTGCCTGGGCTCAGACTTCATGCTTGTCGCCAGGGCTAACTGCTCCTCCGCTTTCTTCCATTCCTCTTTCTTGGCGTGCATGAGAGCGATGTTATACAACACCTGGGAGAGCAGAGGCCACACAAGGATTGACTCTGCTCCAAAACCAGGGGCCAGAGAAGGGTTCACAGGGACACACAGGGAATGCTGACTGGTGATGCAGTTCCCTTTCCCAGGATTGGGGGCTGGGGGTAGCCAACAATTATTCTAGCTACTGGGTTATGTCAGACACAAGCAGTGTTAAGAAAACACTTTATCGAGCCGGGCGGTGGTAGCACACGCCTTTAATCCCAGCACTTGGGAGGCAGAGGTAGGCGGATTTCTGAGTTCGAGGCCAGCCTGGTCTACAGAGTGAGTTCCAGGACAGCCAGAGCTATACAGAGAAACCCTGTCTTGAAAAAACCATAAAAAAAGAAAAAAGAAAGAAAAAAAAAAGAAAACACTTTATCATGCCCAAAGCCAGTATCAAGAGCATTCTTTGACAAGGTCAGGAGGGGACAAGAGCCAGTGTGCTGTTCTGTTTTGTTTTGTTTTTATTTTTTTCGAGACAAGGTTTCTCTGTGTAGTCCTAGCTGTCCTGGAACTCATTCTGTAGACCAGGCTGGCCTCGAACTCAGAAATCCACCTGCCTCTGCCTCCCAAGTGCTGGGATTACAGGCGTGTGCCACCATGCCCGGCTCAGTGTGCTGTTCTAATAGAGAAAACCAGAGCTTTCCTAGGGCCCCATGGGGGAGGCAGAGGCAGAGCTGGGGAGGAAAACGAGTCTGTGAGCTCTAATTCCAGTTCTTGCCGTTGAACCTGGGCTGAGCCACAGGCCCAGCAGGGTGGGAGAAGGTTCCAGATGCATTGTTCTGAGCCAACACACCCTGGCTAGGATCCATGAACAGCCCGACTGTAACATAGCACGAGACAACTCCATGGTCAAAGTCTAAGGGAGGTGGAGAGAGAGTTGCCATACCTAGAGCCCAGGGCCACACTGCAGCTGCAGGGGTGGGAATGGCAGACCTTCCCAGGCCTTGAGCTGAATTGTGGATTCATCAGTGTCTGCTTTATTATAATGCTCCACAGTCTATACAAGAGCCAATTGAGCGTCTGTACATATTAATAAGATAAAACAGCGATAGGCAGTTCCGCAGGACTGTTCTGTAGCAAGAACTGAAGGCCTCTCGCCAACAAACAATTCTACCATGCTGGGCACACCTGGGTGACGGGACTGGCATCTCCATGGAGGTAATAGCTGGCACTGGTGTTGATGCTGGAAGGCAGGATCAACCCCAGAACAAAGCTCTAGCTTCCCTTTCACAGTCAGCTCTGAGGACAGATGAGCTGGTACCTTCTGCATAGGTCATCGATGGCTCAGAAGGGTTGAAATAAGGAACTTTGCCGGGCGATGGTGGCGCACGCCTTTAATCCCAGCACTTGGGAGGCAGAGGCAGGTGGATTTCTGAGTTCAAGGCCAGCCTGGTCTACAGAGTGAGTTCCAGGACAGCCAGGGCTATACAGAGAAACCAACCCTGTGTCGGAAAAAAAAAAAAAAAAAAAAGGAAGGAACTTTTTTCACCTTCCGTGTGGGTCCAAGGATTTGAACTAAGTCATTTTGCAGCCTTAGCTACAAGCAACTCCAAACCATTGAGCCATCCCGCCAGGCCCAAGGACTCAGGATTTGGACTCAAGATTTTTTTTTTTTTTTTTTTTTTTTTGGTTTTTCGAGACAGGGTTTCTCTGTGTAGCCCTGGCTGTCCTGGAACTCACTCTGTAGACCAGGCTGGCCTCGAACTCAGAAATCCGCCTGCCTCTGCCTCCCAAGTGCTGGGATTACAGGCGTGCGCCACCACGCCCGGCAAGATTTTGTTTTTTTAAACTTAACTATAGTACAAAAGAGAAATACATCCAGTAGTAAGAGGACTTCGGAGTTTTAATTTTGATATTTTCCTACGCTATTGACACACCGCAATATATCCTCTTGCAATTCGGTTAGTGTGGTAGAGCCTTGCCTCCTACTCTGCGTGCAACCACAAAGGAAAGCGAACGGCCCACTGTCGGAGGCAGGCGAGAAGGTTGGGGTGGCGTGTGGGGGTGGGAGGTGTCTCTGCCACCACCACGACCAGAGGAATAAAAATCCGTGGGAGACAAGAAGGCAGTTTAGTTCAGCACGACTAAGTAGCCAGTGTTGTCTCAAACTCTGAGAGTCTGGCCCCGAGTGGTTTATTTTAGACGTATTTAAGCACAGCACAGTTTGGTGGAAACTTAGTCCTGTGTGCGCACAAAGTACGCTAAGCAAAGGTCGGAGGTGACGACACGGGCACTCTCTAAAGGACGAGTGACATCCTCCATACAGACAGGTTCTGAGCAAGCCTGGTCACAGCGCTTGCCTTTAATCCAGCACTCGGGAGGCAGGGGCAGTGAATTTCTGAGTTCAAGGCTAGCCTGGTCTACAGGGTGAGTTCCAGGATAGCCAAGGCTACACAGGAAAAAAAAAATCTGTCACAAAGCAAAACAAAGAAAGAAACAAAAGATGGGGTCTAAAGATTGGCTGAGAAAAATAAGCTTATGGTAGTGTCCTGGCCGGTTTTGTGTGTCAACTTGACACAGGCTGGAGTCATCACAGAGAAAGGAGCTTCAGGTAAGGAAATGCCTCCATGAAATCCAGCTGTGGGGCATTTTCTCAATTGGTGATCAATCAGGGAAGGCCCCTTATGGGTGGTGCCATCCGTGGGCTGGTATTCTTGGGTTCTATAAGAAAGCAAGCTGAGCAAGCCAGGGGAAGCAAGCCAGTAAGAAACATCCCTCCAAGGCCTCTGTATCAGCTCCTGCTTCCTGACCTGCTTGAGTTCCAGTCCTGACTTCCTTTAGTGATAAACAGCTGTGTGGAAGTGTAAGCTGAATAAGCCCTTTCCTCCCCAACTTGCTTCTTGGTCGTGCTGTTTGTACAGGAATAGAAACCCTGACTAAGATAGGTAGGGTCTGGAGAAACCACGTGTGGTCTGGGCTACACAGCACAAAGGTCACTGGCTGTTAACCACATCGACCCAGTCCTCTGGGTTGAAAGCGGGTTATACGTTCTTCCTTTGAAGGAACAACACCGTGTGCTTACCCTTCCGGTTTCCCTAGTGTTTCTCTGAGCACACGGACCTCCGTGGCTGGCAGGACAGACTGGTGTGCTGTGTCATAAAACCACGGTGCTCATGGGGCAGGAGTGTTAACACATTTTTGACGTAAGATAACTTCTCCTTACTGAGGGGCCACCGAGGTTGGGGCTCAGTTAGCAGAGTGATGATGGAGCATGTGCAGAGCCCGGGGTTCCGTCCCCAGCACTACACCAACCGCAGTGCTGGGGCTCCTCTGTGATCTGAGTACTCATGAGGGGGAGGCAGGAGGACTTGGCTACACATCAAGTTTAAGGCTAGCCTGGGCTACAAAGTCCCTTTCAGAAAGAAGGAAGAAGGGAGGAGAAGGAAGGAAGGAAGGAGAGAGGGAGGGGGGAAGGAGAAGAGGAAGAGAGAGAGAGAGAGAGAGAGAGAGAGAGAGAGAGAGAGAGAGAAATATCTGTAATGAGATCTGACACCCTCTTCTGGTGCATCTGAAGACAACTAGAGTGTACTCACATATAATAAATAAATAAATCTTTTTTGAGAGAGAGAGAGAGAGAGAGAGAGAGAGAGAGAGAGAGAGATGGGTTTTTAAAATATGGACAGAACCTGTCATCATAAGTTGAGAAGCATGCCAGGCGGTGGTGGCACACACCTTTAATCCCAGCACTTGGGAGGCAAAGGCAGGCAGATTTCTGAGTTTGAGGCCAGCCTGGTCTACAGAGTGAGTTCCAGGACAACCAGGACTACACACAGAGAAACCCTGTCTCGAAAAACAAAACAAAACAAAACAAAACAAAACAAAACAAAACAACAAAAAAAAGTTCTTATTTTTTTTCTCAGTTGCCTTCTCTTAAGGCCATAACCAATTTTTTTGATTTTGATTAGACCTTGAGACTCCTCAGCACGCATGGCTTAAGTAGGGAAACGACTGATTTCCTGATCCCTGGGTCATTCTGACCCTAACACCAGGGACGACTCCCTCCGGTGAAGGAGTTGCGGGTGACCACAGGACCCACTTCTTTTCCTAGAGCTGCCTGCTCACCTCTCCCATGGCCACTTCTTTTCCTAGAGCTGCCTGCTCACCTCTCCCATGGCCACTTCTTTTCCTAGAGCTGCCTGCTCACCTCTCTCATGGCTGTGAGTGACAAGTCGCCCTCAGCCTTTGAAGACCATTTTGATCATGGTAAGGTGAGGTGGGACGTTCCTGACGTCTAGTGAGGAGAAGCCAGAGCCAGAGCCAAAAATCCCACCAGACACAGGGCAGACCCTGTAACCAAGTGTTTGCTACAACTTGTGGAGAGCAATAATCCCTGTCCTTGGGGAAGCAGCCTTTCGCCAGCTAATTCCCACAGCACAGGCACATCTTCCCTGCTGAGCAGGCTGTGTGTCTGCTACAGAGCAGGACAGGCCCCACGTCCCCAGCGACTGGGGGAGAGGGAGGGAGAGAGAGAGAGAGAGAGAGAGAGAGAGAGAGAGAGAGAATCTATTTTTACTTGCAATCTCCAAGCAACCCTGGGAACGCTTCACTTCTTGTGCCTGAGAAACTGAAGCAAAAGAAGCTGTTTGTTCAGCAAGGCTTCTAAATAAAGGTCAATGACATTTCCAGGGGGCTTTGTTTTTAAAGCTGGTGGTGTATATTTGGAAGTCTGATAGGGAAGGTTATTTGTGGAAGAAAAGTTCCTAAACTCACAAGTCAAAGCCAGCCATGCCTGTCCTTTTTAGTAATACAGGGAAGAAGTTGGCCTTGTTTGGAGAATTTTACCTCACCGGGTACTCAGGGCCTCTCTTCAACAGACCTGTACCACAAGGCCCACGGTCTCTCTTCCAGTGTTAACCGAGCACCCAGCAGGTTACAGCAGGTTCCTCTCAGACAGAGAACCCATGATTCCAGACATGGCAGAGTAATGCTGAGCAAAAACCCCATCAGCTTGAATTGTCAAGTAAATATGCAAATTGCTGAGTAAAATAAGCAAATTATGGAGTAAAATATGCAAATCTATGAGTAAAATATGCAAATTTCTGTGACTACTCTCCCAGGCTATCCTACACTCCTGTCTGGTCTCCCTTCAAAGCACACAATGAGCTCATTTTTGCATTGGCTTTTGAGTCAGAAACTAAGAAAAACACTTTCCCTCTCATGTATCTAATGACTCTATAAGGAGCCCCAAATCATCCAATCTCCTGCCCTCCTCTCTCCTTTCCCCTCCCCACTCCCTCTCCCTTTCTTTCCTCCCTGTGTCAATGTTGGGGTCAGATCCTGGGCCTCCCACACACCAGGAAAACACTTTTTCACCTCTAAGCTGGATGAGTCTCCGTCTTAACAGACAACCAGAGTCTCAAGGCACAGAGGTCATGTGACTTCGGCATGCCCCTGCCAGACCTACTAGAGCACGGTGCTTCCAACCGGTCCCGACCAGGCCAGGCCATCCCTGCCCTCCTTACCTCACAGGCAAACAGCTTGAACTGCAGCCCCAGGATCTTGTAGTCTATCAGCTGGTTCCCACGAAGCTGGGTCAAGGCCTCTTTAAGGTCTTTGATGGCAAGGTCGTATCTGTAGGACAAGGGGGAAGAAGAAAGCTGGTCCCATGCTGGTCATGGAGAAAGAAGTGCAGAACCCACGTCTCCGGGTTTCTCCGTTCCCTATCCATCCTACTGAAAGAGGCACTCCTGCTCTGTCTGGCCTTTTCTCCCTCTTCACCCGCCCTGAGCTCAAAGACTAGGTATGAATTTTGCACACTGGGCCTAACCAGCACAGCCTGTGGGGGCCTTCAGTCTGACGGCAATGAAGATTCTTCTCTGTGTGTTGTATGCACAGTTCCCACCTTTCTGATCACCTGTGTGACCTTCACACCCAGCTCTCGGCCTCACCGGGAGAGCTCCAAGCAGGACCGCCCTAGCCCTACTTCTCTCTGGAAGGGTCTCAGGACAGATTCAAAGCAGCCCTCACCACCCTCACTCAAGGACAGGTCTAGCCTGGCCACAGCCGCCAGCAGTTCCCTGTCACAGCTCTAGCTGTGGGCACCATCCTCCTGCCCACAGCCCTCGGTGGCATCTGTGGAGTGCGGCTTAGCGTTTGGTTTTGTGGCCTCTTGCCTCCTCCACACATTCTGGGAAAGAGGGAGACGTTACTCTCACACGTATCTCAGGCTATCCTGTAAAGAGTGAGAAGGTAGGCATCCTGGGCCTGTCTGAAAGCACAGACTGTGTGGGGCTGTCTGGTCCCCTGAAGCGAGGAGAGGGGCAGGTGGAGGCGCAGGTGTCCTGTTCTCTGAACAGATGCAGTTTCCACTGTGTTTCACAGCCTGTTTGGGAGCAGGGGAAATCTCAGAGGGGACACTTTTAAGTGTCATCAGCACTAAGGAACAATCATGCCTTGCTCCCGGCGCTGAGTTGGCTGAGCAGGTGGTTTTCAGCTGTGGAGATGCCCTGAGTCTCCCTGGCACGGTAGGGACTCAGCAAAGTTCTCTGTGTAATTCTCTGACTCATCAAGATGTCCACAGTGGTTTTTTGTTTTTGTTTTTGTTTTGTTTTGTTTTTTAAAAAAAGGACAAGTTACCCAGAGTGCTTGTTTTGGGTGAAGGAGTTGGGTGGGGTAGCCCTGCTAAAGTCCACCTGTTGGTGTGTTGTTATTTTGAAATAGGATCTGATGTACCCAAGGCTGATGTTAAACTCAATACAAAGCCTGGGATGTCCTTGAACTTCTGATCTTTCTGCTTCCACCTCCGGAATGCTGGATTTCACTCAGTTTATGTTAGGGATTATGTTAGGGATCAAGTGACCTAAGGCTTCTAGCAAGCCAGGCAAGCGCTCTCCCAGCTGCGCTACACTCCTGGCCCTGAGGCCATTTCTAAAACTCGCCTTCGCCCGGGATCATTTGCCTGGCCGCGCCCTCCCACCGGCCTGCAGGGTCTCCTCAGCCCAGCGGCGCCCCCACGCAGGGCAAGGAGCTCAGCTCTAGCCCACAGCTCTGGAGCCCAGCGCACAGGTCTGAGTACGATCAGTTCTGGAAGAGGGCCAGCCCTGCTGGCGCCCTTCCAAGTGCCGCCCTGTGCCATCTGGAGGCTTCCTAAGACATCTGCCGGGGAAACAGCCACACCCCCGGAGCAGGCAGGCAGGCAGGCAGGCTCTCCGCCCCCAGAGGACTTTTCCTTAGCGTTTCTGTCGCTGACCCCACAAGGACGCCTTAGTGACTGCTGAAGCTGCTGTTTGCCTTCTGCTGCCAATACACACGCAGTCTAGGGTCCCAGAGCGCATACTCTAGAATACGAGAGGCTCGGTGAGAGGGAGGAGCGGAAACAGGCAACACCCCAGCACGCTGCCCGGGCCGCAACTCCAACAGGTGAACGCGGCTAATAGTCCCAGCCCAGCAGCAAGAAGGCCTTGCCTCCTCCCATTTCTGGGCCAGCTCCGCCTTATTCTGAAAGGTCTCACCCGGCTTTTATTTCCACAGCCTGAAGCTCCCAGAGGCTCATCCTGTGATTGATAACTTACAGTAACCCCCTCTGCCCCGCCCCCTTCTTGGGATGACAAAGGTCGGGTCAGGGAGGTTTGATGGGAGGGAGAGTCACCCTGAGCTACCATCTGCTGCTTGGGAAACGCCTCTGACTTCATTCTGTTGGAATTTAAGACAAGCAGTACTGAAGCCAGGTGAATGGGTGACCGAGGGGACGGAGCCTCCTGGGTAGGAATGATGACCCTGTTAAGACAAGTCCCAGTGCGGAAGGAACTCCTGACACACTCAGCGCCAGCTCACCCCTCTAGGTCGCTGTGCACTCCCAGCCTGTTCAGGGCACTAGCCCAACTTTGCTCTACAGCGCAGTCACGTACCCTGATGACTTAGTTCCCCCTTTTAAATCTACACCTTCCTTGAAGTAGACATTTGTCTACTTCATTTAATACTCACGTAATTAATTCAACACATGTGGGTGCGGGAGTTTGAGTTGGAATTGGCCCCCATAGGCCCATAGGAAGTGTCACTATTAGGAGATGCGGGCTTGTTAGCCGTGTGTCATTGTGGGGGTAGGGAGGGCTTGAGGTCTCATAGGCTCGAGTGCCCAGCGGCTCAGTCGCCTCCTGCTGCCTGGTGATCAAGATGTAGAATTCTCCTTCTCCAGCATGGTGCCTGGACTCTGCCACGCTTCCCACCACGACAGCAACGGACTAAACCGCTGAGCCTGTAAGCCAGCCCTGATTAAATGTTGCCTTGAGGACTGGAGCAGTGGCTCTGTGGTTAAGAGCACTGGCTGCTCTTCCAGAGGTCCTGAGTTCAATTCCCAGCAACCACATGGTGGCTCACAACCATCTGTAATGGGATCTGATGCCCTCTTCTGGTGTATCTGAAGACAGCTATAGTGTACGCATATAAAATAAACAGTGTCTCTTCACGACAATGAAACCCTATGCCAGACAATGGGTCTGTAAGGAGTTCATTGTTTAAAGAATTCCAAAAGAGGCAGGCGTAGCGTCTACCTGCAATGCCCCAGCTTGGGAGGTCAAGGCATGAGGACCATGAAATCAAGGCCAGCCTCGGCTACAGAAAAGATGGTCGGGAACAAACAAACGACTTAATGAGAAGAAAAGGAAAGAAAGGAAAAGGAGGGTCTGGGAAAGTGGCTTGGTTGTAAAGCTTTTACTACTCAGGTGGAGGACCTGAGTTCAGGTCTCAAGGACTCAAGGTAACAAAAGCCCAGCACGGCGGCTGGAGAGATGGCCGGGCGCTTAACTCTGGTGTCCGCTCTCACTGGAGACTGGGGTTTGATCCCAAGCACTCACATGGTGGCTCCTAACCATCTGGCACCTCAGTTCCAGGGGATCTGATACAAACTCGGGACTCCATGGGCTTCAGGCATGCACATGATACACATGTGTACCACACACACTGGCACACATGGAGGACATGGTGCGGCTGGGTTTTGGTTTTTGCCTCTCTCCTCCTGCTACAAACCCTTAGCTTACATTTCCAAAGCCAGCACAAGCTCTCTTTCCATATCCGGCCATTTCTTCCTCCGGAGACCGACGACCGAGGCCCAGCTAGCAAAGGCCCCCTTTCGGCTAATTAACAAGCCTAATCAAACCAAACCAACCCATCCTAACTCAGGGGTTTCCCTTTTTCCTTTTTAAAGTGCCATTTGCCTATGGGCCACATCCACTTCCTCTCTATCCAGAGGAAGTCCTCTGTCCCTCCTGGAGCAGATATCCCTTCCCCCTTTCCCTTGTTCCTTTTTCTTGTCCCTTAGCCTAGGTCTCCGGTCTTTTATTCCCTGCCCTTTGACCTTCTGAGACAAATTAATCTCCTTTGTGTTGAGAACTTGGTCTTGGTGTGTCCTGGGCTGACTCTGTTCCTTTCACACATAAAATAATCTTTTTTGTTGTTGTTGTTTGTTTTTGTTTTTGTTTTTTTGAGACAGGGTTTCTCTGTGTAGTCCTGGCTGTCCTGGAACCCAGTCTGTAGACCAGGCTGGCCTCGAACTCAGAAATCCGCCTGCCTCTGCCTCCCAAGTGCTGGGATTACAGGCATGCGCCACCATGCCCAGTTTAAAATAATCTTAAAAGAAAAACAAAACAAACAAACAAACAAAACAAAACAAAACAAAAAAAACCAGGGCCAGGCGTGGTGGCGCAGGCCTGTAATCCCAGCACTTGGGAGAGAGGCAGGTGGATTTCTGAGTTCGAGGCCAGCCTGGTCTACAGAGTGAGTTCCAGGACAGCCAGGACTACACAGAGAAACCCTGTCTCGGAAAACAAAAAAACAAAAACAAAAAAAACAAGCGTGGCAGTGTGCACCCAAAGTCCCATATCTGCGGGTGCAAAAAGCAGGTCCTGGGGATCTACTGGGCAGGCAAATGAACAAAGTGGCCAACTGTGTGTTCAGTGGGCTCCAGCCCCAAGGGCCACTTTGGAAGGCTTTGATCTGAGGGTGTTGTCAACCTGTACAGTGGAGTGCTCAGCTGTGACCAGTGCCCATGGACCTCCACATGCGGTTAGTTATCTGAGTAAGAATAAAATGTCTTTTTTTTTTTTTTTTTTTTTTTTTTTTGGTTTTTCAAGACAGGGTTTCTCTGTGTAGCCCTGGCTGTCCTGGAACTCACTCTGTAGACCAGGCTGGCCTCGAACTCAGAAATCCTCCTGCCTCTGCCTCCCAGAGTGCTGGGATTACAGGCGCGCGCCACCACCGCCCGGCAGAATAAAATGTCTTATTGGAATGAAAGCCACAGACACAGTGCGATAGTTTGCATATGCTGAGCCCAGGTAGTGGCACTGTTAGACGATGTGGCCCTGTTAGAGTAGGTGTGGCCTTGTTGGGGTAGGTGTGTCACTGTGGGTGCGGGCTTTAAGATCCTAGTCCTTGCTCCCTGGAGGCGAGTCTTCCACTGGCACCCTTCAGATAAAGATGTAGAAATCTCAGCTCCTCCTGAGCCATGCCTGTCCAGATGCTGAACAACTAACAGCCTTCACTACCTCAAAACCCTGCCTTAAAAGCAGAGAAGGAGAGGTTGAAGAGAAGGAAAGAGAAAAGAAAGAGGGTGGGGGAGGGGGAGATCCAGAAATAAGATGCAGGCCGGGGGGGGGGGGTGGTGGCGCATGCCTTTAATCCCAGCACTTGGGAGGCAGAGGCAGGCGGATTTCTGGTCTACAGAGTGAGTTCCAGGACAGCCAGGGCTACACAGAGAAACTCTGTCTTAAAAAAACAAAACAAAACAAAACAAAACAAAACAAAACCCAGAAATAAGATGCAGAGCTTGCTCTGAATGATAATGGTGAAATCTGAGAAAAATAATCTGCCAGATTTAATCTTTAGGTCTGCAACTCTCTAATGAGGAAATAAGAGCCAGCCTAGGATATTCTCAACCCTAACTATCTCACACCCGGTCTCAGCGGGGCTTGCATTTGGAAGCCCGTTTGTCATCCTTTTTTTCTTTCTTCCTTTCTTTCTTTCTTTCTTTCTTTCTTTCTTTCTTTCTTTCTTTCCCCCTTTTTTTAAGGTTTATTTATTGTGTACACAGCATTCTGCCTGCATGTATGCCTGCAGACCAGGGCCTCAGGTCCCATTACAGATGGTTGTGAGCCACCATGTGGTTGCTGGCAACTGAACTCAGGACCTCTGGAAGAGCAGTGCTCTTATCCTCTAAGCCATCTTCTCCAGCCCCCAATTTGTGTCCTTAAGGCGCCACCCTCTTTCAAAGCACTCGGCTCTGTCTGTAAGCAGCCAGCTACCGCTGTGTGACAGAGTCTACTCAGAATTTGCCTGCCCGGGGCATTGTCAGTGTGGCCACCTCTGAAGTCCACTTCTGGTCCTTGTCACCGGTGCTGCCCTGGTTCAGACCCTCGTTGTTCATGAGGACAACTGTGTTCACTTCCAAATTGGTTTCCTAAGCACCGGTCTTCTTCGTTCATAGTCAAGAGTGACTTAATAATCCCTCCGTGATGTGCCTGAGAATTTCCAGGAGTTCACAGTCCCTTCCCCTCCCCATTCAGGGCATCCTCTGCTCCCCAGTCCCCCTTGATGCCCTGCACCCCAGCCACACCACACATGCCCAGTTTCACTGCTGGAAAATTCTTCCTTCCACTCAGCCATTGTCCTCGTCCCTAGAATGTGTGCAGACACTTGGACACTTTCCTGAGTCAGTTTGCTATCTGACTTTTCCTAAAATACCTGAAATTCACATTCTGAATATTATCACTTTGGGGCATTTTTATATGTGTGTGTTCTTTGGGCATTTGAGGGTTGAATAGGGGGTTGAAGTTAACATTCATTTTGGATGTTTGTTTGTTTGTTTTGTCTTTTTACTTAAAACAGTAAATATCCCTAAATGTTCACAAGGTGATGGAGGGAAAGGGACTTCATTATCATCCCAACATCCAGAAACAACTAGAATGGTACACTGGCCAATGCCCTTCCAGTCTGTGCAACAAATGGATTTTGTACTAACATGGTATTTGGAAATCATTCTTTAAAATTTCCATTAACTGTAAACTCTATATCTATCTGTCTGTCTGTCTGCCTATCTGTCTGTCTGCCTATCTATCTATCTATCTATCTATCTACCTACCTACCTATCTATCTACCTATCTATCTCTCTCTCTAAACACACACATATTTGATTTGCCTGTATTAACTTATACATATGCTGCTAACAGTTTGTATTCTTATTTTTATAACAGGGTCATCCTCCCAACCCCACGCTATAGTGTAAACTGGGTTTTGCATGGATGAAGCCAGGATTGATTTGATTTCATGATGAGCCTTACCTTGGGACTGATCAGTCCTGCACAGAAAGACACAGTGAGTGTCCTCATTAGGGACACTGGCGACAGGGTTGGGTATCCAAACAACCAGCCGGTGGCAGTTTTAGGCTCCTTGTGACTGTGCCCTGATGACTTACAATGAAGTCAGTCTTGCCTCCCCTTGCCAGAAAAGCCTCTTGCATGCTGCTTCTTGCATAGCTGCTACCCAGAAAAAGCAAGCCAGCCCTCCTACCCTCAGAAGCTGGAGGATATTTATTCAATACCAAGTCTACCAGAACAAAGACCGATCAGACCGGGCCGCTGTCACACTCCCACAGTGAGTGGCCCTGGACCACTTACTTCTCCATGCTGTAGTAGAGCATTCCTCGCTGGAAGTAGGCCACTGCCAAGTGCTTGTCCCTGTTGATGCTCTTGGTGAAGGCCTGCAGGAGGAAGGGTCCATACATGGTCACAGAGCCTGGCAGAGAGGAAGTGTCAGAGTATTGCCGGGGAGAGGCAAGATGTGTGTCATAATGATTCAGCAATTCAAGGTGACAAAACTGGCCAGGGGTACAGAGGTCTAGGATCAAAATGCCCTGGGGGTTTTATTTCCTCTTTGCATAGCCTGTGGTAAATTACCTAACCTTCCTGAACCTCCTGGGCTGGGCTCAGCAGATAAGAGTGCTTGCTGCCCTTCCAGAGGACCTACATACAATTCCCAGCACCCGGGGCTGGAGAGATGGCTTCTTGAGAATTAGGTACGCACATGGTGTCAAAACAAACATATCTTCAAATCATAGGCTCGTATTAAAAAAATAATAATAAGGACTGGAGAGATGGCCCAGCAGTTAAGAGCACTGACTGCTCTTCCAGAGGTCCTGAGTTCAAATCCCAGCAACCACATGGTGACTCACAACCATCTGTAATGGAATCTGATGCCCTCTTCTGGTGTGTCTGAAGAGATTGACAGTGCACTCACATACATAAAATAAATAAAATCTTTAAATAATAATACAAATAAAACGATAGTGATATAGTTAAAATGTATATTGTATTTGCTTGATATCAATTTATTGTGTAATCATTTATATCATTAAAATAATAACAAATAATAATACATATATAATATTATTCATATTGGATTAAACAGGAAGACAAGGATAGAGGGGATGAGAGACCTGGCAACAGAAAAGTGGAAAGATCTTGACCTGTAAGGAAAGAAGCCAGTGATCTGAGGGTGTGAGGTGGCCTTTGGTATGGCCTGGCCAGGAGTCCCAGGTCCAGGCCCGGGTATAAGAATCCAGGGCCAAGCCGGGCAGTGGTGGTGCACGCCTTTAATCCCAGCATTTGGGAGGCAGAGGCAGGCGGATTTCTGAGTTCAAGGCCAGCCTGGTCTACAGAGTTGAGTTCCAGGACAGCCGGGACTACACAGAGAAACCCTGTCTCGAAAAACAAAAAAAAAAAAAAAAAAAAAAAAAAAAAGAATCCAGGGCCAATAGCAGAGCTTTGTCCAGGAGAGCTGCCTCTGTCTCCACAGCTCTGAGGATGCAGCCCCACCCAGCCTACCCCCGAGGGGAGGAGGGGGAGAAGGCAGTCCTCCCTCCAGGTGGAGGCTAGATGGGCAGTGCTCAGTGCCACCTGCTTGCTGACTGTAAAGTCTGGGCCTATCAAGGCAGTTCCTCTCCTCCTGTCAGGATGAGGACGGTGTGTGTTCACCTGCCGGTCAGGTCAGAGGATGACCAGTGTAAACTGGTTCTTTGGAGGTTGTGGAGGCTGGGGAGACGATGGTTCAGTAGGTAAAATGCTGACCTCACAAGCTTGACAGCTACAGAGTCCAGGTTAAAGAGCAAACCAGGTGTGGGGTCACATCCTTTCTAATCTCAGTGCTGGGGAGACAGAGAGAGGCTCTCCAGCCAGCCCAGCCTAAAGAGCATGTTCTGGGCCAATAAGAGACCCTACCTAAAAAACAGAACTACAGCAACAACGACAAAAACCAGGTGGACAGCTCCTGAGGACTGTGAGAAATAGTTCAGCAGGTAAAGGCACTTGCTGTGCCATCCTGGAGATTTGGGGTTGATCACCGGAACCCTGGTAAAAATGGAAAGAGGGGCCTCCACGAAGCTGTCCTTTGATTGACACATGTGCACCACGACAATTGTTCTTCGAGTAGGCCACACTGATAGGATGTTATGTAAATTCCCGGAAGCCATAACAGGCATTTTACAACTGGATGCCAGGGTTAGATAGAGACAGGGTATCCAGGAGGCGTTTGTAAAAGAAAACACAACTAAAGAAGTCCTCTCAAAGGGTTAAAAGATGATCTTGGGTAAGGTGGAGATCTTGTAAAGAGGAGAGAGCCTCACGCATGGGTGGCTTGGAAAACCTGCCCTGGGGACTTAAAAAACTGCCAGCCAGACCAGGGGCAGTTATTAGCTGGGGCCTCTGCTGCCTAGTTCTGGAGGGCTTTTGTTCCTTTCAGGCTCTGAGAGATGAGGTTTCCAGAGGGCAGAAAGGCTATAATTACAGGGGCCCCTCAACTCACCTGCTCTGCCGCCTGCATGTTCTCCAGGATGGTGTGCATGCAGCCGACGTTGAAACAGATCCTCGAGTGGGGGTCCTGCACCTCGCTGAAGGCCTCCAGGGCACCCTTCCAGTCCTTCTTGTCCGCTGCGAGCACCCCGTCATTCCAGAGTCTGATGGCCTCAGCTAGGGACATGGTTAGGTGCTTACCCGGAGGCAGGGTGTCTCTCCTCGGAGCTGTGGGGCGCTCCAGGCTTCAGGGTCCCAGCCTAGAGTGCAGAATGGGGTCGAGCCTCCCTTTGGGCGGCTTCATAGCGTCAGGAAGTTTCCCCACCGGTCAGGAACTGACGCAGAAGCTAGCATGAGAGAGAAAGGGAAGAGAGAAGAGGGCTGGAGGAGGCCGGCTGGGAAAGGGGAAGTCGACATCTGAGGCAGCCTGCCTTGGGCGGGCAGTTCCTCTCAGAGCTTCTGCTATGTCCTGGCCACCTCCTACTTGTCTCTGCTTCCCACCCCCTCTACGGCGGCAGCGGCAGGTCAGGGGGACCTCAGCAGGTCTGGGCCCTGCCCTGTACTTGACATTTTTCAACCTTGGAAGTCTTCCTTGCTCTGGTCCTCTCGGGCTCTGGGTCTCGGGCTGTTGGCACACTTGTGGGAGGCAGACATGACAGCAGTTACCATCTCCCTGTCTGTCTGTGAGAAGCTGAAGACACGGCTCCTTCAGTTGATGACTAATGAGTTCACTAGTCTCAGTAAATATAGATTTGGGATTCCTTTACTGACTGCCCTGGTAAAGTCAAAGTTAATTTAAAAAGAAACAAATAGACAATAACAACGACAACGCTGGGCAGTGGTGGCGCACACCTTTAATCCCAGCACTTGGGAGGCAGACACAGGCGGATTTCTGAGTTCGAGGCCAGCCTGGTCTACAGAGTGACTTCCAGGACAGCCAGGGCTACACAGAGAAACCCTGACTCGGGGGGGGGGGGGGAAACAATGACAACAAAACATTTCTGAGGAAAAGTGAGGTGGTGTGTCTAAATGATGAAATCTGCTGAAGTCTGGACTTCTTGGTAGGCAAAACACAGTTGATGAGGGACAAATACATGAATATAGCTTTCACTTCCCCAACTGGCCTCCACGACCCATGGCTGTGATCCCCCTGCTCTGTCACAGTACACACAGTACATGCAGTATCAGTTCCCTCTGATAGCCTGTGGGTCAGTTTGTAATTATGTCCCCAGAGCAGAGACAGTGTGTTTAGTCAACACTCCCCAGTGTTAGCCAATGGCCTTGCGGCCAATCTTCCTCCCCAAGCATCTTATGTCAGAACCCGAGTTCTGCTCAAGTCCCTGTCTCCGGAGTCAGTGTGCGGGTTAAGTCATACTATATCTCCCACAATGCCCTGAGAGAGGGTTTGTCAAAGGCCAGCTCCAACAGTATGTCCCCAATTCAAGTTGGGGATGTAGGGTTGGTGACAATGTAAAGCTGGTGCGTGTGCATATGTGGTGCGTATACATACACACACACATACACATACACACACACTCACACACACACACACTCTCTGGATGAAGCAAGGATCCAACAAGCTTCAACAACTTTACATACATACATACATACATACATACATACACACACATTTGGTGGATGGAGCAAAGCTCTCACAACTTTATTTTTCCTCCCACAACTTATATAATCCGAGCAAAACTTTTCAAGCAGTACAAAAATCACAATGTACAGGTGAAAACCAACTTGTTACTAAGAACCCACATACATTTGTAACTAAGCAATTTGTCATAGACTAACAAAGTGTAAGCAGGCAAGGTAATCTTCTCAGCCAGTCTCTCTTACTGGCGGGCTGCAATTTGCAGCCACAAAGAAAGGATCAATTATTTTATTACTTATCTTAAAAAGAAATCTTACGAAACTCTTAAAAGAATCACAAATCTGAACTTTTATATAAAAAACAATCAGTCATTTCTACTTTAAATCCTCAGGGTGCCCACCCACTCACCAACAGTTTTTATTAAATCATGTCAGGAAGCTGAGGGCAAAAATGGGTACAAGAAATTAATTATCTTCTTATCGTCTTGACCCAGCTTTGGCAAGAAAGGCAGGCTAGCTAACGCTAATCCGACTGCCATTATTCTTTTTTGTTTTTGTTTTTTTTTTTGTTGTTGTTGTTGTTTTTTTGATTTTTATTTTTCCAGACAGGGTTTCTCTGGAACTCATTTGGTAGACCAGGCTGGCCTCGAACTCAGAAATCCGCCTGCCTCTGCCTCCCAAGTGCCACCACCGCCCAGCTGACTGCCGTTATTCTTGTTCCCTGACCTTAAAAATAAAAACAACTTTTACTCAGTAACCAAAAGTGTACCTTTCCAAATTTCCCAAGATTTACTGCATCAGAATCACTAACAAAAACATCTTAACAACTTCACTAACAGTCTGCGTGTCCAAACTCTTCCTAAGAGTGGTTGATGTTCCTAACCATCTCCATCTCCAAGTTCTTTCTGACGGTGGTGGTTGAATCATTAATCTGCTCCAGCAGCAATACTGGAAATAGATCAATTACTGTTATTGTAAGTGCCAACGAGACTGCCCAGTGAGGAGCTGGAAACCAACCCCCTTAGAGAGTTATACAACTCAGAGTTAGGGGGGACGTGTCATGACGTGGGGGGCAACAAGTAGAGTGAAACTCCATGCCAGCATGAAGTCCTTGGGACGCACACTACTCGGGGCACCGCCTCGCTGAGGCACTCCATGAATTCTAAAGCTGTTTGCTGTTTCTTTCCACAGTCCGCCAAGTGTCCTGATTGGTTCAGGCACAAATGCTGAGTTTCTTTTTTTTTTTTTTTTTTTTTTTTTTGCTGTTTTGTTGTTTAGTTTTGTTTAGTTTAGTTTAGTTTTGTTTTGTGTCAGAAGCCATCTGGGAAAGGCCATGGCAAACAAGTGAGTTTTCTGGAGAAGGCACACCATTCTGCACGGCTGCAATGGGGGTGCTCTGGGATGCCAGGCCCTCGGAGACTTCACCCCAGGATGGCTTCTTGCTGCTGACACGCCTTTCCTGTCACTGTTGCATAGCCTAAAGACTCCTGGGCATCAGCCCACCCTATCGGGTAGCTCTCCTGCAGAATCAATATGAAGGTGTATTTTTCATGTAGTAATGCAGTGTAGATGAGTTGATGATTTCATAATTCCTGATAATGATTTTATACACCTAAAATAATACCAGGAATTTCAAGCCCCCCTATAGAATAAAAGCTGCACATAGAGTTTTGTAAACCTTCACGTGTCATGGGCTAATTGCTCTAGGAAAAGAAAACAGGCTTGGAACAAATTTACATTCAAGGGAAATATTCCTTCTAGGTTAGGAATGAGGCCACGATCTGGGAACTAAAGGTCATAAACTGGAAATGGGCAATTTATTGTCGATGCAAGGACAGAAAATAAATGATGACGTAGAAAATAACAAGGCACAAGGCAGATGATTTGTCTTGACAAAAAAAAAAATCTCTTGACAAAACCATGCTAACTTGGGACATAAAAACTATTGCTTTAAACTTATAATCAAAGTGTGGAGCCATGAAATACAAAATGGATGTTTAGTCAGGTACATGTAAACAGTTCTCCTGTGACTCCTGAGGCCTTAGTGACCCATGACATGAACTGCCTTAAACTTACAACAAACTCATAGAATATAAAAATGCTTTAAAAAACATGTGATCAATTATCCTGAGAAGGTATTAAAAACTAAGAACAATAAAGTGATGGTGTAGCCCTTTTCTGCTTCTCTCTCTCTCTCTCTCTCTCTCTCTCTCTCTCTCTCTCTCTCTCTCTCTCTCTGCCTGACTCTCCTTTCCTTCTCTCTATTTTCATTCTGGTTAAGGAACTCACCTGACCAGCAAGAGGCCTGAGGCAGAAAGTGAAGAGCCAGAGGAACTAATTTTTTTTTCTTAAGCCCCTGCTGCTATCAGCAGTTCATTGCCAGAAGCAGTCAGCTTTTGCCAATCCCACCCACCCACACACACACACACACACTCCCCAGTAGCAAGAGAGAGTTAAACTGCCAGGAGCCATCAGCTCTTGGCCCCAGAACAGTAAGAGAGGGGTTAAAGGCCAGAGGTCATCAGCTTCTGGTCTGCCTCTCCGTGCTTCATCTCAGTACCTGAATGTCGGGTGCGACCCCAGCAGTTTTGTTTGTTTGAATTTGGTTTTTTTATTATTATTATTATTATTTTGTTTTGTTTTGAGACAAAATTTTGCTATGAAGCTCTGGCTAGCCTGGGATTTGCAATAATCGTCCTGCCTCTGCCTCCCAAGGTCTAGGATTACAGATATAAGCTACCAGTCCTGGGTTTTTACATGAAAGTATTTATTCTGTACACGTATGTAAACGTGCACGTGCCGCCACACACTTGTAGTGCTCCAGGTACAACTACAAGAGATGTTGTTCATCCCTATGTTGGACTTCCATCTGAATTTGATGCTTCCGGAGTACAGAACACACGTCTTGTTTCACCTGGTGTTCCACGGCATCTTTCATGTCTATCATTTGATTCTTAAATTTTGTGTTAAATATCGATGCCAGGCATAGTTCCTTTAACATCATGACTGTCGTTTTATTTGGTTGGCACACTACCCTAGTCACAATGGATATGTAAGCTATGCTCATTCTTTCAAAGAACCCTCATACTAAGCGCGCGAGAGACTGGGGCCAGTTTCAACTCTGTTTGCTACGAACAGCGCCAGCCATCCTCTGAGGGGTACTTAGTAAAAAAAAATCTGATGATTGAGTGAGTAATTAACTGAATAAATAATTGGGGCTTTAAATGTGGATTCTCACCATAAAGTTTTCTGAAGACTTTAGCTTTATCCATCCTCCCACCCCACCCCACCCCACCCCACCCCCACTCCACCCCACCCCACCCCACCCCACCCCACTGGTACTGAAGAGCAAACCCAGAGCCTCTCATGTGCCAAGCAAGTACTTTGCTGCTGAGCTCCTTCTCCAGCCCTTCCCTGGCTTTTCAAAAATTATTTAAGACAGGGTCTCACTAGGTTTCCAAGGCTGACCTTGAACTTGCTTTGCAGCCTAGATCTGGCTTGAATTTGTCACCCTGCTGCCACCTCCTAAGTTAGCTAGAATTCCAGGCCTGTACAACCAGAGCCCCCTTGCCTGTCCTTAGAGAATCAGTTTTGACTCATATCCTATATGAAACCCTCCCTGACTCCGAGAAGGCCACAGAGGTTTGTCTCCCTTCCTCTGCCTCTCTCTTCATCCTATAGCCCAGCACCCAACCGCCAGGGCTCTGGTGTAATATCTGCTTCATCCCCCTAGCCAACTGCAGGTGTGCTCGAGGCAGTGAGCATCCTTCCCGCCTTCCTCGTTTCCCATAGACCCTTGCACCTAACGGCCTGAATCAAAGGCTGAGTCAATATGGCAGATTGCAACCATTTTAATAAAATGGTGGATCTGGCTTGAGTCAAGTCCCACACACCTTAGTGATGCTCTCTTTTGGGGTACATTCACCCTTTTCGGTTTCGTGTCTTTTCAGAACGCAGAACCACCCCGTGCTATCCCTTCACAGTGCTAGGGGTGGGGTGGGGTGCTCTTTCAGATGCCTTTACTATATTTTCTTCTGAAAGAGGCATGATCCCGCAGAGATCGCATATGCAGTTTCTTCAGCATTCTTCTTCAGTCAAGGGCTCCGGTGCCAAGGACATCTAATGCGACAGGAGATGAAGCAGTGACTGATATCACAGGGGGAGAAGCTGTTGGAATCACTTCTTGCTGTGATAAAAACACCCCGACAAGAACATCGTCATGAAAGCAGGTTTATTTGGGCTCACCGGTCCCCAGGGTGCAGACCATCATGGTGGATGAGTCACGGTGTCCAGAACCTGAGGCAGCTGGTCACACGGCACCCATTGTCAAGAAGCAGAGCGCCAACTCCTACTCACATAGCCTTCTTCTCTCTATGCAGAGCAGGACCCAAGCCCTGGTCACTTCTCATAGCGGATGCTCTACCTCAGCTAACCTAACGAGGATGGACCCTCAGAGGAGTGACCCGAGGCTCATCTCAGTCCTGTCAAGTTCACAGCTCTGAGGCTTCGCACTGACCTTGTCGTCGTACGAAAAGGAAGCGCCTGAAGAGTTAGAAACACACTCTCAGGGCTGGAGAGAAGACTTGGCGGTTAAGAGCACTGACTGCTCTTCCGAAGGTCCTGAGTTCAAATCCCAGCAACCACATGGTGGCTCAGAACCAACCGTACCGTCTTCTTGGGTGTCTGAAGACAGGTACAGTGTACTTACAAATAATAAATAAATCTGAAGAAGAAGAAGAAGAAGAAGAAGAAGAAGAAGAAGAAGAAGAAGAAGAAGAAGAGAAGGAGGAGGAGCAGGAGGAGGAGGAGGAGGAGGAAGAGGAAGAAGAAACACACTCTGAATGAAAAAAGAAAGAGGAAAGGAAAAGGAATGTGATTGTTCCTAGGTATGGTGGAGAAGACAGTTCATTATAGCGGCGTGGGAGAACATAGCCAGAGGCAGGGACCTCAGGAGAGCGCTGAGTGGACTGAGCAGACTGAGCTGTACTTTGTGGGGAGAGGGAGGGGGAGGAAGGACTGAGGAGAACCAGGCACAGCAGCCAGGAGGTGCAAAGAGAGCGTGTAACAAATGATTGGATTATGCAGCCCTGGAGGACAGAGAGTTGGGGCTAGGAGGCAGGGTCTGCCCTGTAGGAGGCCCCGACCTGTGAAGGATTAA
Source organism: Apodemus agrarius (assembly GCA_964023405.1). Classification (NCBI taxonomy): domain Eukaryota; kingdom Metazoa; phylum Chordata; class Mammalia; order Rodentia; family Muridae; genus Apodemus; species Apodemus agrarius. The sequence goes on from OZ030017.1 coordinate 42,030,333, forward strand.
GGATCACAGGGAGGACCTGGTGGCCAGGTCTGCTTTGATATGTTAAATGGCCACTTTAGCCATTTGTCCCAAGTTGGAAACCCAACGGAGGATCCCACTTTTAGTAAGATAGAAATCTCTAAGATTCTCCGTTGATTCCTCTGAAGTAGCACCTGAAAGCGCGTGGCCATACTGTGTGTGTCTGCCAATGAATGACAGCGAGTGAAGCATCCGGGTATGTCCCCCCCACCCCACCCCCCTTTTGTGGGATCCGTTGTCTGGACCACAGCTGGAGCATGGCTCACGGACACATTTGGAACGAAGCATTCCCAGCCGGACGGAATCCAATGGACACACGACAAGGCCAGGTCTGTGAAGTTCTCGGTCTCAAGAATCTGGATTTAGGTCCAGGAGAGGAGAGGGGAGCTGTAGTTCTGCTGTGCTCTGCCCTCCCTGAGGTCATGGAACCCAATCTAGACAGAAAACAAAGCAGGGGTCAGAAGTGGCAGAGAGAGACCGAGACGCACCTAAGTCCAGCCTTTCCCAGGGCGCCTCTGAATTTCAGCCGGATCATATGCCTTATCAAGTACTTAGTGCGCCAGCAAGCTTGTCTTTTTTTGTTTTTGGATTTTCTAAATTTTGGGTTTCTCTTTGTAGGCCTGTGTCTGTCCTGGAACTCAATCGGTAGGTCAGACTGGCCATCTGAGAGGCCAAACCTACTCCATCTCGGGACTGGCTTCCATCTTAAAGAAAAGAGAAAAAGCCTGAAAACCTGCCTGCAGCAGGCCCCAAGCTGCACCCACACACCAGGAAGGACCGCACAGCTTGTCCTTGGCCAGAATTATTCCCTGGTTACTTCCTATCAATAGATAATCAAAGATTAGTCTGATTGTTTCAGACTGTTCGTGGTTGTATATGCCCTTACTTCAGCACCCACTTGCCAGCTTATAGTCATTCTATGAGAGGCTTGCCAGACTGGACACCCCTCCCCCACCTCCTCCCTTGCTCCTATTTTCCTATAAAAACTTGTCCTGCTGAGGGGTTGAGTCTGCTCTGCCTTCCCTTCCTGTCCTGCTGTGTCAGGGTTGGGATGGAGGAGAGCCCAAGCCCGAGTGTGTAATGAAGAGATCCTAATGCTATTACATCAACACCAGCTCCTCGGTGACCTTTTAGGGTTTGTGGTTCCTGGAACAACACATCTATCTCAGAGATCTGCCTACTTCTGCCTCCTGACTGCTGGGATTAAAGGCATGTGCCACCCAGCAAATAAGTAACCATTTCTTTCTTTCTTTTTTCTTTTCTTTTTCTCCTCAGGACAGGGTTTCTCTGTGTAACCCTGGGTGTCCTGGAACTCATTCTGTAGATCAGGCTGGCCTCAAATGTTAATCCTCCTGCAGGGAGAATGGGACCTCTAGCACAATTTTGAGCCAAATTTAAAGCAAGCTTTATTAAATACTGGCCAGGATGGTAGACTCTGGCCTGGCTCATTCCTGTGTTCTCAGAAAATAGCAGAGTCACATTTTGCAGAGGCTTAAAAAGGCAACCCCACAAAGTCGTTGCATTTCGATCAGATCCAATAAGGCCATTGCATTTCGATGATTCAATCAGGGCAAGCATCCATCCTGCCCCGTTTCCTGCCCCGGACCTCCCACCACATGTGACCAAGCACGTTGGTGCAATCGGGTCAACGGAACTTGTTTAGGGGAGTGAAAGCACGTGACTTGTTACATCCCATAAACAACAGCCATGTATGTAAAAACAGATATGTATTTCCGGACATAACTGCCCTCGGCAATGGGCTTCCAGGTCCGAGGCAGTTTTGTTTCGTGGATCTTTTAGGCACAGTAATTAAAATATAAAGCAGAACTTTGCCTTCCACATGAACTCACGGAGATCTGCCTGCCTCTGCCTCGAGTGCTGAGATTACAGGCGTGGGCCTATCTCCGCCCAGCTCCAGCAAATTCGTTCCAGTTAGTTCTGTTGTATGCCTTTCCCAGAAAACAAAACAAAACAACCAGAAAAATAGGCGGGCGTTGTTGCTGTGAGAGTCTAAACTAATCAATTGTTAAAGGGAGATGAGAGTCTCGGAAACAGCACACTCCCGGAGACTGTGAAGTTGGAGGTAATGGGAAACTCAGGAACTCCAAGGAGGCCAGATGCCCGAGTATTGGATGATACACCAAGGAACAACCAGGTCAAAGTGTAAGAAAGGCAGGACAAGCTCCAGGGAGGTCTGTACTTGCAAAAACATCACTAAAGACACAATATAAAGACCTGCTTAGCACCGGAAGGAGTGTGTGTGTGTGTGTGTGTGTGTGTGTGTGTGTGTGTGTGTTGAGGATTCCAGGATGTTTGTTGCAAGTAGTTCAGGGAGTGGAAGATACAAAGAGGGCATGGGAGGTGAGAAAGCTGCTTTAGGGCCCAGAGAGAGGCTCAGTGGGTAAACACTCCTGCTGTCAAGCCCGATGACCTGAGTTTGATCCCCCAGAAGAACAAGCAGTGTGGAAGGAAGCAACTGCCTCTCAGGTCCTCTCACCGCCACACTGTAGCATGGTACATGTGTCCCGCGCCTTCTCACATTCAAACACACGCCCTCTCGGATGCAAATTAATACGTTTAAAAAAAGTTATAAAAAGAAAGCAGGCTGCTCTGAAGAAGGTCCAGTCATCAAACCCAGACCCCTTGAATTCTGGGAACTAACGACTCCTGCAAGTGTGACCCTTAAAAACCTTGTCAGTAATGGAAGCATTGATTCTCGGCCGATGAAAGGGGCCAATTCAAGCCCGATTAGAGTACTAAAGGCAGGTTTAGTGGGAAGCAGCTCTCCAGTGTTCACTGTTCCCAAGGACCGAGGCCAGGGAAGATGCTGTGGGGAGGAACACAGACAGAAAGGGGAAGAGAAGGCGCATGCGTACAGGGAAAGAGCGAAACACGCAGAGAAGGGAGAGCGATCGATCGATCGATCGATAGAACCCAAAATAGTGGAGAAGAGCTTCTAGGGAAGGGGAAGCCCAGCCCCTGGGCTGGAATCCAGGATGTGTGTGTGTGTGTGTGTGTGTGTGTGTGTGTGTGTGTGTCGGCCATGCCCTGTAAGAGGTAGGGACTGAGGGATGCTGGGAAAACCTGGAGGTCAGGTCCGCTTTGGTAAGTTAAATAGGCACCGAAGCCACTTGTCCGGTTCTGAATCCCAACCAGCACTATGAAGGCTGTGCAGGAAGCTAGGCTGCTGTAATGGTGGACAAGTAATAGTTGGACAAGTGGGATTCTACTTGTCGAAAGCTCTGTGTTCTAGAAACACCAGCAATGTATCATTTGACTGCTGAGAGACCTTAAGGTATAATCCACAGGGATTGTTTCTTCTTACTGTACACTAGTTGTGGAAAATAAGAGGTTTCAGTCAGAGACAGGTCTTTAACGCCTTTAATCCCAGCATTTGGCAGAAAGAGGCAGGTAGATTTCTGAGTTGGGGCTGGAGAGGTGGGGGAAGGAGAGGGAATAGGCCCAAACCCAGGAAGCAGATGGCTCCCAGAACAGTTCACTGGAAGAAGGCCTACCATGTGAACCAACTGCTAGCCTGCCTGAGCATCAAATCATGTGTGTGCAGAGAGAGAGAGAGAGAGAGAGAGAGAGAGAGAGAGAGAGAGAGAGAGAGAGCGAGCGAGCCTCGGGCTGTGTCAGTAGCAATTCAATCAAGTCTTGGATTCAGCGCCTGCTGACTCAGCCATCCATGCTGTCTTGCTAGCTCGGGAGACTGGCACCACTCCCACAGCCTCTGCTGCCCGCAGTGGCTCTTCGGTGTCACCTAGGGCTCCCGGCCTGACCTGGCTGCCATTTGCATCTCTGGAACCTGAGCGCAGAGTCTAGTATCTGGACACAGTCCCTGGTTCAGTCCTCTTTCTCATGCAGACATAGACGTAGTCTTCACAAAGACAGCTCCCTTTCCTCTGAGGCATGGCTTCGTCTCTGGGCTTCACAGAGGTCACCAGATTCGCAGGGGATGTACCCATTTCCTTCTCAGAGTTAGTACTGAATCTCTTGTCTGAGGACCTTGGCAGAGTCTGAGGGTGCATATGAAGACCATCACCCCGTTCCTGTGACCACCACAATGACATGTCCTCCAGGGGGAACATAAATGATTGTCAGTTTGCACGATGATTTTAGTATGTGGCTCAATATTTCTTCCACAATGCTGGTGGCATTATTTTAATTCATTTAATTTTGGACAAAGTCAATATTTACATAGCTCAAAAAGTAAAGATGGAAGATTTTTCTCTCTTCCTTGCCAAGAGTTTTCTGGACATGGGAAATGGTTTTATTAACTTCTGGCTCTCTTCCAGTGGCTGGGTGCATGCTGTGGGCGGAGCTTGCCGTCTCCTGCCCTTCCGCGCACGCGCACACACACATTTGAGAAGCCCGTTCTGTACCTGGTCTTCTCTTCCGGTGCTCCTGCCTCACCGGAAGAGAGCATCCTCGCCTCTCGAGAATGGCCGTCGTTGCTTTCCATTGCATCGCCAATCCAGTGCAAGGACCATAAACTCCGCAATAAACACGTCATTCAGCATCTGTGCACGTGACTATGGAATAAATGCACAAAAACTGAATATCTGGGCCCGAGAGTCTATTTTAAGTGTGTTAGGGGAAAAATGTAAGTTGAGTGGTGGTACGTGCCTCCAGTCCTAGCACCCAGGAGGTTTGTGGGTCTGAGGTCAGCCTGAACTTTAGAGTAAGACCCTGTCTCAAAACAGAAAGAAAAACATACAGGCAATATGAACAAAACAAGCAAACCCACAGTAGCACAATTAACTTTGATTTTACCTTTCATAACAAGAGGAACTTTTTCTTTTCTTTCTGTTTCCCCCCCCCCCCCGAGACAGGGTTTCTCTGTGTAGCCCTGGCTGTCCTGGAACTCACTCTGTAGACCAGGCTGGCCTCGAACTCAGAAATCCGCCTGCCTCTGCCTCCCAAGTGCTGGGATTACAGGCGTGCACCATCACCGCCTGGCTTTTTTCTTTTTTTTTCTTTTCTCTTCTTTCTTTCTTTCTTTCTTTCTTTCTTCCTTTCTTTCTGCTTTTTTTCTCTTTCTTTCTTTCTTTCTTTTTTTTTTTTGTTTTGGTTTTTCGAGACAGGGTTTCTCTGTGTAGCCCTGGCTGTCCTGCAACTCACTCTGTAGAACCAGGCTAGCCTTGAACTCAGAAATCCACCTGCCTCTGCCTCCCAAGTCCTGGAAAGACATGCACCACCACTGCCCGGCCAAAGATTTCTTTATTTATTATACGTAAGTACACTGTAGCTGTCTTCAGACACCCCAGAAGAGGGCATCAGATCTCATTACGGATGGCTGTGAGCCACCATGTGGTTACTGGGATTTGAACTCAGGACCTTCAGAAGAGCTGTCAGCGCTGACTGGTTTTATGTCAACCTGACATAAGCTAGAGTCATTTGGGAGCGAGAAAATCTCAAAATAACAAAGTGCCTCCCTCCATAAGACTGGCCTGTGGCTGGGCAGTGGTGCACGCCTTTAATCCCAGCACTCGGAAGGCAGAGAGAGGCAGGTGGATCTCTGAGTTCTGAGTTTAAGGTCAGTTTGGTCTACAGAGAGTTCCAGGACAGCCAGGGATACACAGAGAAATGCTGTCTTAAAAAAAAAATAAATTAAAAAAAAAATAAAAGACTGGCTGTGGGCAAGCCTGGAGTCCGTCCATTTTCTTAATTAGTGACTGATGCCCACTGTGGACGGGGCTACTCCTTTGCCTGTGGTCCTGGATGCTGTAAGTAGGCAGGGCAGGCTGAGCAAGTCTTGTTGAATAAGCCAGGAGGCCCCGCCCCTCCATGGCCTCGGCCTTAGCTCCCTCCTCAGGCTCCCCCCTGTCTGAGTTTCTGCCCTGACTCCCCTTAGCAGTGGAATGTGGGATGAGAGTTATAAGCGGAAGCAAACCCTTTCTTCGTCAAGCTGTTTATGATCATGGCGTTTTATCACAGCAATAAAAAACCTAACAAAGACACTAAGGAAAAGGCGGCATTGGAGGTCTAGGAATTTGGTTAAAAAGCAGTGTACAGAGATTCTCCTAACGCTACACAGTATGTGAGTTAAGAGAGAGTCAGGTTCAAAGGCTTGGCTAGGGACTTGGGCTTTTCTCCCAGTGCCTGTGGGGCCTCCAGTGCGTTGTAGCCCTGCTTTTCTGGATAGTGCTGTTCAAGTCTAGAAAATGCAGTGTGCTTGATCGACTGATTCAGATAGTCACAGTAAACTGGGGAGGAGAGAGAAGTCAGAATGTATGCTTACCTTTCCCTTTAACCCATTTGCTCTGCAACACAGTCCCGACAGCTGGAGACCGGTGCCTATCCTGACAGGCCGAGGCAACGTGAGAGTCCCTCAGAATGTGGTGTTGAGGGGGAATCTCGTGGAATATTACGCAGCCCTATCCTAGGAAGCAAAGGTCAGGGTGTCCTGGCTAATTTATCTCAGCGCCTGTGAGCGCAGGAGCGCCTCCAGCTAATCTCTCACCTCAGCGCGGGATCAAACTGCTCGCTTGCTTTGCAAAGCCCTCTACCTGCCCCGCCCCCCCCTCCCCCCCCCCCCCGCAGCTGCCGAGTGAGAGGCCACGACCCAGTTTCTGCCCTTAAAAACTCCGTGTTCAAGCCGTGTTCAAGCCGGGCGTGGTGGCGCACGCCTGTAATCCCAGCACTTGGGAGGCAGAGGCAGGCGGATTTCTGAGTTCCAGGCCAGCCTGGTTTACAGAGTGAGTTCCAGGGCTACACAGAGAAACCCTGTCTCCAAAAACCAACCAACCAAACAACCAAACAACCAAACAACCAAACAAACAAAAAACTCCGTGTTCTAGACACTCAGGACCCACCCAGGTCCTTGAACACTAGGGTGTGGGCCCAGCCAGCTGGAATCAAGACTTTCAATTGGCCGTGTGTTTGGGTGGTCATCCTGGTGGGCTCCCTGTAACACATGATAGGCGTGCGGCCTGTACAGTCAGTCGCATGGAGCTGCGTGCTTAGGGGGGCCCAGTCTTCCTTTGCCTTCGTCATCTTGACATTATTAGTGGTTCGGAACATAGGCTGCATCTAGAATCTGCAGGAGGCCTTCCTTCCACCTCCCATCACAGGCCGTGCCCTACAGCTCCTAGAGGTTGCTGAATGGAATTCAGTTCCAAACAGCCTAGAATGTAGTCCCTTCTTTATATATATATAATATGTGTGTGTGTGTGTGTGTGTGTGTGTGTGTGTAGTTTTTTAAGATTATTTATTATATGTAAGTATAATGTAAAGTATACACACCAGAAGAGGGCGTTGGATCTCACTAAGGATGGTTGTGAGCCACCATGTGGTTGCTGGGATTTGAACTCAGGACCTTTGGAAGAGCAGCCAGTGCTCTTAACCGCTGAGCCATCTCACCAGCCCGAATGTAGTCCCTTCTTGATCCCTAGGCTGACACTATCTATCCTATCAGAGCTTTCTTTCCCCAGAAGGCACTCCAGTCGCCCCGGAGTAGAGAGACTTTTGGAGGCTAGTTTCCCAGTCCCCTGGATTTTCCAGGGAGCCTTAACTGGCTCGATCCTGGGTCTGGAGGCCCTGGGCTCTGTAGAAGCTTTCACCACCTATGACCCTTTCACCTTGAGTTTCACCCGAGAAAACACTGCACTGGGAGCCAGAGATGCTGGATCCAATTCCCAAGCTTGTCATGGGCCACCTAAGGAGACTTTCGCTGGCTCCTTCTATTCCTGGGTCTTAATCTCACCGTCTGCTAAATGGTTCTAAGAAGAATTTCTAACCTGCTGCTTCCTGGCCAGACTGGAATAATGCCCTGATGATGGAAAGATGGAACAAGTGAGCTTTTGTCACGGAGCGCTGATGCTCTGTTCTGACTTTCCCTTCCTCCTACCCCACGCTGGTTTGAGCAAAGAGCTCACAGTGTGCTGGTCACCACCCCCTCAGCTGGCCCTAGGGACTCTCAATTGCACCTCTGTCCAAGCCACAAGCCCCCGTTCTCTGAGGCACACTGGATCACAACAGTCAGCTGTGTAACCGTTTCCTCCTTGGCGTTCTTGGAAAACAGCACTTAGCAGACCAGTTACAGGGCAGTCCGATGAAAGCCGTGGACGACGTGGGCAGCCACACTCCGTCTAGGATCCTCCCATGCTGCCCTTTTTTAAAACACAAAACTCTGGAGTTCGTATTTTGGGGTCAATTTTTCCTACACCCCTCTGTGTTTTGGACTGTATGCTTGGAGGGAAAGGATCTTCTCCTAGCATGGCTGTCTTGATCTCTGCTTACATCCCATACACATTCACCGGGACATAAAATCCTGGAAGGAAGATGAAGGGAATGAAATACATATTTACATTTTTAATATGTATTTGGTGTGGGGGCAAAGGAGGCACACGGAGAAGTCGGAGGATGGTTTATGGGAGCACGGGGGGTTCTGGGAGTTAAGCTCACATCATCAGACTTGGTGGCACCTCTATCTGCAGAGCTATCCTAGCAGCCTGGAATGAAATGTTTTAAGTCTTATCACTAGCAGGGCGAGGACTCATATTAAAAAGCCACTGTAGAGGAACGGAGAGATAACTCAGCTGTTAAGAGCATTTGCACTTGCAGAGGACCTGGGTTCAGTTCCCAGCACCCACACAGTGATTCACAAACATCCATATCTCCAGGCCAATCCAACATCCTCTGACCTTCTCAAGACTATGCACATGGTGCATATACACACATGCAGGTCAAATACTCATACACATAAAATGATGTAATGAAATCTTGAAAAGGAAGCTGTTGTAGTGTCTCAGGTGAGGATAATGACGCTGGAATAGTGCGAGAAGAGACGCTGGGTGTGGCTATGCATCAACAGAGGGCGGGGGAGGTCGACTGCCAACTACCCTAACAAGTTATCCACACAACTGGGCGATTTTACATGCTAAAGTCATGCTTCTGGCTCTCCCAGAATAGAGCATAGAGCTGAGATTAGCTGCCATGACCATTATTATTGTTGTTGTTACTGTTGTCTGTGAGAAAATGTCACCGGGGCCTGAGAAGAATGAGAGCAACACAGTCCTGTCGGGACCATAACTCTTCAGAGAGGGCAGAGAGGAGCTCAGAGGCTTGGGTGTGGTCGCAGGCGGAGCTGGGCAATGAACTGGGGGGTGGGAAGGGGGAGGTGAGAGGTTGGAATGCGCTGAGGTGGCAGTGGGAGCTGAGGAGACAAAAGATGGGCTGCTTTCCCAGTGAACTTTGGGGTACCCAGAAGGAGGTGTACCCCACATTTTGGGGAGTTTGACGACGCTCCAACAGATGGGACTGGCACACCACCCGGACCCCGTGTCTCCCTCACTGTGGGCCTCAGGCAGGTTCAAGAGTCTGAAACATTGGCCAGTCTGTGGTAATTCCTCTCCATGTTTTCTGCTCCTTCCTGTGTCAGCCCCAGCTGCCTTCCTCCTATAAAGAATGAAGCAGCTACTTGAGGCAGAGCACAGCTCATACCGTGGAGCTCAGTAGGCGAACCCAGGAGAACGGCAGAGTGACTGTCAAGAGCTGAGACTCCCGGAACTTCTTTCCAGGGGTGATGTGGTATGCACTTCAGGCCCAGGGCACAGTCTTTAGATGTGGGACATGCCTCAGAGGCAGTGAAGACAGATGTGAAGAGAGCAGTGACTGTCTTAGCTGGCTGAGGGCCTGGAGGAGGTGTGCAGAGGAGGGAGGGGCCAATTAGGGATGCAATAGCCGTAGGGTAGAGCTTTACAGTCCTTCTGGGGCAGCCGGATGCTGGTGCGAACTCTAACAACACCAGTTCCTCTCTGAAGGCTTAATGTACGTTGTGGGCATCATTTCACTGCTTCTAACAACAACAATAACAACAACAACAACAACAACAACAACAACAACGTGCTGATAACAAACTGACATCGAGTCTTGGGTTCTGTAAGTTGTTCAAGGTTTGTTGACTTCATATACGACTGGGACAAAAGCAGACCTCCCAGCTTCCAAAGCTGGTGCTCTGTGAAATCGAGAGACGAGAAGACCACTCCCAAAGCGCTGCACCCAGTCACAATGTGCTCTTGTGATTCCTACAGTTTGTTAAAGGCAATTTTGCTGCAAACCTGTTTTATTTCCTCTAATAAAAAACAAACACGAGCCGGGCGGTGGTGGCGCACGCCTGTAATCCCAGCACTTGGGAGGCAGAGGCAGGCGGATTTCTGAGTTCGAGGCCAGCCTGGTCTACAGAGTGAGTGCCAGGACAGCCAGGGCTATACAGGGAAACCCTTTCTCAAAAAAACAAAACAAAAAAAAAAAAAAACAAACAAACAAAAAAAAAAACAACACTGTCACCTCGAGGGATGGCTTAGCGGTTAACACCACTTGCAGAGGGCCTGCCTGATTTCCAGCATCGATACAGTAGCCCAGACATAGTCTGTAGCTCCAGTTCCAGGGATTCTAATGCCCTCTTCTGGTCGCCTTGGGCACTGCATGTATGGGATATGCATAGATACACACAGGAGGGCAAAACGAAAGGTTCACACACATACCATTGGAGAAAAATCTTAAAATCAAAACAAAACAATAAGCACTGAGCTAGGGAGAACACTTAGTGTTTAAAGTGCTTTCCACACAAGGAGGAAGACATGAGTTCAAATCCTCAGAAGCCATGTAAAAAGCTGGATGTGGTAGCACTTGTCTGTAATCCCAGGAGGGAACCCCTGGAAGCCTGCAGGCCAGCGAGCCTGGCGCTCAAAGCCACAGCAAGAGACCCTGAGACCCTGTCTCAAACAAGGCGCAAGGTTAGGATCGACATTCTAGGTTATCTTCTGAGGTCCAGACCCCCTCTCCCTCCCTCTCTGTCTCTGTCTCTTTTTCTTTCTCACCGATTTAAACACCACCAAGTTATCAACCAACAACACATGACAACAAAAACAAAAGCGTGAAGCCTTCTCTCATGAATACTGCATCTAGAGGAGGGAATAATGTCGCTTGTAGAGGTGTCCTTAAATTCTGACCCATGACCTAAATGGCTTAAGTTCTTCCACTGACACCATATAAGCCCTGTTGTTCCCGTACGGCTGGGAGTCAACATGACCTCGGCAGTAGTAGAGAAGGCTGGAGCTCCTGAGCTCAGGGTCACGGCAGGGGTGGGTATGGGAGCAGAAGTAGGAAGGTAGGGGGTGATAACACACACCTGATCCCCAAGACACCTCCTGTTTGATTCACAACCTTCTGATTGTCTAGATAAACTAGAAACGTTTCTGAAGCCCATGAGCTCATCAGGATTCTACAAAGGTAAATGAATGTAAAACGAAGCAAAAATAGCCAGATTGGGGAAAAAGATTGCCTGGAGTCATTTGGAGTTCGGGTTCCAGGAATGGTCCTGCACTGGTCAGCAACAGGAAATGCCATTTTTACAGAGGGTCCTGTTTGTCCCCAAGGTCAATAGCTCTTGTGTAACTGGCCATAAAGCAGCTTTCTCGGACAGAGGCTTTGAACCCGCTTCCAGGCGAATGATCATCAAAACTGTTCTCCGCTGTGGTTTTGGTCTTGTTTGTTTTTACATCTAATGCTCATGCCTTGATTTGAGCGATTCAAGATCTGGCTTTCCCTTCCACTCAGGCAGAACGGCACAGTGAGGTACCTCTAAATTAACTGTCTTCTAGAGCACACAGGAAGCATGTTCTGACCAAGCCTGTCCTTGCAGTTGGCCTGTCTTGCTGTTGTTTTAACTGAACGAAGGAACCGGGGAACAGAAACCCAAGGTAGACACCTCTCCCACTCCTAGACGCCCCTCCCACTCCTACCTCCTCCACCTGCCTTCCTACGTCACCCCCTTTTTGCTACAGCCTCAAACATAGTCTATTTACAAGCTTGGGTGGTCTCTGGAGCAAAAGCTAGGGACGGATCCCAGCCCTGAGGAAGCTTACGAGTGGCTTGACTCGCTAGGGTGACTGGCGCCCTGCCGCGCCTCCCACTGCCACACACGTCCTGAGATAATCATGTAAAGCCATCTGGGTCCAGGTGTGCGCTGGGTTCCACGTCCAGAAGCTATGAATGGCTTGTGCTTCATTTTGAAAGAGTGTGCAGAGATACGCTCAAGGGTAGTTCTGCTTTCTGGCCAAATTCCAGCAGGGCAGATGTGGCGATGTGCCGATTTCAGTGATCCAAAAGGATGATCCCTTTCTACCGTCTCAGCGCACCCGCAGCTATCCAAGTTTTCTGTGCCTTTTGGAAGGTGTGAAACTGTACAGTACTCAGGAGTCAGAGCTCCAGGCGGCCCCTTCAGGTAGGAATGTAGAAGCTCTGCGGCCTTATCTGACGGGCGCCTATGGCCACACTTGCTTTGGGTGCTGCAGCCTTATGACAGGTGCCTTTCTCAACCCCTCTTGAGCATTCAAACTGGGTTTCTACACTTCAGCTGGTTGCCCCATACTTCCTCTGCCCAGCACAGGATCTTAGGTTCGCTGTTTGTAAACTTTAGTGGGCAGGGAACGTATTGGCGATTGATAGGTCACCACTCAGTTCATGGAACTGAACAAGGCGTGCCTCACTAAGTAGGTGCGGGGTGGGCGAAGGCCTCCCGTAGGCCCCTAGCATGGCAAATGCAGCTCTGACAGGCCTTTCCCTTCCCACATTCCTTCTTCCTTGCTGAACTTTTAGATTACATTCCTAAAGCTAGACGCCAAGGTCTATTCCCTTATTTGACCACTTCCTCCTCCAGAGGCTCACCACCACCGCCCGCTATCAAAGTATCAAAATCCAGCAATCAAAATTCCCCATTGGCTCACTTAACACGCCCAATCAAAACAAACTAACTCATCCTAACAGCCTTTCCCTTTATAAACTGCCGTTCCTATGGGCCAGTGGCAGTTTATAAAAGGAAACCTCTATCCAGAGGGAGTCTTTTGTCCCCCTAGGGCACATAATCTTTTCCCCCTCCTTCTTATTCCCTTCCCCCTCTCCCTCATCTTGTCTCCCGTCTTTGTCTCTTATTCCCTGCCCTCTGGGGCAAATAAATCTTTGTACTGAGAACTTGATCTTGGTGTGTCTTGTGCTTAGTCTTTTCAGTGGGGTGAAAGGGTGGTTGGGGTTTGGGATGAGAAAGTAACACCACTTCCAGGGAAGAAGAGGGGGCCGAGGTGTCTGTGCCGGGTCCAGGTTTAGGGGGAACCTTTATTCTCGGCCCCTCCTGTTGGTGGAGCCATTGCAGGCAGCAGGCAGTGTCTCTTCCGCAGCCAGACTGCCACCCATGATCCTCCCATGCCTGCTTGTCCCATGAGTCCGATTCAGGGATGCAGGAGTAAAGGCAGTGGTGGAGCACACCTGTGGACATGGGGTTTCCTGATTTAGTCTGGTCAGCCTGGGCACAGGGTCCTGTGACGAGTCCTTTCTTGACTCGGATGTGGGGCAACTCTACCGTAGACAAGGTCGCCCTTCTCCCGATAACTGGGGCTGGGGCACGGCTGCTGGCTTTTCCTTCCTCTTCTTCTACCCATTAGGACACAACTTTGATTTTGGGGGCATGAAAATACATCTTCACAACGAAGGTGACATAAAACAAAATCACATGGTTCAGAAGTGTGTGTTTGTTTGTGTGTTTGTGTGTGTGGGTTCATGGTATACACACAGTTTGCAACTAATGCAGAAATGCCAAAAATAGAAAATCCCTATTCTTCCAAACTCTCTTTCTTTTTAGTTCTCTCTTCTGGAGGCACAGAATGTTTCTCTAATCAATCTAGTAATACTTAGAACTTTCTGTCTAAAACTCAATCAGTTCTGAAGTTGACCAACTTTTTTCCAGAGTCTGTCATTTTCTTATTTGAAGTTTGTAGGCTTAGTTCTTTTTTAAAAGATTATTTATTTTATGTATATGAGTACACCGCTGCTATCTTCGGGCACAGCAGAAGAGGGCACCAGATCCCATTGCAGATGGTTGTGAGCCACCAAGTGGTTGCTGGGAATTGAACTCAGGACAAAAGCCATGACGAATCTGTGGAGGTCAGAAGACAATCCTTAGAAGTTCAGTGGATCAAACTGAAGTGAGCAGACAAAACTGCCAAGCGCCCTTACCCACTGAGGCCTCACTGGCCTTTGGCTGTTTTGAGAGCTGTTTCTTGTCATCTCTGGACGTTGGAGAGAGCTTCTTGGAGGCCCTGTGAGGCCCTGTGAAGTATGCGCGTAGCACGCCCTGAGGCGGCAGGCCACGTCCAGAAGCCTGTTCCACTGTCATATGCCAGTGCACAAGTACAGTCCAGCAGCTGCTCACAAAAGGTGTGATGTATGGTACTGAAGAGGCCAGCTCGGGAACTTTGGAAAGGTCAAGGAGCACTTGCCCTGCCTGGGCCCCCCCCCCCCCCCCCGCCAAGGGAGAGGCTAATTAACATTCCTCAGACCACAGGGGGTTGGGGGAATGTGTTATGGGTGGGGGCACATTCCGAAGTATGGTCCATTGGCCACCTACCTCATTCCTTAGAGACCAATCAGTTTAAAAGTTACACTGTTCTGCCAAACACATTGTGCCGAATGGCGGCTGCCCTGAGGACTGTATAAAGGCCCGCGCAGCCTGCTGTGTGTGGTTGTTCTCTCCCCATGTACGGGGCTTTTTTTTTTTTTTTTCTTTTGCATCAATTCCTGTCTCCACATTGTTCCCTCAGGGGTCTCTGGTAAGTTAAGGCTCCCAGAGTCTTACAGTATACACAAGCACATGAATGCATGCATATGAATGCACACTTACGCACATGTGGGCACACATGGTAGAGAAACAGAAAGGGAGAGATTGATAGATGCTGATATGCAAAGATGGCCAAGTCCTGAGGCGACCCTCCCACACAGGGAGCATTAATCTTTAATGAATGAGTCACTGGGCTTCAGGGTTCAGCCACATGCATTCTCATAGGAGGGCAATTTGTCTATTTTTTTTATCACTCTATTGCTTATCCATTAACACACACACACACACACACACACACACACACACACACACGAGACAGAGAGAGAGAGAAAGAGAGAGAGAGAAAGACACACACATACACATATATACAAGAGAGAAAGACAGAGACACACAGAGAAAGAAACAGAGACAGAGACAGACACACACATACACATGAAAGAGAGAGGGAGACAGAGAAAAACAGACACACACAAGACACAGAGACAGACAAGATACATACACATGAGACAGAGACAGAGAAAGACAGACACACTCACACACAAGACACAGACAGACAATAAAACGGGGAGCCTGGAGGAGGACATCCAAAGTCGACCGCTAGCCGGGCATATTTCTGAGTTCGAGGTCAGCCTGGTCTACAGAGTGAGTTCCAGGACAGCCAGGACTACACAGAGAAACCCTGTCTTGAAAACAAAACAAAACAAAACAAAAAAGCAACAAAAAAAACAACAACAAAGTCAACCTCTGCCTTCCCTGAATACGTGTGCGAGCACACACATACAGCATGTCTGGTGACCAACAGGCTGGGAAATGGGAAAGCAAGCATTTTCCATTGTTAGAGTAGGTATGATGGATATGTGCTCCTAGAGGAAGGCAATTCAGCAGTACCTCTCCAGATATTATACCCTGTTCTAAAACATTGCTTCCAGAAGTCTCCTGGCAGGCTTGAATGCACGCAAACTGACGTGTTTACTATATTACAGCAGCACTGTAATTCAAAAGGTGAGACACCACCTAAACCAAGATGGAAATGGAGAAAAGGCTAGGTATGTATCTAGACAAAAGAATATTATGCAATTAGAATAAATTTTTCATACGATTCAGAACTGTCATGGAATACAGACTTCATGAAAACAAGGTAAGGAGCACGTTCAGGAAGCTAGTATCTATACGGGACACAGAGGAACTTAAGGTATTTACTTGCAAATGCTTCTACTCAGTTACATTCTTGGGGCTGGAGAGATGGCTCGCTCAGTGGTTATGAGTACTGGCCAGGTGGCAGCTCACAGCTCTAAACCCAGTTCCAGGGGTCCTGGCACCCCCACACATACATGCAGACAAGACACCAATCGATGCACATCAAAAAAATTACTTTTTTTTTTTTTTTTTTTTTTTTGGTTTTTCGAGACAGGGTTTCTCTGTGTAGCTCTGGCTGTCCTGGAACTCACTCTATGGACCAAGCTGGCCTTGAACTCAGAAATCTGCCTGCCTCTGCCTCCCAAGTGCTGGGATTAAAGGCATGCACCACTACCGCCCAGCAAAAAAATTACATTCTTTGTCAAGAGGACTACTAGGGTAGGTGGGGAAATTACTACTATATGAACAAATTCCTTCTCTGAAAACACATGAGTCAAAAGGGAAATGGCAGGATTATTTGATACAAAAGATCCTGACCTGTATTTAGCTCCGCATCAGTTGAAGAAACTCTTGACCTGATTTTGAGAGAAACAAGGCGGGGCATGCCGGTCAGCCTCACTCCTGGCCTTGGGCTGGCACCTTCAGAAAAACGCTAAGTCTATCCAGGAAAGGTGATACAGCTACTGTGACTTTAGCAGTGTCACAAGAGTTGCTACAAAGTTCCAAGGGCGGTCACCTCAGGACATGAGCTAAACAGTGCCGGAAGGTCAGGGACTTCTTAGAAAGCTGGACAGGAGTGCCATGCCCGTTTTCGTGCTGTGTGGAACTTAAGGAATTGTTCTAGAGAGGTGAGGTAGGGAGAGAGTTTGCGTTCCCTAAACTTGCGCAGGACGCCGGTCTAGGAGCCTGTCCCTGGGTCAGCAGTGAGAAGCAGCGCCACCTACAGGCAGATGACAGGCCCTGGAGGCTCCCAGGCAACCCCTGCATGACGGACAGGAGGAACCTACCAGAGTGCACACAGCCGGCTGACCTGGAGTCCTCCCAGGGATGCAGGGCTGAGGTAAGGCGGGACATGGGCATCTGAGGCCCAGGAAGAGAACACTTTTGTAAACGTTAAAAGGTACCGGCTTAACTTCGGGCTTTGGGGGCTTTTTGGTATTTTGCCTGTAAGAAGTGTAAAATTACCAAATTCTAGTTATGATCAGTAATCTCTTGAGTGTGGCTAATGTGGCATAAGACTGCTGCCCTGGTTCTTGCTGAGTGGAACTGTAACAACACTGAAATAGCAGTTCGTTAGTTAAAATACACCATCTGTGCAAACAGAATACTACAGGTGACGATCAACTGGGTTAGAGGCAGAAGATGCCTGTAACTCCACTAGGGAAAGTGGCTGAGTCTGTGGTTTTCTTTGGTGATTTTGGGTGGGGGTGGGGGTGGCGGCAGCTCTGTGGCTTACTTTTTTCCTAGACTTTAAAGTCAAGCCGAGAGAAAACGGCTGAGCTTGGTGCTGGGCAGGCCCTCATTGTTGTAGATCCTTTCAACCCCTTCTTCTGGCTTCTCATGTGTCAGCTTCTGTTCATAAAAGGCTGCAGGCACAATCTTGCAAGTATCCAGGGTCCAGGGTTTGGGGATTCTAGAGGAGAGCCCAGTCCTCACTTCTGGAAACAGCTTTCTAGCCCATGCAGCCCAAGCTGGATGTCGCTGCAGCGATGCAGGTGTAGGGTGCTCTGACGTCAGCCCGCTGACAGTTTCCGAGCTTCCGGTCTGGAGGGTTTCCAGGAAAGGGTGAGATGCTCTTTTTAACTCCCTGTCACGCTGGTTGTGGTGGCGCACGCCGGTAGGATTTGCTGAAGGAGGCAGAGGCAGGAGGATCACGAATTCGAGGCTAGCCTGGGCTACACATTTTGTCGGGTGGTGGTGGCGCACGCCTGTAATCCCAGCACTTGGGAGGCAGAGGCAGGTGGATTTCTGAGTTTGAGGCCAGCCTGGTCTACAGAGTGAGTTCCAGGACAGCCAGGACTGTACAGAGAAACCCTGTCTCGAAAAACAAACAAACAAAAAAAAATTCCCCGTTACTGAGAAAATTAAGTCACACCACCACAAACCAAGGATGTCTTCAGTTCCCTGCTGTATTTTAGAGAGTTGGCAAGTCTGTGTCAAGTCTGGGCTACATGGACGAATGTTGGACTGCTAGCATCTCAGTAAAAAGGCAACAATAGGAGACAGAAGAGGAGGCCATTTGAAAAGATCAATGAGTAGCCACCGCCCAAAGGATGTATTCATTTGTTTCTATGCGCATGTCTATGTGTGGCACATCCACCGAGCTGTGGACCACTGACTGTCCTGGAGCTGGAGCTGCAGGGGTTTTGCCGGCTTCAGGCTCGCTCCTGGGTTCTTTGATCCAAACTCCAGGCCTCAGGACCGTGCAGGAAGCACCCAGCCACTGAGCCCTCTCTCCAGCAGCTAGAGGCACCTATGGTAAAGAGCCTTTGTTGCTAGTTTAAGATGCTTAATTTTTCCCATTCTTTCTTACTGATGTAAAAGACATGAGAATAAAAGACCAAGTATTCATTTGGTTAAAACCAAACCCAAAGCCAGCCTCTGTAATTTCCTTACCACCTTGAATCTTGAGGAGCCTCCTGAGGCCACAAGAGTGAGAGTTGTCTTCTGTTCATTCTTCTGTTTATGTCACTTGGTCTCCCCTCCCCCTGCCCTGCCCATCCTTGTAAGACTGTGCGGTGGACTTATCTGACTCACTGGCTTTTGACTATAACTGTTTTTGCTGTTTATCCAACGCTAACTGCATTCACAGTCACCTACTACATTGCAGTTGTGGATTTTCAGTTACCCAAGGCTTACTTCTCAATGCAGGTGAAAGCAACAAGACCCAAACCCCACCCCTCTGGCACAGCCCTGCGTGATTAATCTGTACTACTTAAAGAGTTTTTAACCTGTGTGCCAATGCATTTCCTGAAGTCATCAGCATACTTACCATTTCCTAAATGGTGCTGCTACTCAGGAACTAAAAGATAAGTGCATTTGCTGTGTTTCCATTTTTGGCGTGTGGGGATTGAGATGACGACCCTGCACAGGCTAGCTTCTACCACTGGGTTACACTGTCAGCCCTTGATTTTCTAAGACAGATTCTTGTTAGCTAGCACAGACAGGCTCATGATCTGCCTGCCTCAGTCTTAAGTACTGAGATTTCCAACTGTTCCCCCCCTCCCCCGCCCTTTGAAAACAAGCCTGGTGTGGTACACACACCTGTAATCCCAGGCGGAGGCTGAGGAAGGACTACTACTGTTTGAGGCCATTCTGGACTAATCATTTCTCTATACAGAACAGGGTCAAAACAAATCAAACCTAAGCACTGATATTAAAGAAACAGGTGGAGATCTGCTTCTGTGGAGCTGGAAGACGGCTGAAGGCAAAGGGTCTGCTGAGACAAGCCGGACCTAAGTTCAGTCAGCTAGACCCCACGTCAGACGTGGTGGTGTCTGTAATCTCAGCCCTGGGGAGGCGGCCTCAGGAGGATCCCCAGCGGCTTGCTGGCCAGTCAAGTCACCGCACTGGTAAGCTCCAGGTTCAGTGACTCTTGAAATCAAGGTGGAAATGCACCTGAAAGGCCTGACACTGACCGCAGCGTCCACATAACTAGTCCTGCATGGCCGATGAAGAAGCACTTGTGTGCCAAAGTACCTCGGGTGGTCTGTTAGTCACCACGGCCTAGACAGACACACTTGTTGCACCCACTGTGTCCAGCAGGTACCCACCCTGATTCAGTTCCTGTACTGTACTGCTTGTCCATTTTCACTATCCCCTTAGCAGAGCCCACAGGCTGACAGATTTTACTATATCCATTCCTGTGAATCTAAAATATGGATACAGCATTTGTCCCAGGACTTTAGGTCACGGAAACAGTATAAGCATGCTCCCTCTCGTTTCTAAGGTGGTTGTGCTATACCTGCTTGATGACTTCCAATAGGAGCTCCTTAGTGTCACTTAAGCCACAGTCCTAGCCCAAGTAAAGCAGGGATCAGTCAGGTGCAGTTGAAGAGCAGTCCATAGCAGACAAGGCATGAGAAATAGGTCTGAGGTCTAACAAGGCAGAGCTGGGAAGCTGGGAGTGTCTGACAGCTACAAGAATTTGGCCCTCTAGGTCACTGGTACTGGGTCCTGCTGGGACCCAGAGGGTTAGAGTCACACAAAGGCCTCAGTGCTCTGACATCATTAGTGTCTCTTCTCTCCACTTGCTCCCAGCAAGTGGCTTTATACATCCTACCATATAGGCAGCAGAAGGGAACGCCCTTCTCTTTAACTAACTGGAGATTTACAAGTAGTCAATTAAGAAAAAAAATTATTCAACACTGACATTTTATTTTCTGAAGTTTATCATAATCTTACAAAACAGAACAAAACAAAAAAGCAGGTATCAAAAACAGCAGTTTATAGAGATTCTGCGCTGGTTCTCGCCTCAGTTAGCGACTCTGGAATTGGCATCTTAGGGAAAGACAACCAGGCTGATTCCCTCTGGGCCACACACATCCAGGTGGTTGGTTTCGGAACTACTCTGTAATAATAACTTTTTACAAGCACCGGTCATTTTTTGATAACCAATTTGGTTTGTCCAACAAAGTAAACACTTTTTTTCTTTTACTATGTGGCATTTTTCTTTCTTAAAAAATACTGAGCTGAAACACAGACTATGTATTTGGATCAGAACCAAATTTTCTGAGATCCCCATTACCTGAAGAACACTGAAGACATCATCGGGCACGTGAATTTTACAGTGAATACTTGTGTGAATGTCTAAGGCAGCTACCTTATTTCTGATGAAAATATTTCATTCAGAGGCTGCTGGAGTTCTTTCTCTGACTTCAGATAGTTTCCCCAGGCAGCCTTGTTATCATAAGGAAATGGGATGTTTGTGCCGAAGAGGCGATTATATTGTGTAAATACATTTATATAGAGCAAGACTCCTTGCTCTGGACCCTGGGTCACCACAAAGAGATTGAGCGGCCATGATAATCGGATGCTGACAGAAAGTAGCACACTTACAGTCACAGCATCATTGGAGGCAAGCGGGAAGAAAGCTGGAAACTGGCAGTGGGGCTCACCCACCACTTGCTCTGGAAACACATTTTGCTTGAATAAGGAAGTGTGGTCCAGTTTTGCAATGTTAATAGCTGCCAGTCTCTCATTGTTAAAAATAAAGGTCACTTCCTGACCAGCAATGAGTTAGGAAACTGGCCTCAACTTTGATCACATCTCTCAGTATTGGTTAAAAGTAAAACCCTTAAACCAGTCAACAGAGTTAGAAATTGCACAATCAAACTTGAATATAAATTACAGAATGGGATACATATTATTGACATGGTTATGAAAGGATCAAACACCTCAACTGAGACAAAATTTTCTCCACATTATTTCAGTTTTCATTAAAGGAAATGGATATGTAGTCTTCTTTTTTATAGATATGAAAAAGGAAGCAAGAAGGCAAAGCTGAGAGAAACAGATGCCACCCACAGGGCAGCGGGGCCATTTGGTTGTTTTGGTCTTTGTACCAGCAACTCCCACTCCTGCGAACGATGTCCAGTTCCAGCTGGACTACACGGTTTTTCTTGCAGTCAAAACACGAACGATGGATCCTACTCCTCCGGCAGCAAGTGCCTATAACAAACCAAATATACAGAACAGGTCCAAAGGGAAGCTAAGATTAGGCAAGACTTGGACTTCAGCGACTTGGTAAGCGCTTCCATAGCATCTACTATGCCCAAGGCCATCTCGGCAGGAGACTAATGACAGTCTTATTACCAGGACTTAAAAACCAAAGACCACTCTCTCAGGGTTCCTGCCCTTGTGAACTTGCTTCCAAATTGATACTAGTCACTGTTCTAGTATACCTGTCTAAATAATGTTTAACATGTCTGTAGCACAACGTTTCTGACTAAAACTAAAACATGTTCAAATATCAGGACATTCTCCATCCCCCACCATTACTGAGGCTGGGAAGAACCCAAGACTGGGACCCGTTACCCTAGCTTCCACTTAGTTTGCAGATTTCCCCCCTGTGGTAAGAAGTTACTACTTAAGAGCTAAGAGCTGACCTCTAACTTGCAATATCTGACTCGAATATCTGGGAATCATGAGTAAATAAAAGCAGTTGGAAATTCTGGTGTACTTATTTGGTCAACTGTAAGACAAACAAGAAGAACATTTCAGTATTGTGTATGAAGTGCTGTGACTTATCTTAGAGTGCTACAAAAGCAGAGAAAGGGCATATGGCCAGCTCGACAGCAAGAAATGTCAGGGAAGCTGACAGTCGGGTACCAGAAACCAGTATGGAGGTGTGAGGGTGGGGTGGACTCAGGGAAGGCTGGGACTGCTGAAGCCTGAGGAAGAGTGAAATGGGTCATCAATGAATGACAAGATACCTTTGGATTTTAGATTGCATTCCAGCAGTTGGGAAGAAAACAATGGTAAGAATCAGTAGGACACTATAGCAGCTGTCCTAAGAGGCTGCAAAGGGTGTATCAGACCTTCTGGCACAGATGCACTCGAGGACTCAGAAAGTCAAGCCCAGAGAGATCTGGAAAAACCAGAACACACACGTGCTTCTGTCCTCACTGATGTGAGTGTCTCCTTCTAGTACTGAACCTGGGTGGTGGTGCATACCTTTAATCCTGCACCCCAGGAGACAGAGGCAGAGGTCGAGGCAACCCTGGTCTACAGAGTGAATTCTAGGACAGCCAAGACTACACAGAGACCCCTTGAAAAACTAACCCCCTCCGCAAAAAAAAAAAAAAAAAAAAAAGAAAAGAAAAGAAAAGAAAAGAAAAAGGAAAAAGAAAAAGAAAGAAAGAAAAGAAAACATGTACGTATGTCACAGAGCTAGTGAGGAATAAAAGAAATGTAAACAAAGGTAGAGCCTGCAAACTGTCCAAAATAAGATGACCATACAAACTCCACAGGCCCGTTCAGTGAAAGGGGGCACTTTACCTAGGATGGGCACTATACTGGAATATTGCAGGGAACAGTTTCATAAATACGAGCTCTTTGGTAGTGTTATGTAAGATCTAAGGCTCAACAACAATTTTTCCTTTTAGTTTTATCTTACACATGTTTTCACTCCGACTCAAGAGTAGAACTGACCTTCAGGGGCAGGAGAAGGCTCAGCACATTAAAAGTGCTGACACAGAGTTCAGTCCTCACAACCCGCACACAAAAGTCAGAGGCCAACTGAATGGTTCGCACCTGGAGTGCCAGCACTTTTATGGAGAGATGTGGCTATGTTAGTGTTTACATTTTATCAGTACAAGAGCTAGGCATGAAAGGTTACTTAAAAACAATTACATGTGCTTTGTGCGCACACATGAGGGTACACTGTATGGGAATCTGATTGTGGGCACGTGCACACGTAAGTAGTCAGTTCTTTCTGTCCATCATGTGGGTCCCAGAGACTGATTCAGGCTGTCAGGTTTGCTGTCAGGAAATTCTACCCAACTGAGTCACCTGGTTCATCCTTCTACTAAATTCTTATACAGAACTAAAAATAATTTCCTTTTCTCTCCCTCCCTGAGACCCAGCCTCTCAATATAGCATATAATTCATTATGTAGACCAGGTTGGCCTGGGATACCTCTCTCTAGAGAGGCACTCTACCATACATGGCCAATAACAAATTTGAAATACAACACTACAGTGCTGGAGATCAATCAAGAATGCCAGGCTAGCACTCCTTCTCTACGATCCTTGGCAACTTCTCGAAACTTCTATCCCTCTGAGCTTGCCTATTTCAGATTATTTCACGTGAGTAGAAATATCAATACTTATTCTTCTGTGTCTGGTTTACTTCCCTCAGTGCAGTATCTGTCTTCCAGGTTCATCTGGATTGTAGAATGTACAAAAACTGCATTCCCTTCCACAGATGAGTAACATCCCACTGTTCGTAGGTACCACATATTAATTCTTCATCTTGGGTTATTTCTATCCTTTGATTAATGTAAAAGAATTCATATTTTAAGTACATAATCACTTACGTACTAAATATATGTAAATAAATATGCAGTGCAGGGAATCTTTTAGGATCAAGGCTGGTAAGCAAATGGACACTTTTCATTTTAATAAAGATGTACAATCAAGTCGTTTTTCAGGTGACAGAGGTATTATTCTCCATTTTAAAGGAGCCAGTTACAGGGATCTATAAGTTGTGACTTACCTTTTCGTGCCACTGTAGCAACATAGCACTGCTGTTGTCAGACGGGCTCTCAAAGCCTTTATAAATATACTTCATTAGGAGGTCCACACCATTCTTGTCCAGAGACTGAACAGCCTTTTCAATATCATTAGCTTTAAAAGAGATCAGCACCTTCAAGACGATGCTGCCTGCCCGGTCCTGAGGGTAAATATGTAACAAAATATTTAGACATGTGTATGCTGGGAACCAGATTTTAGAAAGACTATGCTAGAGTGGCATTTGAAGGATGACATGGAGGATGTGGAAGACGCCGCCTTGGGAACATGGCCAGCGATTAGATGAAGGAAGAACAAATGCTGTCAGCGTGGGTTCAGAGCGCTCAGAGTGTTCCACAGACTGATGCGACAGAGCTGGGTGGTGCGAGAAGACAGGAGGGGACAGGCACGTGAGGGCCAGCAGGCCACTGGAGTGGCTCACGAGAGGACAGACCGTGTGAAGACCAGCAGGCCACTAGAATGGCTCAGGCTTTAACTGGGAAACAATACAGTGCAAGCTTCAAGAGCAGCGACCCAATCTGCTTCCCATTTTAAGACTGTCTGGCATCTCTGTGGACAGCAGCGAGGGCAGGGGGAAGACACGCAGGACACCCGCTGGGGCGATTCCACAAGGCTGGCTGGTTCTGGTTGGCATGAGGGCCAAGGTGGTGAGAAGGGAGCCCCTTCTCTTTGTTTGTTGTTGTTTTACAGACCGGGTTTTTCTTTGTAGCTGTGGCTGTCCTGGACTTTACTCTGTATACAACAGGATGGTCTGGAGCTCACAGAGATCTGCCTGCTTCTGCCTCCCGAGTTGGGGGATTAAAGGTGTGCACCACCCACCATGTCAACTCGGGAACACATTTTTGATAGAACTGAAGGTAGAACTGTGGATTTACTGATTACAATTTATTATAACATTTAAATTTTATTTCTTGTTCTTAAAAACTCTTAATCAAAGGAAGAAACTGATTTATGTAATTCTATCTTGTATTATCTTTCAAGAGTGGTTTATTTTCTTAAAAGATCCCTTTTAAAACTATTTAAAAGTTTTTAAAGTTTCCTACTTACAGACGTTAGATTTACTTTTTCCTTTTAAAAGATTTATTATATATAAGCACACTGTAGCTATCTTTAGACACACCAGAAGAGAGCATCAGATCGATCTCTCTCCCTCTCTCTCTCTCTTTTCAGAGCTGAGGACCGAGCCCAGGGCCTTGCGTTTGCTAGACAAGTGCTCTACCACTGAGCTAAATCCCCAACCGGGGCATCAGATCCCATTACAGATGGTTGTGAGCCACCATGTGGTTGCTGGGATTTGAACTCAGGACCTCTGGAAGAGCAACCAGCGCTCTAACCACTGAGCCATCTCTCCAGCCCAGATTTACCTATACTTATCTCAAAACCTTTCCTCTGGTAGAGCCTGTTCCAGAAGTAAAGGTGTCCCCTTACACATGGTCTACACAGAGGGAACACGTAACTGACCCTTTCATTTCAACTGCTCATTGACCCTTCTGTTCAAAACAGTGCTGTCTTTGAGGTTCCTGTGGGTGGGATTTTACAGTTTGTACCGCCAATGTTCTCTTCAGTTTAAAGACTGACTGGCATTTCCCTATATATCTTTGTATCTAGAGCTATAACCTCCTACCCAAACACAAAAACCAACCAACCAAACAAACAAACAAAAAAGCCCAAAATCAACAAACAAAAAAACCACATAAAAACAGAAGGGGTAAAACTGAAAATTTGATGATGTTCCTAACAACTTTAAGAAGCAAAGAAAAAAGCCGGGTGGTGGTGGCACATGCCACCACCAGCACTTGGTAGGCAGAGGCAGGCGAATTTCTGAGTTCGAGGCCAGCCAGGTCTACAGAGTGAGTTCCAGGACAGCCAGGGCTACACAGAGAAACCCTGTCTCGAAAAACCAGGGGAAAAAAAAAAGCAAAGAAAAAAATTCCCCTATATAAAGTTTTGTGGCTTCAATAATTATTGTGCATTTATATACTACTCTTCAGTTAAGGGTCTCAGGTTCCTGAGATGTAGGCTTTTGGACCACAGGCTTTGGTTAGCCTGCATTTTAAACTTGGTTAGCCTGCATTTTAAACAATCAACAACTAAGCAGCTCCCTAAGAATCAGTGGAGGACTGATACAGAGGTGGAAGCTATGAAGCTCTTCTGAGGGATCTGGCAATGCTTTGTGTATCAAAAGTGTTAAAAAATGTCATTTTTGATCTAGCATTTATCTTCTGGGAATTTTACTGACATAAATAATTAAGATTTAAAATGATTAATTTTAGCAGGAAAAACTAGAGAATCTAATATACAATAAAAGGGATTGGTTGCATATAAAATGTAACATACTGGTGTATAGCAGTCAAAATGCCACAGAAAGAATCTTATTACAAGGAAAGAAGATCATGTGCACTACTACACAGTTGAAATGTGAGAGTCTATCTATTTTTTAAAAGAATACAAACCCTTGCGAAGCTCCTAGGGTATGCAGCACTATCACGTGAGGCAGTGACTGTGCCCAGGGAAGCAGCATGGAGGTCACCTTTCTATGTGCTCATGCCTTTGTTCTCTATAATAGTTAATGTTTACATAATTAAGAAGAACTTAGTAAGTCCAGAAGCAGCTGTGTGCGTTATGGTAAAAACTACTCCATTCAAGTAATCCCAGTACTCTGGGAGGCAGAGGCAGGCGGATTTCTGAGTTTGAGGCTAGCCTGGTCTACAGAGTGAGTTCCAGGACAGCCAGGGCTATACAGAGAAACCCTGTCTCAAACAAAACAAAACAAAACAAAACAAAAAGACAAACCCAAACAACAACAACAACAAAAACAACATAAAAAAACCCCATAAAACAACTACTCATTCAACCTGAGCGGTTTCCTCCTAAAGCACACACGGAAGTGATGTCTCCATCCTATAAATTTACTGTGTTCCACACAGCATTCTCCTAAACTCTACATTTTCCAGGCTATCAAGAGCTTCCTTTAGTGCTGCATGTGGTGGTGCATACCGTTAGTCCCTGTGGAGGCAAGAGATCTCTTGAGTTTTGGGCTAGGCTATATATAGACTAAGGTTCAGTCTCAAAAAAAAAAAAAAAAAAAAAAAAAAAAAGGTCACATTGTAAACTCTTGTGTGGAGGACAGTAAAGAGTTAAAATGTTTGTTAACTGTGGCCTGTCAAAGGATTTCCTAAGAGTGAAACAGAAGAGACGGAGCTGTAGTCTGAAGCTCACCTTCACCGCCTGGCTCTTCGTGTTAATGGGGGGGTTTTTCAGAGCAGCCTGGAGAGCAGCTGTCATGTTTCCTGTAATGAAGGTTAAGGACGTAACAGACAAGGACGGCCCCTGCTCTACAGGACTACTGGTTTTGACCTTCTGAACAGTAACAAAAATTACTATGGTCATTATGTTCAATATTGGAAACCGCATGGGTTCGTTTCCAGTATGTCAACCAAAGGTTAAAATACTGAAATTAAAAGATTTGCTTTGACCTCAGTTCTATCATTCAAATAGATTACACTTTCCAGTGACATACACACAATTGTCTAGATGGGTATTCAACAAATCTTAGAATATGCGTTAAGAATTATTAGGTCACCAAAGGATGCAGTTTATCAACAAAGTATACCATCTTGTCTCTGTGGTTCTTACTGGAAAACAACCTTAAACTTGATACTGAGCCAGGCGGTGGTGGCGCACACCTTTAATCCCAGCGCTTGGGAGGCAGAGGCAGGCAATTTTCTGAGTTCGAGGCCAGCCTGGTCTACAGAGTGAGTTCCAGGACAGCCAGGGCTATAAAGAGAAGCCCTGTATCCAAAAAACCAAAAAACCAAAACCAAAAACCAAAAACCTTTATACTGAAACTACACGATGTATTAACTGAAATGCTGGCCGATTACTCCAGCAATCAGAATGGAAGAGGCAATAATAGCTTAATACTGATGAACAGGGCTCTGGATGATGTAATAGCCCACACAACCTGTAGGTGGCAGCTTACTTCATTTCCTATAGGTTTTTCAGACTGGGCTGGACCATCCATACCTACTCAATCGCTGAAAGCACTAGTGAGTTAGCAAGCAGGGGAAACGGCAGGCCAATCAGACTGTCAGAATAGACAGTCATTTCCCTAAAAGGAGAACCAGTGTCATTTGTTCCTCCATCTGTAGGACCCAACCAATCTGTAGTCGCTCCCAGTTAGGACCAGAGACAATATCTTTATATTTTAGGATGGATTAACAAAAAGGTAAACTGAATTGATAATGAACACAGCGGTAGGAATCACCAGAAATTACCTAAAATACATTAGTTTAATAAAATACATATCCACCATAAAGATTTCTTTAAAAAACAAAGAATAAGCTCACCATTTCTGTGGGAAAGGTCTAAAATTGTCCACAGTAGGTGATAAACTACTGTCAAGCCTGCATAGTCTTTTAAAGAACACGTTTTTAAAGAAAAAAAGCCCCAAGTGTTTTAATAATCAAATTAGTAGCAACTGATGTGAAAGTTGTAATGAAAGTTAGACCTATATAGCACATATTTGTATGTTCGATGCTGTGATTACTTACTTCTTCATTATAATCTAATAGAAAACTGATGAGGGAAGGGCTGTATGAACAGACTTAATGAATACGATTTATCTAAAGCACCAATTTGGGTTTTTGTAACATTTCTATTTTCCTACGGGATCTAGGCAAATGAATTTCAAGGTTATGAATATTCAGATATGCAAACCAAGGAACCAGGAACTGACAGCCATATTTTAACTACAATGGAAACAATTTCAGAAAAAACGATTTTGATTTATAGAACTGACTCATTCTCTGCTTTATTCACTGGGGCTCATATTATTCCCAGGGATTCTCTACATGCATTCCCTATCCTTTCTCAAGTGGCCTTTTCTTAGCAGGTGAAAGGCTCCAAGCTTTAAGTGGGAATTTTGGAGAAGAAAACTCCCTTCGGCTGGTTCATGAATTATATACAACCTTGCCAAAACCCTTCTCTCTTAATAAGTAATGCAGCTGAATGCACGGAGTGTCTTATTTTGCGAACCGCTCCATCTCTCCTGGCTAGGGATAAACTATCCCCGCTCCGCAAACCACACACACCCGGGAGAAAAGCAAGACTCCAAGCGGGACGCCCGTGCACCCACCGGGCAGGCATTTCTGGAGCCCAGGTGCCGATAGGGCGCTGGCCGGTGTCCCCGAGAGGGCGCGGCCGCTTAGGACAGCGCACCTGAGGAATCGTGGCTCCCGCAACTTGGCGGGCGCGGCCGCGGGGTGCAGGCGGCCTGCTGGCCCCGGAAGCTCCAGCCCTCCGTCCCCACCTAGAGCCGGGCACAGCCTGCCGCGTGTCCCCGTGTCCCCACAGCCCCCCGGCCGCCGCGAGCGTAAGGATATTGCCGCAGGCAGGAGTCCACCTCGCCCTCGTCCGGCCCGGCCTGGCCATCGCCGCCGTCCTCCTCGTCCACGAACTTGTTCTCATCATATTCGTCCACGTCCACCTTCCGGAAGCGGGCCGACGACACCGTGTTCTTCGACATCCCGGATCGCGACGCGACGCTGGCCTTCCCTCCGCGGTGCCTCTTCCTCAGCGAAGCTCAGCCCGGGTCCGACTCACTTCCCTCTTCCGCTCTGGGGCGTCGCCCGCAGCCGCTGCTTGCTGGCTTCTGGGCCTGCGCGCGAGCCGGCTCGGCTTCCTCCTCGGCTTCCAGCCATCCTCCAGCCCCCGCTCCGCCCCCGCGTCCCCCGGGAGCGCGCGTCGGCAAGGGAGCGCGCGGGACGCACGGCGCACGCGCGGGCTCGCTGCAGGAAAGGGGCGGGGCTGGAGAAAGAGGCGGGGGCGGCGGGCGGGCAGAAAGCTGGCTGAGGCGGCGCGGAGACTCGATTGGCCGCCGGGGAGCATCACGTGACACCCAGGAGGTTCCCATAGAAACGCTTTTCCGTGGTCCAGCCTTGCAGGGGGTCTTGGGCTGAAGGCTATGGGCACCTGGGGCGCGTGGCCCGGAGTGCTGCCGCCGCCGCCGCCGCCGCCGCCGTCGGTGCCAGCCGATTGTTGTTGGGGTGCGGTGTGAAGTGTGGGTGACTGGACTCGCGCGTGGGGTGGGATGGACTGGCTGCAGAACCCAGTCCCCTGCAGTCAGCAGGAGTATGAGGCAAAGTGATGCCCAGCACGGAACTAGTGATCGGAGCCCTCCATTCGGACCGAGCGCCGCCCGGGGCTGTCTTCGCGAGCTGTGAGCCCCTTCCCCGGCTTGGGATCTTGGCACGCTGTCGGTGGGAGGTCCCCAAGGACGGAATCGAAAGGTCACTTCTTACCTGTCAGTGCTGCGTGACAGCATCGCGGCCGGACCTGCAGAATCTGAACTAGGTATTCTCTCCATCTGGAGGGAGGGGAGAAAGAAGCTTGGGCCAGGGCTGAGGACGGGTAGCGAAATTGGGGCAAACTTGTAGCATTTTCTAGAATCAATCATCACATCTTAAAATAAGTAGTTATTTGGAGCAAGAATGCCAGAAGAGGGTGGGCGAGTTAGGCTCTTCAGTGCTGAGGGAAAATAGCGTGTGCAAGGATTAATAGAAACTGGACTTTCAAGGCTGTTATTTATTGTTTTAGGTTCCTGGGAGCACATCAAATCAGCTTTTTACTATATTCCACATTCCCGTTTGTGAGATCAGCGCTTCTATTGAGGAGGCAGAGGCACTAAGATTAAGCAAATAATAGCTGTGCTCTGTGTATTATACTGTCGTACAAGTGTTTACGGAATAAAATTAATTCGGACACTTGGCTGTGCCCTGCTTAGATGCAGATCTACCTGGTTTCACATATAGCAGCAGGCTGGATGTCATCCTGTTGAGTTCCCTTGTCTGCTGTGCTGTACTGAAAAAGAGCATTGGGCTTGGAATCAGAAAGCAGTGGCTTAGTCTCGACTTTTTTTTCTCTCATCTGCATGATTGAGGCACATTGCTTAAA
Organism: Apodemus agrarius; assembly: GCA_964023405.1. Taxonomy (NCBI): domain Eukaryota; kingdom Metazoa; phylum Chordata; class Mammalia; order Rodentia; family Muridae; genus Apodemus; species Apodemus agrarius. Next base: position 42,061,311 of record OZ030017.1, read on the forward strand.
ATTTGGAACCTCGGATTTCTTATTGCAAAAATGGGGCTAATATGCTTTTCACAAGAATGTTCCCAGGGTTCAATACTCAGAAATGCTTCAAAAAGACTCTAAAATTCTGCATATATGTGCAATGTATTATTGGTTATGTAGCACGGTTTTCATAAAATTACCTAAAGATATATTTTATCGTGCTGGTGAAAGAGATCCCAAGATTCTGAAGGGTTGAGTCTAATTTTTCTCATGTATCTTTTCTCATGTAAAATAAAATTAGGTATTCAGAAAGTAGTTAGTGCATGCTTGATGAGTTAGTGAAATATAAAAGAGTCACATTGGGAATAGGGAATCAGTCAAAGGGAGAAAGACCTCAGGATCAAACGTGTTGAATATAGGGACACACATGTGTATGTATGTGTTTATGTAGAGAGAGCACCGTATGTGAAGTGTGTCCCTTTTCCTTGTGAAGAAGCAATGTGGCACCCCCTCCAGGTATATAATTCAGTTGACAGAAGTGACATTTCCTTGATTAACACTCACATTGTGAGCTAGTAAAAACTCTCCTGTCTGATGAGAGCAAAGGAGACATTTCTACCTGCCACCAGTACGCATTTTAAAAGCCTCATGCTGGAGTATAAGAAGATTGTTCTGGTGGTGGCATTATGTAACTTAGGATAAAGATTTGTTTAATTTTTGTTTCAATCTTGTGTAACTCCCACAAGAGCTGCACAGCATACTCTTTTAGATGTTAAATCGGACTGTACTTTTTGTTCTTTTAAATTGAGATTTTCTTTGAAGAGAAAATTAAACACTAGACGCACTGTTGAGTGCAGTTGGGGCTAACACGGCCCTTTCTCAAGCCCTAGTGTTTTCTATTGTCGTACTTGAACACACACACACACACACACACACACACACTTGTTCTCTTTAGAACTGGGGAAGAATCCTGGGGTAGAAAACAACTTAATGGAACAGTCAGGAATAAAAAAAATCAGTTGTTCAAGGATGTAATTTTCTCGATTGCTCAGAATTTTGGTCCTTGTGTGGATTGTGTTAAATTCGACAGTTTTTTTTTTATTATTTATTTTAAATAATGCCTCCCAGTGCTTTTGGATGTAGTAGTAGTCGCCACTGCTAAGTAATCAACTAATTATCTCACAAATTAATTCCACGATAACATTTAAAATTTAGTATTTTAATGGATACCTTAATTACTTCCCAGCAATCCATTAGCCAGTAGTGAATTTTTTTTTTTTTACAAGATTTAAAGGAAATGTTTGTCTCTGGAGAAACCTGTTCTTAATTATTTTCTAGTTAGAAAATGCACAGTATTCTACCTTCTTGTAAATTCTATATTTTTCCTGTTACCTATGATACTTAATCACTATCTTAGGTCATTTTATTATCTTTGCGTTTTTCAAATGAACGATTTCCTCTTATATAAAGCATTTGCTTGGTTTAAGATGTACTTATGATGCAAATAACTAGGTTATATGAATTTCCATAGGGTTACGGCTGCATTTGTAGATCCTTGTTTCTATGATGTCTCAAAAATCCAAGGGTCAGGGCCAGAGAGCTGGGGCGGCCGGTGAAGCCCTTGCTGCCAAGCCTGAGTTCAGTCACCGATTCCCACATGGTGGAAGGAGAGAACTAACGAAAAAAGTGTTCCTTTAACCTCCACGTGTGCACTACGTCTTGTCTAGTCATGAGTGTGTGTATGTGTGAGTGTGTGTGCGCACAGGTGTGCATGTCCCTCTCCCCCCATGTATGTTAAGAAGAAAAAGCTAAGGACCTGAGGAAGTTCTCTACCTGTCTGTGCTTTTTTTTTTTTTTTTTTTTGAGCCCTGGAGCATAGCACTGCTTCTGTTTGTTTGTCGACACACAAACATACACGTATCATTAAAATCTTTTACAAAGCAGAATTTAAAAATTAAAAATATGTGTGAATAGCTATCAGAGAATAACACCTGAGACTGACCCTCTGGCCTCCACCTGCATTATATACATGTGAGTGGTAATTCTCCATCGTGTGTCTATACAAGCAAGCATGAGCGCACGTGCACACACTGACACACCTACATACATGCATACCTCACCCCCTACAGGCACACCTACGTACATGTATACTACACACACACACACAGGCACACCTACATACATGCATACCTCACCCCCCACAGGCACACCTACGTACATGCATACTACACACACATACACACACATACACACACACACCTACATACATTCACACCCCATCTCTCTCTTTCTTATACACACACACACACACACACACACACCTACATACATTCACACCCATCTCTCTCTTTCTTACACACACACACACACACACACACACAGGCACACCTATATACATGCATACCTCACCCCCCCACAGGCACACCTATGCACATGCATACTACACACATACACATACACACACACACACCTACATACATTCACACCCCCATCTCTCTTTCTTACACACACACACACACACACACACACACCTACATACATTCACACTCCCATCTCTTTCTTACACACACACACACACACACACACAGGCACACCTACATATACATACACCCCCCCCACACACACACACACACTCACAGTTTACCATCATAGCTCTTCTGAAATGTACAGGTATTTGGTATTAAGCATATTCACATTGTTGTACAATCTTAACCACAATCCACCATTTTACAGAACTGAATTTCTAGGCCCATTATACAGCAACTCCCCACTTTCTCCTCCCTCTAGCACCAGACAATCTATTTATCAGTGATTTATTGGGTACTTCATATAAATGAACTCCTATAGTGTTTGTCTTTTTATGACCTATTGCATTCATTTGGTCCTCAAGTTCATTCACTTGTGGCATCTGTCAAAACCGCTGTTGTTTTGGGAAGGCTGAATAGCATTCCATTTCATTTTATACTTTTTTTTTAATATTTATTATATTATTCATTTATTTGTGTATGTGTGTGTGTTGTATCTGTGTGTATGTAAGTGCCAGCAGAAGCCAGCAGAGGGCATCCAGTTCCCTGGAACTGGAGTTATAGGTGGTTGTGAGCTGCCATGTGGGTGCTGGGAATTGAACTTGGGTCCTTTGTAAGAACAGCAAGTGCTATTTATCACTGGGCCATCTCTCCAGCCCCTAACATTCTATTTTACATAACAAATGCCACATTTTATTTACCTACTTGTGTGTCTAAGGATACTTGGCTTATTTTCTTATAACTTTGGGTAATTTGTTAATGTAAATGTGCATTCATAAATTCCTTAAGTCTTTATCGAGAAGTGAGTTTATAGTTGCTTTTTTTCTTCCTTCCTTCCTTCCTTCTTTCTTTCTTTCTTTCTTTCTTTCTTTCTTCTGACCTTCCTCTCTCCCTCGCTCCTTTCCTCCCTCCCTCCTTCCCTCCCTCCCTTCCTTACTTCCTTTTTTTCTCTTGGAAAACAAGTGCTTTTTTTGTTTGTTTGTTTTTTCAAGACAGGATTTCTCTGTATAGCCCTGGCTGTCCTGGAATTCAATCTGTAGACCAGGCTGGCCTTGAACTCAGAAATCTGCCTGCCTCTGCCTCCCAAGGGCTGAGATGAGAGGCGTGCACCACCACTGGCCAGCAAAAAGGCTTTTGTTTTATTTATTTATTTATTTATTTATTTATTTATTTATTTAGGTTTTTCGAGACAGGGTTTCTCTGTATAGCCTTGGCTGTCCTGGAACTCACTCTGTAGACCAGACTGGCCTCCAACTCAGAAATCCACCTGCCTCTGCCTCCCAAGTGCTGGGAAAAAGTGCTTTTAATTTTAACAAATTTTAAATAAATGAATCTGCATTCCGTTTCCTTGCATCCCTATTTGGTACAGCACAGAGCGAGAGAATCCTGGCAGTTTTGGTACTCAGTTCTGCTTAAGGGGAAGTGGGGTAGGTTAAAAGCCAAAGCTCTGGCATCTAGAACATCCCGAGAGTCCCCAGCCTAGATTGTGCAGGGTCCTTGGCTGCCTGAGTCTGGAAGCGGGCTCTTGGCAGTATAGTTTGAACAGAATTACAGAGAAGTCATAAGGCACTGATGGGCGCTGGGTTTCCGGGCATCGTATACCGTTAGAGAAGCCCGAGGAATGGGGTCTGGAATCAGACATGGCTTTGACTATCAGCTCAGTTGTCGGGTTCTGACTTACTGCTCAGGCTATTACACAGTCTCTGTGGTACCGTGTTATTATTTGTAAAATGGGTATTATAATAACACCTGCTTCATAGGATTATTGGAGGGATTGAATGAATTAATATGTAAGTGCTTAAATACCTTACATACAAGCCTCAGAAACTGTTGGCTCCTGATAGTATTGGTTAGTGGGAATTGAGTTACCATGTGGCTTTCCTAAGGGCCTGGAGGTGAGATAAGTAGGGCTATATTCTATGAGCTCTTTGCTAACTATATGCACTGTGGGTCAAAAAGATGCGGTTGAGATCTAGCAAAGTAACTCAGTTATTAAAGGCTGATGCTCACAAGCGCACACACAAAGTCAGGAATGTGAGGGAATGCCCTGGCCAGGGCATTAGGATTAGACTAATTTGATGAAGTTATTGAATATCAAGAAATCTGGGTGCGGTGCAGTGCCTCACACCTGTGATCCTACATTCAGGAAGCTGATGGTGGAAGATTGCCTTGAGCTGGAGGCCAGCCTGGGCTACATGGTGACTAGTAGGATGGCCAGGGTTGCAGACTGAGAACTTGTCTCAAACATCATCAACAATGAATGTCAATAGAAAATCAATATTCTAGACACAACAGGAGTCAGTTATAGACTAGGTTGTCTGTATCTCTCTTTTTTAATTTATCTATTATATGTAAGTACACTGTAGCTGTCTTCAGACACACCAGAAGAGGGCATCAGAGCTCATTACAGATGGTTGTGAGCCACCATGTGGGTGCTGGGAATTGAACTCAGGACCTCTGGAAGAGCAGTCAGTGCTCTTAACCACTGAGCCATCTCTCCAGCCCCAGCTATGCTGTCTCTTACAGGCTGCATCTACCCAGACACTTCAGGAGAAAACCTTTTGTACACCTCATTATTTTATCCCCATGATAGATACCCGTATCTATACAAGTACAGCATCAGCACAACGATTTAACTCATAAAGTCAACTGCTTGAATCCTCATTCAAATCTAGTAAGCTTCTGATTCTTACTAATATTCTGATTAATATGCTTGAGAAGACCGTATAAGATGGATGATTTAAATATTTGTATGTACATCCGGTTGTAGGTTGTATGCCCTACTGGAGATCAATTTATTAGTGTCTTTACATGTCAATCTTGGAAGCTTTGTAAATCTGTCTACCCTTGACTTAAATCCATCCTTCTTGTGTTGACCACATATGACACAATTGGGCCAAAGATGAGAGTCAAACCCTGAGCTTGCCTGAAGTCTGAAGGTCAGACTGAAGTGCCCTTCAGTTCACCTTTATTGTTTTTCTGGGTTATACCTTATGTCTTTTTTCAGATCCGTCTCACTAATTGATTTACTTTGTTGGCTTCTATTTTATTTATTTGGAATTTCCTTTGGTGGGCTGGCAGTGATTTTTTTTTTTCCTGAGACAGAGTTTCTCTATGCAACCCTGGCTGTCCTATAACTCTCCATGTACACTAGGCTGACCTCGCACTCACAGATCCACCTGCCTCTGCCTCTTGAGTCCTGAGATCAAAGGTATGTACCAGCAAGCATGACTGGTACTGATATTCTTAAACATTACCATTGCCAGTTTGTTGAAGAGCGTCAGAGCATCTAAACTTCTCCCCGACCCCTCTCTCTCTCTCTGTCTGGACCAGCCCGACCTGATCTGGAACCTCTGTGCACTGAGTGAGACACGCCGCTGTGGGTAAGAACACACTCCTTGGAAACGTTGCTTTGTTATATATTTTCTTAAAGCACTCAGTGCTCGAAAGTTCCTTAAAGATGAACTGCATCAGGAATGTAGCTGGGTTGGGAGGATGCTTGCTTAGGGTTCAGTAGAGTACCCTGGAACTGGGCGTGGTGGTGCATGCCTTCAGCCCAATGCTTGGCAGGTGGAGGTGGGGATATCGTGAGTTCAAGACTATTCCTGCTCTTACTCCTGCTTTTACAGATGAATAGATTACTTTGAATTACTTTTCTTCTGTTTTAGGGTAAAAAAAAAAGGTCCTGATGTAGTTGTATCACAAGCCTTTAATTCCAGCACTTGGGAGGCAGAGGCAGAGGGAGAGAGGCAGGCAGAGAGAGAGAGAGAGAAAGAGAGGGAGAGGGAGAGGGAGAGGGGCAGAGGGGGAGAGAGGGAGAGAGGGAGAGGGGGAGAGAGGGAGAGGAGAGAGGGAGAGAGGAGAGAGGGGAGAGGAGAGGAGAGAGAGAGAGAAAGAGAGGTGCAGAGAGAGAGGCAGAGACAGATGGATCTCTGAGTTTGAGGCTAGCCTGGTCTCTACAGACTGAGTTCCAGGACAGCCAGGTCTACACAGAGAAATCCTGTTTTGAACAAACAAACAAACAAGCAAGCAAACAAACAGTGTGGCCCATCCGTGGCTAAGGGCGTATATTTTCTTTGTATAGAATTGGCTTGAACTTGTGAGCTGTCACTCACTTTCCTTTCTGAGTTGCAAGCCTGTCTAATTAGTGTTTTTTTTTTTTTTTTTTTTTTTTTTTTGAGACAGGGTTTCTCTGTATAGCCCTGACTGTCCTGGAACTCACTCTGTAGACCAGGCTGGCCTTGAACTCAGAAATCTGCCTGCCTCTGCCTCCCAAGTGCTGGGATTACAGGCATGCGCCACCACTGCCTGGCGTAATTAGTGTTAAAATGTAGTGGTCACGGACACTTCTTTTCCTATAGTGTCCGCATTTCCTTTCTTGTTATGTACCAAGGACATCCAAATTCACAGATCCAGACTCTGGACACTTGGTGACCTGAGGGATGGTGTGGTCCCCTTCTCTGTGAAGGCTGGGTTTGCGGCAGTGGTTTTATCTTTCATTTGGCAGGGGAAGTGCTCTCGACTCAAGGCCAGGGCCTTGCTAGGGCTAGGCACATGCTGCGGAGTTGGACTCTCAGCCACTGGCTCTAGTCATCATCAGAAATGCCAAATTTGTGATATTGGTGTCTTTTTTTCCCAAACATAGCATACCAATTTATGGACATAGGGTTTCATAATTTTATAATAAACTTCAGTGTATCTTTACTTCAGTATTATCTTTAAATAATAATTACTATATACCTGTGATAAATTATATTCCATTACTTTGATCAAAATATGCAGGCTAGCTGGGCAGTGGTGGCGTATGCCTTAGGGCGGCAGAGGCAGGTGGATTTCTGAATTTGAGGCCAGCCTGGTTTACAGAGTGAGTTCCAGGACAGCCAAGGGTATACAGAGAAACCCTGTCTCTAAAAACCAAAAAAACCAAACCAAAACAACAACAACAACAAAAAAAACAACCCCCAAAACTGCAGGCTAAAGACAGAAATTTTCTCTAAAGATTTTATTCATTTTTATTTTAATCACAAGACAGCTTTGTTTCTTATCTCTTCTCTCCTCTTCATGGACTATTATGGGATTTAATGTTAATATTAGCATAGTACCTTATTAAGGTAGCATGACTTTATAAAGAGAGTTTATAGAATCAGCTTTGGCTGTATATATGAAAATGTAATAGGAATTTGCATATGAATGCACTTCTCCTATAGTATGTATTTACATATTTCCAAGGGAGAAATGAAGCAGCATATGTGGATTATATATAGGCAAGGTAATTTTATTTAAGTGGCTCAGAAGGTTAATCAAAGAAAAAAATTTTTTTTTGTTTTGTTTTTTGAGACAGGGTTTCTCTGTGTAGTCCTGGCTGTCCTGGAACTCACTCTGTAGACCAGACTGGCCTCGAACTCAGAAATCCACCTGCCTCTGCCTCCCAAGTGCTGGGATTAAAGGCGTGCGCCACCACTGCCTGGCTCCAAAGAACATTTTAAAAAAGAAGTATATTTTGGGCTGGAGAGATGGCTCAGAGGTTAAGAGCACTGGCTCTTTTTCCAGAGGCCTTGAGTTCAATTCCCAGCAACCACATGGTGGCTCACAACCATCTGCAATAGGATCTGATGCCCTCCTCTGGTGCCTCTGAGGAGAACCAAAATGTACTCATGTTCATGAAATAAATAAATCTTTAAAAAACAGAAGTATATTTTGAAAAATTTAAGTGAATTTACAAGTATATATTGGTGTAGAAGTATCCAGAAAAGTGGAAAGGAATACATATGTATTTTTCATTGGGGAGTTGTAATAGGAGAAGGATGATAATAGGTACAATGAAAGATCTCCTCCAAAGATATCCCACTGCCGGTGGTGGTTACACAGGCCCCGCCCAGAGGGGGAAAGGGCTGCTGGAGAGCAGTGGTTGGTGGGTTTATTGAGATGGAGAGTCAACTGTGCTGCCTGCATTTTGAGTAGATGTTGTGCTATGTGTCACAGGAGAAAGATAGGATTAAGGAGGAGGGAGAAAAGGGGAGGGAGGAGGGAGGAGAGAGAGAGAGAGAGAGAGAGAGAGAGAGAGAGATATTGAGATTGATTGATTGATTTAGGGTGCCTTATAAGAGATTGCGATCTTGAAGGGTTAGGAAGTAGAGAACCTTGAAGCCTTCTCGAGTGTGGCTGTTGGTATAATGCTAATGGAAGATGCCCTTGGAGATTCTCACTCGTGCCTTTATGATCTGCTTGGGGGGGGGGTAGTGTTTTCAGTCAGAAAGATTAAACGGAGTAGCTGGCTAGGTTTAAAAAAAAAAATCAATTTTTGTAGCCCTGTGTAATCAATTTCCAGAAGAACTTTTATCCACACAAAACTATTTTGAATCACTTTAGAAAAAAAAATATAATCTATCCAAAAATCTTTTGACCCTAGTCAACAATCAATGCAAAAATCACCGCTTTGCCAACGAGACGGCACTTAAAGTTAGGAGCCTCAGGCGGGCTCAGAATTTGGTGTCTTTTTATACTGAAACCAATTTAGGAAGTTATTTAGTCCTTTTTGGAAGAATGCTGTGGGTAGGCTAGAGTAGTAACACTCTTTTTTTTTTCTTTTGCCTTAAAACATTGATTTTTGGGGCCGGAGGGATGCCCTGTTGGTTAACAGCACTGGCTGATCTTCCAGAGGGCCTGGCTTCAATTCCCAGCACCCATGGGGCAGCTTCTGATTATCTCTAACTCCAGTCTCAGGGGATCTGATATCCTCTTCTGGCCTCCAAGGGCCAGATGCCCATGATGCACAGACATACATGCAGGCAAAATACCCATACACATACAAACAATAAGACAAAAACCCATTTATTTTATTGCTGTTACTTTGAGAAAGAGAGTTGATTATGACAATTTTGGATTATGTTGAAAATAGTGTTAATTATAGGAGTTGTTATAATAATCAGGTTTTGTTTTTGTTTTTATATCTAGCCAGACCTAGGAGAGAGAATTCCATTTATTTTTATTTTTATTTATTTATTTTTTGTTACCTCTCCAGCAAATGGCAACTCTTTGGCTCGATAACCAGAGTCTGTTTCTTCCTTTGGCTTTTGTTCTCTTTGTTTGCCTTTTGGCTACTTGCAGACTGCTTCTTGGCTTCTGCCTCCTCCACTGGCTTGCCGGAGGGAGGTTTCCTTACGTCTTTGACCTTGAAGGATGACAGTTGAAGCCTATCCAAGCGCTTTACCTTGGTCCTGGGTTTCCATGGGTTTGGATCGGCTTGGATTGGAGGTAGTTCTCCTCTGTAAGGCATCAGCATGAAACCAGCAGGAGCCCTGGGCTCCTGACTCATGGTGGGTTGCCACTGTGAAGGAGCGCCATTGTTTAAGGGTTGGTTTTCCAAAGCTGCCCAGGCTTTTTGATTCTGATTCTCTTTTTGTGGGCTCTGAAGAGCATCCATGAAGTAAGGCCTCACCCCTGTGATGGAGTTGATTTCATAAGCATTATACCTGTCGGCCAGGATCCTCCCAGCCATAAAGGGCTGCAGAACAGCTGATCCAGAGGTACCACTAACAAACTGGTCAAGAATAGAATGCCAAAGGCCACCACTTATTGGACTCAAAGAGACCTGGGGCCATAAGCTGGCCAGGCCCCGGAGAGCCTCACGGTTCCACGCTGAGGTCGGAGACTGGGTCTCAGTATGATAGAGCTGAGAAAAGAAAACTCTAAGGGTGACTTCTGGATAGTTCATCAGGAAGTTGTACATTTTGCTGATGCAGCAGTGCTTAGCCTCATCACAGGGGGAGTTGTTGGAATACAGAATGATATGCCTAACCTTGCTGTTATGGAATATGACTGCGTCAAGGTAACCGTTCCTCGCAAATAGCATTGATTCTGGGTGGTTGCGACTCCCGGTGCAGTTGCTAGCCAGGCCCTTCTGTATCAGGTTCTCTGAGGAACTTCTCAGCTCGTAAAATGTGAGGTGTTTTGTGTGAGGGTATGTTGCCCATGGGAATCCAAAAGTCTGATGAAATTCTGTGTAGGGAACTCTCGCTTCCTCGCCTGTCCGAATGTGGTAAGGGCAGTTAGTGCACTCTAGGGAGAAGCTGAGCCAGTAGTAAGGTTTGACAATTGTTCCGCCTTGGGTTAGATACTCCTCATACAGTGGCTCCATTGCTGAGTGTTATCTTCTAGCAGCAGGTCTAAACAAGGAAGAGGAATCACACATAAAAGTAAAGCAGGGATTAAAGGTGTGCGCCCCACCGCCCGGCCTGTAATCCCAGCACTTGGGAGGCAGAGGCAGGCAGATTTCTGAGTTCGAGGCCAGCCTGGTCTACAGAGTGAGTTCCAGGACAGCCAGGGCTGCACAGAGAAACCCTGTCTCGAAAAACAAAACAAACAAACAAACAAAAAAAAAAGACAAAGCATACATTTCCTAAGCTCTCGTTTCCTTTAAGGAATCTAGCCCAACTGCACAATCGCTATCAAAGTGCAATTCAGCCTAAAGGTGAGATGTATGAATAGATTACAGAGTTCACAATTCAGTTTTCCTTATTGAGGCTCTGGTAGGTGGTGGGGGCGGGGGAGACTAAAGAGGAATGCAGAAGACAGCTTTACCTGTTTCATAGGTTCCACGTGTAGAGCAAGTGGGCTCCCAAAGCAGGTTCTAGAAGCAGGCTGTGGACATTGAAGGCTGGCTCTTCTGCTTCCAGCTAAGAGCTCCCAGTCCTCTAGCCTCAGGCGGGGCGGCTTCCTCGCCTGCAGAGACCATCAGCATACCTTCTCATCGGATGCCTTGGGAGCAAGTGATCTGACACCTTCAATAATGCCAAACGCCTCCTGTGAGCCCGGCTAACATTTGCTCTCAGTGGCCGCAGTCCAAGGCCCAGAACATCTTGGTGGTCCCTACGTGAAAGCCCAGAGAAGTGAGCAGGCTTCTGTTGTTGTTCGTGATTTCTTCCTTTGACTCTTTTCTGAACGTGGCAGTAGCTGATATATGGGACGCGGGTTCCAGGTGTGCCTGCCTTCCAAAGGCAAAGCAAGCTGTTGCTGAAAACCGCTGGTGGGCACTTGAAGATTGCTGTCCTTTGGAATTAGCTCATTGGGGTCAGTTTTGCTCAAGGAATCACTACTTTTCTACATGCTAAAAAAAACAACAAACAAACAAACAAACAAAAACCAATATGTTATTCTCACTATGGTAATTTTTGGAACCCCTCTAACAAGGCCCACCAGTTAAGAATGCAGTGCCTGGTATAATTTTACTGTTAATTATTTCAAAAAGCAATGTTCATGGTTATTTATAATTTTACTATATGGGCTGGAGAGATGGCTCAGTGGGTAAGAGCACCGACTACTCTTCCAAAGGTCATGAGTTCAAATCCCAGCACCCATATGGTGGATCACAACCATCCATAAAGAGATCTGATGCTCTCTTCTGGTGCATTTGAAGACAGCTACAGTGTACTTACATATAACAAATCTTTAAAAAAAAATTTACTATATAACTATAAAGTTCCACATGGACTTCTGACTGTAGTGACTGTAGTTTTTGTTGTTTTAATCAGGTCTCACTATGTAGTTCCTCATCAGCCTGGCTTCTGCCCTATACACCAGGCTGCCTTTGAACTTGCCAAAGTCCGCCTGCCTCTGCCTCCTGAGTGTCGGGATTAAAGATGTGTGCCACAGCTGGCCTACAGTGTAGATTTTTGTTCATCTCTGAAGTTACTTTAAGCCAGGATTGGGAATTGGCCTCAGCTTCCTCGGGACGGCATTTCCTGACGCAGCTGACCCCTTCACGGCTTCCTCACCCTTGGAATAGCTTTGCTCCCGGAAGCTGGTTCTAGCCCTTGGCAAAGGACAGCGGTCTTGGAACCTAAGACTTTCCTGCTAACCTTGCTCGTCCGTCCTCCCTGAACCTCCTCAGCCAAACTCGTCAGTCTGCTATCAAAGCTTGTTAAGCCTAGGCCTAATTTTGTACCCTTAAGTATTGTGTCTTTTGTGTGGCTCACCGCTGGGTGACACCCAGCTCACTACTCCCAATTATAGTCCCAGTTTACCAGAGAAAATGCTGAGCCACAATACAAGTGAAAAAAAAGAAAGGCTTGTGAGATGGTGTTGTGGTTTGTATAACAAACACGTCAGAAAGACTAGCTGGGGCCCTCTCTCTCTCTCTCTCTCTCTCTCTCTCTCTCTCTCTCTCTCTCTCTCTCGTGTGTGTGTGTGTGTGTGTGTGTGTGTGTGTGTGTGTGTGAAGGACTTTCGGTGCAGAGGAGAGGACTGGGAGTTTGTATCTCCAGACCCCACATAAAGCATGGCAGCCTGTTTGTAATCCTGGAGCTCAAGGGAGACAGAGGGAGACGGAGAAGATCCTGGGGCAAGACGGCCTGCCAGACAGCCAAGGTGGCAGGCTCTGGGCTGTGAGAGCCTGTCTCAGGAAACAGCGGTAGCGAGCAATGAGGATGAGAGTAGAAGTCAGCCTCCGGCCTCCACATTCCTGTATATACAGATACATATACACCCCACCACGGCCTCTACATTCCTGTATACACAGATGCATATACACCCCACCAGGGCCTCCACATTCCTGTATATACAGATACATATACACCCCACCACGGCCTCCACATTCCTGTATATACAGATACATATACACCCCACCACGGCCTCTACATTCCTGTATATACAGATACATATACACCCCACCATGGCCTCCACATTCGTGTGTACACAGATGCATATATACCCCACCACGGCCTCCACATTCCTGTATATACAGATACATATACACCCCACCACGGCCTCCACATTCGTGTATACACAGATGTGTATACACCCCACCACAGCCTCCACATTCCTGTATATACAGATGCATATACATCCCACCACGGCCTCCACATTCCTGTATACACAGATGTGTATACACCCCACCACATGCTTACACAGTATGAACAAGCACACACACGCACGCATGCACGCATGCACGCACGCACGCATGCACGCACGCACGCACGCACGCTCAGCACACACACTTAGAACAGATAGAGGTGAAGTCTTCTTGTTTTTGTCCCAGTGCTTTGTTCCGTAACTGATAGGAAGCGTGCCTCTCGGGCCTCTTCTGTCTTCATTATCATCTTTTAAGCGGGTGTGTGGAGCTAAGAACATAGTGACCTCTAACTGCCATTAGGAAACATGAGGCCAATAAAGGCAACAACGTGAAACTTCGGATTACTTTCGCAAGCATACTGTTATGTCCGCCTCTCTCCTGCCGAGGCAGACAGTGCGTCACTGTCAGAAAGGTGATCTTTGTGACCGATGGCTTTGGTATAGACGAGGGCGCTCTGGAGTCTCGTTTTTCTTAATGGCATTTCTGTGACAACCACCTGAGGCTCTCTCCTGGAGTCTTCTCTCTTTCCAGAGTCTTTCTGGGTTGTCCTCCCACCAGCCTGCTCTGAAGGAAAGAGCGCCATTCCCTTTAAGCTTTTATAGAGCTCGAGATTTATTGTATGGACTTGTTATCGATTAGTCTTTCGTGGATAGTTTTTATCATCTGTTTCTTTGTTCTTTCCTATCCGGCTGGCTCAGGGCGACCCAGCAGCCTCGACTGGCTCACAAGCCAAGTGGGTGCTGACTTGTGTCCCTACTGTCACTTATGTCACTACTGTCCCCCACCTGCCCCCATCTACTCTGCCTGTGTTTGGTACATACATGTAGCCCTCTGAAGAGCAAGCAGATTGGTTGGTAGTAAGCAGGAGAGAGGTGGGGAGCCCAGCTTGCTGAGGGACTTTCTTTCATAGCCAGTGGTGAGTGGCCCTGGACCGTGGCCGATGGAGGACACACGTCCTCCCTTTAACATAGATGAACACACAGTGAGGACAGACTGCTCCTGCTTCAGCTAGCTGGGGTCTAGGGAGTGCTGCTAAGGCACAGTTCACGCCGGAGTAGTTGGAGAATGGAGTTTGCCTTTCCCGATCCGCGTGCAATCTGCTCAGAGCTAAAAACAACTGTTAGCCGTTATAATTACTATCTTTGTCTCCAGGCTTGGATCTCACTGCAGGTGTTAGAGGCGTGGCCCATGCTCTGTCTCCTTAAAGTCCCACGCCTTGTTTCATGTAGATCAGAGGGCACCCGTGCCATCAAGACTCACCTCCGATACCACGGCAGGACTCCTTGTGCTGTTTAGATTAGTTCTTTTAGTTTTTCTAGCCCAGGTTAGTCCTTGCTGAGGTGTGGCTGCCTCTCAGAACACTGTTGAATTGGTGCCATGGCAACGTTTGGAGAGCAGCTTCTGCTAGGATACGGCTCTGACACTTATTACTTTATTTGCATATCAAACCACCTGTTCCAAAGATGAAAATACACATGTCTACTTATTCCAGCCCGGATAAAAGGGTGATATCTGGTTAAGTGCATGCATTGAGTTTTTTCCCTTGTGACTGTACGAATAAAACCTCAGGACCTCTTCTCAGTGTCTCCTCACATGTAGAAGAGAATCCAGGCTTGGTGTGTGGACAAGGTTTGGGACTCTCTTGTCTGTAGGAGCCAGGGGGATCTGCCGTTCTGTGACATTGAGCTGTATTGGCTTCGGAAAGAGCGCAGGAGAGCAAGTTTGGACGAGCAGGCTCATACTCCACAAAGGGATCTTTTATTTTTTTATTTTTTTTGGTAAAAAAAAAAAAGATTAAAAAAAGATTTATTTTACATGAGAGTTTTGCCCGGCTTCTTTGTATATGAATGCAGTATCTGAGGAAGCCCCGAGAGTATGTCTGAATTCCTGGAACTGGAGTTACAAACCGTTGCGAGCCACCTTATGGGTGGTGGGAATTTAACCCAGGTCCCAGGCAGGAGCAACAAGTGCTTGTAACTGCTACACCATCTCTGCTGCCCCAAAGGGGAGGGTTTGAGTCTGTCTGAATACACGCTATGGAAAGCAACAGCTCTTTCCCTGGAAAGTTCCCTGGCAAACTCGTGCTGGCTGTATGTGTGGCTCCCTTCATGTTAAGACGGGCGTTGCTTTGGTGCAGCGCAGCCCCTCTCTCCATCCTTTCTCACTCTCTCCTGGCCTCAGCTCCTGCGTACCGTTTCTCAGACACTAGGACACTGCTGGGTGTGATCCCTTGTGCTCCTGTCCCCTTGTTCTTCCTCAGACTACTTGAATGAGGAAGTGTGACTCGCTGTGTATTCTATTAGTTACCACGAACAGCTTTTAAGCATGAGCTCTGATTCCTCAGGGAGAGTGGGCACCCAGAAGCCCCTCCTGTCTGCTGGTTTTGGTGTCATTTGTGACGAGCCTCCGCTGTCAGTCTCGGCGGCCACTGCCAGCAGCCCTCTCCGGTCGCGGGGCTCCTTGGAGGCTGGCTGTGTGCTCTTGGGGCTGTGTTGTCCCAGGGTCTCTAGTGCACTAGTCAGTTCCCAGCTAATGGTATTTAGTTGCTCTCCCTGCCCGGTTTCTGTGGCGCATGCGCTGTTGCATCTCACCCCACCCCACCTTTTGCCTGGATCACGCCCTTCTTGTTTTTGCTCTTGTGTTCAGAACATCTCTTCACTGAATGCACAACCGACTGAACGTTGTTTCTCATAGCTCACCTTCTGTTTAGTTCTAACAACGATACCCCACTATACAGTGTTATATAAAGCAAGTGTGCGTGGTGGTATATGCCTTTATTCCCAGCAGGTGGGGCACGGGGTAAAGTCTGGCAGATCTCTGTGAGTTTGAGGCCAGCTTTGTATTGAGTTCCAGACGATCCAGGGCTATATAGTAAGACCTTATCTACTTTTTAGTAAATTAAAAAAAATTACTTTTAAAAAGTGGTAATTTTAGAAAGCTGGTGAGATACTTATATAATAGTAATAATAAAAAAAAAAAAGGATGTGGTGGGTCATAGGTCCAGTCAAGCGAGGAAAAGGAGGAGACAAGCCCCACAGACTCCGGATGGTCACCCTATGTGTGGCATGTGACTTCAGGGGTGGCTTGGATACTCACTAAATCACGTCCTAAAGAATGTTACACCAGAGGAAGCAGCAAACACGCGCCATGTAATGTTATCCAGGGTGTATTTGGGTGGTTTTAGGGAGCTCAATTATATTAAAAATGTATATTAAAATTCTAATATCACATAACAATGGAGCATACTTATATGGAATGTTTAGGCTAATTGGT